>JANIJI010000064.1:202500-807500 GCA_024500535.1 Leptonema lineaticorne
CATTAATAAATCAATAATTAATCAAGGTTTGTTTCATCAGTCTTAAAATATTAATATTACATCAAAATATATAAATTGTTTTATATGAAAATTTAATTCTACGAGCGAAAGTTTCACAACGATATTAATAAAGTTATAAATATTTTGTACTATGATTTTTTTCTTACGTTTAAAATATTAATTATACAATTTGGTATATATATTTATATTATAAACTATTTTTAATTATGTATATTATTTATAATGAACATTTATATAATATATAAAAAGACATTGTCATCTTTATGATGGAATGAATGAAAAAAAAACATTGAATAAATGGCAATAAATGGCAATTAATGATGCCAAAAAAAAAATTAGAATCATTTTGTTGTTATATAAATTTGATTTAATGATTATTAATATCCCTATCGGGTGGTGCTATTCCTGTCGAAGTGATAACACTAGGTAAAACAGTTATAGGTCTCGAGGACGATTCCATCGGTGGTAAGCTGAAATTAAAAGAAAAATGATAACAATTCAATCATATATTATATACACTTTTAACTATTCGATTATCATTTTTTTTTGATATTTTTATGTTTTGTATTATATTGTCTTACATATTGGTTACGTGACGATTCAGATGAGTTGATGATGGCAATATTATCGGACTATGTTCTCTCACTGTATTACCACTAACTACTACCAACGGTGGTAAAAACTGGGAATCATCTGAAATATTGCGATTATTCTAAAATAATTGTTTTAACTTAACGCATCAATCGAATATATTTTTATATTTAATTGTGAATTTTGTAACATTCAAAGATTTTTCGTTTTTTTTTTTCATTCAGTGAATATGATTGCAATATGAAAAACAATATATACTTTGACGTTTGAAAGTGATATCTCTTTATATCTATTATAAAAATAAATATATTATAAATAAAAAAATAATAATATAATATTTAAATTATCATGAATAAAAGGAAATATAATTTTTTTATGTGTATTACATAGATGTCACTAAATTATTATAATATGTTAATAAGAGAGTTCGCCAACAGATGTCACTTTCGTATCGCCTTAAAATGTATCACGAAAATATTTAAAATGATAAACTAACTTGACATTGCTGAATTCGATCTGCTGGATGACGCTCCGTTCAAATTTTTCGGTTTTCTCTTTCTGGTTTGAATGCCGTCTTTTTTCATGGTTAACGGTCTATTTATCTGAAAAATTTATGAAAATATATTTATAATTGTTTAAAATATATAAAATTGTTTTAAATTAACGTCACCGATATATGTCAAGTTTATTTTCAATGTTGATTCCAAGTATCGATTATTAAGAATAATCTACTTATCTACGTTATTCTAGTTTTCAGTATTTTTCACGCATTTTTTTAAATATTTAATTTTTTTATAAGATTTTTGTCATATACCATAAATATTTTTTTTTGTATTACAATATCAAAATTGATCAGAAAATTCATATATTTTCAATAATTTAACAATGATTATTTATTACATCTTTTATTATTTGTTTAATATTGATTTACCACGTAAAAATCCTATATTGATTTTCATTTTCATTTTGAAATAGTTATGTAAAAATTAAATAAAAATCTTATAAAACAATTCCTGAAAAATATTTCCAGATTCTTTATAACAAATAAAGTGTAATTTTTTATATTAAAAAAAAAATTTTCGATTACATTTAAGTAATTTGCTAGTGAATAACAATCGTCTTAAGCTGTAATGAAAGTTTTATTAGTTTTCAATATGTTATCATTTGCTATATTTTTTTATAATCCTTATAAGATACCTTATCTTTTATTATTGAAAAGACCATTATCTTATATTAATATATATATATATATATATATATATATATATATATATATATATAATCTGTCTTATCAACAAATATTAATATCATAAAAAAACATTCGCTAACATTTTTGTTTCAATTTATTTTTTGGTAGTCTATCCATATCACAAGATCATTATCTGGATATATATATATATATATATATATATATATATATATATATATATATATATATATATATATATATATATATATATATATATATATATATAATTATTCGTTTGTACAATTTCAATGGTTATGATTTTTATCAGGAAAAATGATAAACGATTGAATTTTCTTAACATATGACGAAATATCACAAGAAAATATATCTACACAAAAACATTATTAAATTTTCTACCAAATACAAAGTGCAATACATGATTCAAAATTAATTTAGATCAATTAAACATGTCATAATTATATATATATATATATATTATTATATTGCCACACGTTTAATAAATAAATAAGGGTGCTTTGACCCTGACGATCCTTAAAATCACTTTTGTGCAATTAGCTATTTACTTAATGATACGATAAAAATCATTTTCACTGCCACAGATAAGATGATGATGATGATTTAAGATAAAAATATCTTTAAATATGTTTTATCGTACGAATTTATTTGAGAAAGTAGATATGTAGTATCTCGATGAAAGAAACTAAATAGTAAACATTAGATTATGGATAATTTTTTTATAATCATCCCTTATCACTCTTGATATCACGATCTTATCAAAAATTATGATATAATTTTATGTTAGCATAGGAATTCCCTTGAATTGATAATATAATTAGTAATGCTTTTAAAAAGTGAAAAACTAAACATATACTGTTCTTCTCTTTAAACTGAATAAAATAAAATATCAAATATATATATATATTTATATTTAAAAATATTATTAATAATAACGAACTGATGATTTTCATATCAAAATTATGAATCATATCACACACATTTAAATAAAATATTATAACGTTCGACAATGAATAACCACCGTGTCAATGCAATTTTATTAGTGAAAAAAAATTGATTAAATATACGCAAATGTCAAAATTCGATTCAAACAGATAGTTTTTGATAGTAAAAAAAAAAATATTGTACATTGGTGGAACACTATCAAAAAAAAATCACACAGTGCGATATTAAAATAGAAATAATCAAGCGTTGATAAAATATTCATTGATTATAACTGAAGTGGAAAACAAATATAAATATATATCTTACGTTATGTAATTTGAAGTAAAGTCCACAAGCATTACAAACTGGATCGCCTTGATTGTTTCTTCTCCATAACGTCGTATTTTGTGTCCTGCAATTGGCGCAAGATACGCCGGTTCTTCTGTTTCCGGTGGTCTAAGAAGAATACATTCTACACGTTATTATTTTGTAATTAATAAACATAGAAAATAATAATAATAAGCTTACCGATGGTGGCTTTGGTTTATTAATTTTTACCGGTAACGGTCTAGTTGTGCCATTTGTGCGATTATAAATTCCGCACGCGTTGCATACATAATTGCCAACGCTGTCGCGACGCCATAATGGTGTCATACTTTGTCCACAATTAACGCATTCCTTCAAATCATTGGATAAGTTTCCTAGATATATACGAATTGAAACGTTATATATATATATAAAAAAATAATCAAATATTATACAACAATTATTAATTAATTCATTACCATCTTCAAAATTATCCATTGGCACCATATTGGGACCGTTTTCATTCCAGTTTGAAGTCGAAGGATATGCGTACGATTCAGCTAATAGCGGTGCTCCACCGGCGCTAACATAAGTATTATATTCCATACCTGGAGGACTGGCGCCTTCATTAGAACCCGTGTACTGAGTAATATAAGGTTCGCCGTGAGATTTACTCACATACTGCACTGAATTATTGCCGTAAACCGTAACCTTTAAACACAATGTTCAATGTGTGATTATGTCGTGTCCAATTTTTAACTATCACAACTGAATTTATCGGAAAGTTAGTTAGTTACCTGTTGGGAATTGGGACTCATCGATCCCACGTACATTCCGGGTTGCGGTATAGACTCGTATAATATCTGCTGAGAACCAATTTTACCGATTGGCTGAATAGAAGACGACGTTAATGTTGGATCGCTTCTGAATAATATCGTACTTGGAGGACTTTCGTCACCTCTAATTACTGGCCCGGAATACATCGTAATATATTCTTTTCCGCCAATTTGAGTGTACGTTTGCGGAGCGCTTTGATACTGTACATTTGGTGACACTATATAACTGTTGGCATAAGACGCTTGATGATTCGAAAGGGAAGTGACCGGTTGTAAATTTGTGTATGTGGTCGGTTTGTGCTCCGCAATATTGGGATCTTGTTCATATTTGGAATGTTGCCCTTCATAAGCAATGCCTAATGACTGTTGACTTATTGGTATTGTTTGAACCATTTCTATGTTTCCCGGCGATGTTAAAGCTTCGCGACGTTGATAACTCCTTGGCGGTGATGCAATTTGTCCACTAATCATCGGTGAATTATCGCTATATTGAATAGTCGGATGTCCTGGGGAATCGGATTCGTGATATCTATTAGACGGTACTTCAATAATGACTCTGTCGTCTATTGCCGCTTCAGCTGCAATAATTTCCCTTTGATCTCCTTGATATGCAATAGTTTGGATTTCGCCATTAATTATCGTTCCCTCTGGAGCCAATATTATTGGTTGTGATCCATTGCGAATTGTACCCATTCGAGTATATACAGATTTTGGATACAGCGCATGTTTTTCTGGTAATATGGTTAGTCTTTCCGGAGCCGGAGTAGCCGATCTTGCGAGATTAGTATCCATTTTAGAATCTCTAGTTATATATCTAGCATTTTCATAGCTTCTTAATTTCTCGTCGTACTCAATTCTAGAAGCGTATTCAATAGCTACCGCTTGCTGATTTTCTTCAGTTAATATGTATGTATTCGGCGTTGATTCTAATTTGTATTGCTGATAATTCGATGTTTTAGAATGATCTCTCATATCCAGAATGGTGACACGAGGATCGACATTGACGCCGGAATCCTCGCCGACTTCCGGCTTTCGTTCTGAATTTTTTTCAACGTTTGCATTCGATTCGCGAATGTCTATTTTATCTTGTGCACGCTCGTCTTCATCGACCGCTTCCTGAGTGGTTATTTGTCCAGAAGTGTTGATTATTCGACTGACTTTACGCGATGTTATAACCGATGCGGCTATGGGAGTTTCCGATGTTTTCTCATTATTCAAGGATTCGAGTGTCGCATCTCTGGCTTCCGAGTTCACGACTATTGTCGGTGTCTCCTGCGAAAATTGTTTCTTGCTATAATTTTCCGCTTGATTCTGTTCCTCTTTAATAATATCCGGTTTGATGTTTTGTTCCGATATTACCGCATCTTGAACGGGATCTCTTTGCGGCGTCGACGATGCCGCCTTAGTCATACTCATTTTGACTTTCATTCTAAAAAAAAGTGAAATAATAATAAAACATCATAAAATGAATTAGGTATGTCGGCCGCTTTTCTCTATGTGTGAACATAAGGTGTTGTTCGTTTGCGTCACCGGTAAAGTTCTGACTTCCTTTTTAAGACCGGAACTCAGCTCGGCATTTTGCTTGTACAAATACAATTTGTTACGTTAATAATTTTAAATAGAAATATCAACGTACAGATTTATTAGTTCGCTGTGATGATTCATTGTCAAAAAGTAAATAGTCAATACAACTTATTAAACGTTTGTGTGTGTATGTGTGTGTGTGTGTGTCAGTATGTAAATTATTAATCAATTATGATGAATAAAATTATAAAAATGATTCGTAAATTAATTTTAAATATTTTTAATAAAGAAAATAATTTGGATAATATAGATACAATTTAATTCAATAATTTTATTTTTTTTCCACGTAAACCACACCTTTAACGTCTATATCACTGCATTGCTAGCGCAATACTGACTATACTATTTACACGGGTAACATAGAAAATATATGTGTTGTAATATATATATATATATATATATATATATATATATATATATATATATATATATATATATATATATATACACTATTATGATCAAAAAGTAAGGTAAAATTGTCATTTATAACTCTCTGGCATTAGGAAGGCAGGTAAATTGTACTTTTTCCTAGGTTGGTAGGACTGTCTATAACATTTGCTAAACGTCTGTTTGTCAAAAGGTTTAATGATCTCCGAGTTCACGTGCTTTTAAAACTCTTGGATTCTTCATCACGATAATGCACCATGTCATGCATTAGTTTTTCGCGACTTTTTGCCAAAAACTCGACTCATACCACTCCGCAACCACCGTATTCGCCTGATTTTTCTCTTTACGACTTCTGGCTATTCAAAAAACACAATAGACCAATGAGGGCACGTCGTTTTGACACGATTGAGGAGATAAAAACCGAATTGATGAAGGTCTTAAAGGCTATACCAGAAAAAGACAATTCCAACTGTTTGGAGGACTGGAAAAAGCATTGATAAGTGTGTTTTATCGGACGGGAATTACTTTTAAAAGGGGATAAAATTGATTTGGAAGAATAAAAAATAAGAATTTACATTTTATAAACAAATTCACCATACTTTTTAATTACAGTATTATATTATATATATATCTGTATAATTTTTATATTTTCCAAGCGTACCACAGATTAGGAACCGCTATTCTAGATAATTTGATTTATTTATCATATATATAAGAAAAACAGGTGTTGAATCATATTAAAAAAAATCTATAAATTTAACTAAAATATTATAATACATTATGATAAATACAATAGGAATACCATAAAACGTAAATAATTAAAATAAAAATCTCATTTATATAATAGTTTGCAAAATCTAATTTCTGTCAAGAATATTTTTTAATTTTAAAATATTTATAGATCTAAAGTTCCCATACTGTATTCATTACGAATTGCAACAAAATAAAGCTAATATAAAATTCAACGTTTTATTATTTAAATAAAAAGAAGCTTTTTAAAAATATGAAAAAATAAATATTTCTACATAAAAAAATATAGAAGCAATAGTGTAATCATTCAATACATCCGAAAACAATATTACTATATATTTATGACGAATGCAAATATATAATTCAACTTAAACACGACTAAATTTAGTTTTTAAACGAATACATAAACATTTTAACGGATATTTGTTAAAAAAAAAAAGATTTTATTATCGTTTCTTAAAAAAATAAACTATATAACACAATAATGTTAAAATAAAATTATTAAAATATCATACGTAAAAAAATTACCTGAATATCTTCGATGACACTATGGAATATTAAAATTTCTTGATTTGTCACTTGTTGTTATTTGCAAATTATCAAAACTTGTATAAAAAAATCTATATATGTTTAATAAAGTAAGAATAACATTTTTGGCGCACGTGACTACTAGAAGATTTTCTATTATAAATTTCAAATTTTCATCGTACCCGTCAAGTTATCTAAGATTAAAAAAAAAAGACGACAACAAAAATAATTATTAAACGATCAATTACGAAATAGATATGTGCCGATTGAACGACGAGGAAAAATAAACGAAAAATATACGCGTTCTGATCGATCCAAGTCGCACGTGAAAAAAAAAACAAAATGGCCGCCGATACATTTTTCACGCGGCATTTATAGTGTATGCGTGTTTTTTTTTTAATTCACACACATAAAATATATCTACGAATTAAATTTTAATTTCAATATTAATTTACTGAATTTATTCAAGATATAAAATTACAAACTTAATTATTAATTACAACGCTAACTATTATATATATATATATATATATATATATATATATATATATATATATATATATATATATATATATATATATATAATATGGTAAATAAATAATATTAATAAAATTAAAAAAATATATTTTTTTAAACATAGAATTTAATAAATGTATTTAGACGTACTAAGTTTAATAATATGTAATAATTAATCAACAACACTAAATTTAATATATATATATATATATATATATATATATATATATATATATATATATATAATTTTTTTTTTCACATAAGCCACACCTTTAACGTCTGTTCCGTTTCACCGCTACAACTAAACTGACATTAAGCGCCTTTTTTTATTTGTACAGGTAAAGTGGGTGCGTAATAAAAATGTATTGCTTGTGTCATATTTTATTTCATATAGTCGTCTTAGCAGTATTAAAACAACATCTTCTCGTCGGCAAAATATGTTTGGATTTTTTTACAAAAGGATCTTAAATACTTTACCGTGTGATCCAGTTTGTCGCTGTTTGCTAGGTAAAAGGGGATAATTTTGCAAGCAACATTAAAATTTTATGTAAAATTCAATCGCATTACTACATTACCACAATTTACAATCAAACGACATTAAGCGTATAGTAATACGCTTAATGTCGCGTATTACTATACGCTGTGTCAGACATTAAGCGTATAGTAATACGCTTAATGTCTGACTACGCTTCCCCCTTTAACCAATAGCAGACGTCAGTCTCATTTACTTTCCCATTTCCATTCCCTATTTCAGATAAAAATATTAAACTATAATTTAATCCAAAATGCAAATTTAATTTAGAATACATTCTGAGGCATGAAATCAGCAATGAATTATTTGCGCATATACTGAAATTGTGTTATAGGAAATTCATACAAAAATAAGTATTATGGTGATAGTAAATAAGTTAATCTAAAAATCTTTTTTTTGAAACAAAGTAACATTGCATAGATTTTTTTCATTCTTACATTGGTATCTGAAATATAAAATTTATATTTCAAATGTCAATGTAAAATAATATTATATTTCTAATTGGATGGTTAAATGACTAATCTAAGCAATTAGTCAAGACTCAACTTTTTGAAGAACACACACACACACATACACAATATATATACATTAAGTTTCAGTGTATTTGCAATAATTAATTGAAATAAAATAATTATCGGCCGTGAACAAAAAAAAAATGATAAGGAATTTTCTATCAAAATAAGTCAACGCAATCTTTTACAATCTAATTTTTATTATCGATCATTTTCGTGGAAAAAAATCAAATCAAATCAAATTAAGGCGACACGTGTTTGTAATTTTAGAGGTCGTCGTAAAATATTTTTGAATTTAAACAGGAATATTAATTACTTTATACACTTGAACGCGATTACAATTGATATGTAATTCCAATCAAATTTTCAACTCGGGTTATTTTTGTTGTTAGTTTTAGTTTTAAAACAATTTTCATCCGCTATCTATATTGAATATGAAAATTTTTCTTTATATTTTGTTTTTCACATAGCAAATAAAATTAAACAATCATTTATGCTATTTTTTCTTAGCAACATACCATTTTTTTCACACTTAAAGATCAAAATAAATATAATTTAATTTAATTTCTTACTTAAGAAAAAATACGAAATATTCAATATTTTGTCATTTTTCTTTATCTAAAAAAAATCAGTATTTGAGTATAAATACGCATAATTCCAATTTGTAACAAACATAATAATTTTAATAAAAATAATATTTAAAGCTTTTTAATATATATGAATTATTTTCATATTAAAAATATTAATTTTATTTGTATTTTTTTTTTGTGAATTACGTCGTCTAAAATTTGAAAAGAAATAATTTTATATTTTGATCAAAGCTTGAAAATTCATGCTATCACATTTTAAATAAAAGAAAAGTACCGAATACGCTAAATTATTTTATCTTTCATAATTCTTTTTTATTATATTATAATCTACCTATTTATTTAATTATACGGTGTAGAATATCAATATTAAATTCTCCAATCGACATTTTTGAAAAAATTGGCATGTGGTGAGAAACATCCATTTACCAATTTATATCATAAATAATTTAACATTACTTGAGATATATTATAATAAATAAATAAATATATATATATATATATATATATATATATATATATATATATATATATATATATATATAATCGTTTATATATAGGATGCCACGCCCATATTTAACAAATCGAATATTTTCTAAGATTAAAAATCTTTATTCGTCGTTACAAAACATCAATCATATAAACTATGTTACATCATTTCATTATTACACACGTCATTTATCCAGTGGTATAACTTATTTTTATGTCTAATGTGTATTCGAGTCAGTTATCAATTCACCTGTGACACAATTTCTTATTATAGATAATCGAAAAGTTTAAATTTACATTATCACATACACGACTATGATAAAATAAAATTGTTGTTCAATTAAACTCATAACTTTATTGATTTTCAGCTATATTTATTAATATTAATAATTGTTCTTTATATATATATATATATATATATATATATATATATATATAAATTTAAAATTAAATAATATATGTAAGTGTAAACGATAAAAAAGATAATTGCATTTAAACTTATCAAAAAATAGATTTTTAAACTAAATTATATAAATAACCAAAAAGGATTCTATTATTTTTCTGTATTTAACGATTCTTATTTTAGAAGTCATCCAAGACAATTTTTAGATGAAAATATAATATAAATTTAAGACAATTTTTCAGTTCTCAAAAAAATCATAAATTTGGCATTTGTTTTAGCTTGAAAAATTAAAAATCCTTTTGTCTGCTTTTGCGACTTGTTTTAACTATTTATATTATGATAGTAAAAATTGAAAAATACAATTTTCATTACATTTATTGTATTATCGATATTTCATTGGTAAATTTGAATTCAAAATTAATTTTAAATACAACATAAACATTGTTCAAAAAGTTATGAATTCAATTTTTAGTTGTTGTACCAAATTATAAATCGATAAATTCACTAGAATATTTATATAGTAAAACTAACAAAACGCTACTGAGAAACTGGAAAGCAATCAATTTAATTAATGAAATCAAAATAAATTTATTTAGTTTTAATGTGTTTCACATTTTCAAATATACAACATAAAAAAACAGGTTAAATTAAAACTGAATAGATCTCTCGTTAGATTCAGATTTAACAACTTAAATTAATAATTAGCAATAGGGAAAAATAATATCAGAGAAGAATTGTCAATTGTCAAACACGAAATTGACCTTTCGAAAAAAACTTTTAAATCTTTCGAGTTTGAATCAATATTTCGATTACACGCAGATCAAAATTTAATTAGCGCATAGCGATGCAATCGCATATCTTAACAATAAAAGCACAACACTAACAATTGATTGATTTGATTGTAAAAAAAAGATATCTAAACTTGATATCTTTCTTTAAGTAATAATGATGATGCAGTCACAAGAATTATCTGATTTTGTGGCCTTTGCCTTGATAAAAAATTATCTCCCCTTTTGCAATCCAGACTATTTTACTTATAATCGAACAGACGAATAAATATTATATATATATATATATATATATATATATATATATATATATATATATATTATGCAAATACAAGTTTCAATATCTATTTACGTGTAAATGATATAAATGCGATTTTTCTATAAAAAAACGCATATAAATTTATTCTCATCTAGTATCTACTGGACATACAAACGATATCTGGTAGGTAAATAGTGTTAACAGTTAAGATAAATGGAAGATAATGTGAACTTTTTCTGATATTAAGTATGTGAAATATACTCGATTAGTTGTTGTAAGTTAATATAGGACGGAAGCGTGTTCAGAATTTTTCCTGAGGACTTCAAGAAAACAATCCACAATATTTGAAGGTAAAATTTTTCTTTTTTAAAAAAAATAATAATTTTTCCAAACAAGTCTTTCAAAATTACAAAATTCATCATTTTTTTATTATTATTATTTTTGTACTGCATCGATTAAAATATTTATTTATTTTATATAAATATCCAAATGGTGATCTTCTTTTAAACCTGTGAATTAATAAAATAACTCGTATGCGTATGAATATGTTGGTGTATGTAATATTATAAGTACATATTTGAAACTATTAAATTTATATAACTATAAGCTTTAAATGCTTATAAGACTTATATTATTTTCGCCTATATATATTTATTGCAAAGTGTGAATATTAAAAATGAAGAAAAATCGACAATTATATATCAGATAATATATATATATATATATATATATATATATATATATATATATATATATATATATAAACAATTTAAAATTTATATCATTAAATTAAAAAATATTTTAGTCGATTTTCTTTGTTGCGAAATACTTGAAAATAATCTGATGATTAATTCTTTACAATCGATAAGTACTTGACAACGAATGATCGATTTCAGAGATAACAAACAATGACTAAGAGAAGCTATTATTTTTTTTTATATATATTTTCAATTAATGAAGAATATTTTTTTATTTGCAAATACACCGATAGAACTCAAAAATGGTACTATGTTAACATTGATGCAAGTAAAATTTTATTAGTTTTTTATTTCCCAAGGTTAAATATTTAAATACAACCATCTGGCTCATATTCTAAGTTTTTTAACACTAACACACACACACATATATATATATATATATATATATATATATATATATATTCATACATGTATATATGACATGATAACATGGCATCAAAAATCTATCGTATCGCCAATATGAAAGTTTATATATTTTTCATTTCATATATATTTTAGTTTTAATATATTTTAAATTTTTTAACCATTAATATGAAAAAGAAATCAAGTTCATTTAATAATGATGACAATATAAAGAATAGTATTTAAATAAATTTTATAATATACAAAATGGCCGACAACTACCATAAATATAATTCTTAAAATACCAAATTTAATATTCATAGAAATAAAGATTATCACATATAAATATTTGATACTAAATATTATATATATATATATATATATATATATATATATATATATATTATACGTATTTTTTACTAATCTAAAAATTCTATTACCAAGTTTTTTTTTACTGAACGTGTTCAAAATTGTTTTTAAATAAAGTATATGGGTTAAATAGGTATAATAAAATATAATGATAACATCAAAATAGTTTCAAGATAAACAATATTTCAATTAATAAAAAATCAATTCATATATATAAATGAGGTCTAGCTGAATCGCGACGTATATTCATGATTTCTCAGCCACATTTCCATAAAATAGAAACGATATTTATGGTTTATATATATATTCATATATATATATATATTTATTTATAGGCGACTTTCAAAATGGTAGTATCATCGAAATTTGTGACGCGTCATGTGAAAATAACAAAAAAAAAGTAACAAACACGTACACTAAAATTTCCCTCCTAATTTGTTCTAGAGTAATAATCTTATTTGTTCAGACGCGTTATCGCTGTTTTCATAACGTTCATGTTTGAACAATGATAAGGTCTATGGTTTGATGTACAACGATAGAATATACTAAAAAAATACACACACACACACACACACACATATATATATATATATATATATATACATATATGTAACAATCAAGAATTACTCATGATCGTACATACACACACAAAATATATACGCGCATATTTCGTAGTGTGTGTTTAATAAAAATTAAACAAGTCGCACCAAACTAACTTGTTTGATACCTTTGAATTCAACGTATATATATCAAGCGACGCCATTTTGTTTCATCGCGTATTCACAATTAAAACAAAAAAAAAGACACACAGGATAAATTCGATCGAATATTTCAATATTATCGCAATATTTAAATAATATTTTTTTATTCAATAATATAAGAGAATATTTTTGTAATTAATTAAATTAGGTCAAAATTAAAATAAATTATATCATCGCATGAATATTTAAATTTAACTACTATATATAAATGTTTAAAACATACGCAAGTAATAAAAAATGCGAAATAAAAATAATTCATTTATTACATTGTAAAATCAATCTATATAATAAAATTATTTTATAGAAAACATCCACTGGAATGTATTTACAAGTAAATGGAGTGAGATTCATATACATCTATATTTTATAATGTATATTAAAATTAACAATAATATATATGTGTATGTACATCGAGTGTATATGCAATATATATATATATATATATATATATATATATATATATATATATATATATATATATATATATATATATATATATATATAGTAAGTTTGCGTAAAAAGTGATAAGTTAAAAGATATTTAAAGTTGTATACACCAAAACCTTGATTTGCATCGTTAATAGGGACCAGAAGAAGACGACGCAAATCGAAACAAGCTCATATTTACAAGGGTCACTATTACAAATACAAATCGACACCTTTCATTTTTTGCACAAAATTTGATATTAAATATTAAAAAATTAATTCAATAAAATTTAGCAACACAAATCGAAATTTTAACGACGCAACGTCGAAAATGACGCAAATCGAGGTTTTGGTGTAATATTCAAAAATCGTTAAAATTAAGAACATATATATATATATATATATATATATATATATATATATATATATATATATATAAATATATATTAGTTTTAGGTGCATAGTCAAAATAAAATGTGCTTTAAAAAAAGTCTTATATAACAAGAATATTTAAATAGTTCTATTTACAAAAAAAAAAAAACGTTCATGAGATATTTAATGATTAGACATATCACTCAATCCAAGTAATATTTCTTAACAAATCCTTAAAAAAACTACATAGTTTTTTTTTATTTTTACTTGTACTTTCCACATGCAATTGGAAAAAATATAAAAACCAAAAAAGTATGTAATTACATACATACGCATATATATATATATATATATATATATATATATATATATATTCATCTTAAATTATAAATAATCCTAAATTAAAAATTTTAAAAGTATGAGAAAATGCATTTCATAAAACCTACCATTCCATAATAATTAAAATAATTTACATACTTTTTTATCGTTCAAATTTAAAACGCATTAAAAATTATCAAAGATGAAAAATATATTGAATATATTTTTGTACTTTGTGACAAATAGGAATTTTACAATTTTATGCCTAATATAAAAAGCAGATGTAGAGTTATAAAGAAAATTATATAGATATATATATATCTTTATTATAAAAATCATTTTTAGACGAATTTGATTTAACTTTGGTTACTAGCCGCCTCAGTCTGTTAAAAATTATAAAGGCTCAATTTTTTTATATTTGCAATTATATTATGCATACAACACACACACGCATATATATTTATATATATATATATATATATATATATATATATATATATATATATATATATATATATATATATATATATATATATATATATATATATATATATATTAAAATAATGATATATAAAGTCATAATCAAATACAATAATTACACTTAAAACAGAATCGAGTATTATGTTATATATTTTATAATTATATATATATATATATATATATATATATATATATATATATATATATATATATATATATATATATATATATATATATATATATATATGTCTACATCTCTCAAAAATTGCAAAAATCAATGAATCATTGAAAAAATGTCATGATAATAACACACAGTATAATTATTTAAAATATAACATGTTCTTAATAAAAAAAAATAGTGATTTATTTACGTAGAAAAAAAAATCTTTTACTAGCACAATGTTTCTTGCAATAATGATAAACACAAAATTTTGAATATCCTTTTTTTTCAAATAATTTAAAGTCAAGTCTTGTAAATTAGATAACTTTTCAACAAAAAAAAAAAAAAAATATATATATATATATATATATATATATACCCTTAAAATGTAAGGAAGTCTATAAAATAAATATTTTTTATTCTCAATCTTCCAACTCTTATCTAAAAAAGAAAAGAGTTATAGTCTAAATAAAAAAATACCTTTATTTTAATAATCAAAGAATACGATTATTAAACGTATCAAATAAAATCTAAGAGCACTTGTGTATATTTATAAAATGAAAATGTACATAAAATATATAAACTTACGCTTTTATATTATATAATATAATATATTTACAAATATATGAAACATACATTTATAATGTATTGCACTAAAAATGTCAAATAATTAATTAAGAGATACTTTTTGATACATTAAAAACGTGATTAAAATGTACGATGCAATCAATTACACCATTTTAAATGCAAGATAATATATATATATATATATATATATATATATATATATTAATATCTCTAAAAAAATAAAACTACTATTAAATTTAATAGTTAATAGATCTTATTTACACTTACAAACAAACGCGTATATATATATATATATATATATATATATATATATATATATATATATATATATATATATATATATATATATATATATATATATATATGGACAGTAATACGCTTAAATTTAACTACTTATTGAAACAACAGTGGGACGTTCAATTCCCAAATCATTCGGCGAACTATTAGTGGAATGATGTATAATGTGATGATCGTCTCTAGCATGATCTTCGATGTCTTCGGCTATATCCTCGTCGACCATTATATTGTGATGCGCGTTCACGTCATCTTGCAAATTGTGACCGATGTTACCACTCATCACCAGCACTTGATGATGTTGCTGCTGCTGCTGCTGCTGCTGCTGCTGCTGATGATGATGATGATGATGATGATGATGATGCAGCACACCGTTATTGTCGTTATTGTTATTATTCAATGCATTCATGTTGTCTTTCGTTATGACGTTATTATTAAGTGCGCTATGAGTCAACAAATGTTGATTATCTGAATGTATAGCGGCTGAAAATTACAATTTACAATATATTTAAACACCTATTCATATGGTATATATTCATATGAATATTTTCAAACATTATACCTGACATGTCCATATTATTGGGACTGATGTGTTGTGTTTGAACCCTCTGTAAATGTTGTGATATATTCACTATATGAGGAGATCCATTCATGCCGGTTAAAGCTGTATGATGTGATAGATCAATATGACTATTTCCGCTTTCGGTCGGCGATACACTGTGCCTTTGAGAAGCGCTGTTCGGAGACGGAGATTGTTTCAGTTCTCTTTCGTGTTCAGCGGCCGCTGAAACATCAGTTATATCTTCATAGTATGGCACGTCGAAAGCTTCCGGTCCAAAAAACCTCGTGGACGATTTGTAAATCGAGAAGTTTGGAATTTCCTCTCTTATAGGAATATTTCTCATTTCTGGATATCCATCTAAAAAATAAAACGATTAAAATAATAACGAAACTGGAATATAAAATAATTCAACTGCATTTTTATACATTCATATACAAAGGGTTTTTATCGACTATGTCCATACTAAGATTAAAAAATAAATTGAAAACTTCCTGGTCGTTATTAATAAATTATCAAAATTATATTATAATCACTAGGAAAAAATTTTATTTTGCCCTTAAATATCTATTTGTATATAAATAAAGTTCTTTTAGTGATTTATTATTAAAACTACAATATATACAACAACGATTATCAACTGAATAAATATTAAATTTCAATTGAAAGTCATTTAATATTTATTTATTTCTCGTCAAATATTTACTAATATTTAACAATAATGATATATTACAAATTTTCAGATATAATATAAAAATAAGACTTACTATTGGATTCAACTTTAATATTGGATACGCTAGAATTTACGGTGTTCGAATTTGAAGATTCAGATTTTGAGCTTCCTTTGGGTTTGCGTTTCCGTGTCTGAAATTTTTTTTTAAAAATGAACAATTTACTTAATGGTAAAATGATTTTTACTAATATTTTTTTTATAAACATAAAAAAATATACCTGAATGGAATCTTTTTTCATAGATAATGGCCTGTTAACATTATGCAGCTTATAGTAAAGACCGCAAGCGTTACAAACTGGCTCACCGTGACTATTCCTTCTCCATAAAGATGTTGTCGTGGTACCACAATTGGTACACACCATTCCCGTACGACGAGATGCGTGCTAGAGAAAAGAATAAGAAAAAAATATATAAATCTCTATAAATCACATCAACCTTTATGAAATGGTCTATTGATACAACAAATGTATACGTTACCGTGTTAAAATATGATTTGTAAGAATGCATGCAATTTTTATTAAAAAAAAAATGAATTAGTAAATTTATTTAGGAATGTGTTATAGTAATGAAATTAAGAAGCTTTATTAATTACATTAATGTTGTTTTAGGAGAGAGAAAAAGAGAGAGAGAACAAAATGCAGACGAGAAAATCGATATTCAACATTGGAATCGATATTCAACGTTTCAAACGGAAAATTTTGCTTGTTTAACGGGAAAATTAAACGACCGACGAATCGACGCTAATGTCATTTAAATTTATACATCGATTTGTGTCTAATTTCATGAAAAGAAAATCTTTTTTAAAATATACTTTTCAAATACACGATTATTATGTATTAAAATATTATATTAACAAAAAAAAAAATAAGGCAAACTATACCTTTTCAAAAATTACGTAATTCTACCTTAAATTAGCTACTCATAATTTTTTAAAAATACCAATATATCATTAGCATTATAATGGAATTATTTTTTATTTTGTAAATTAAACTTGTTGCGATCGTTAAAGAATACACAATGTTACAAAAAAAAAATCATTAAATCACACACCTATCACTTTTCTATGTAGGTAAAAATGATTCTAGTTATATCTAAATTTAAATTTATTAATATATTTTTTCGTATTGGAATTATTGATTAATATCGACGATTTTTAAACCTTCAATAGTCATATTTATATCGAAATGTTAACACTTTACTATGAGGTCCAGTTTGTCACTATCTGCTTGCTATGTAAAAAAAGGGGGTAATTTTGCAAGCATTTCGCAAACCACTCTCAATATTAAAAATCGAATAAATTGAGAATAAAAAATACGATGTAATATTTTTTTCATATAGACTAAATATTGATTTTACAAATTACATCATAATTATATGTAAAATTTAATCGTATTACTACGCTTCCCCCCTTTTAACCGATAGCGAGCGTCAATCGCATTACTACGCTTTACCTCGATAATGTGTTCAAATTTATTAAAATTTTTGCACCGAATATTGAAAATAATATGTAGCGTACGCTGCTTATCGATTTATAAGAACATGCATATAGCGACTATTCCCAAAAAAAAAAAAAAAAAATCAACGAGTTTCTAATGTAATTGTGTAAAGAGCATTTTTAGTGGTTGACGTACCGATCTTCTGCTGGATTTGGTCTCTTCAATGGGTGCAGAAACGTGGTTCGATCTAGGTACCGATGATCCGTTATAACTGCAGTAGCTCTTGTAGAAATCCGTATCCACAGTACCGCCTGTCTCGGCGGCCACTGTAACAACCGATAATAAAATAATATTTTTCAAAATGTCCACATCGTGACCGGGACAAAAGCGAAGGCAAAGAATCAACAAAAAAAACCAGATGAACGGCATAAAATATACGATTATTTTTTTTTTAACTTTAAGGACTCGCTCTTGGCCGCTGACAACCTGCGCGTACTAGGGATAAGGATTTCTACAAGAATTTACTATGTACTCTGTGTAGTCTTTCTTGCAGGGGATGACTTATGTACGTCATATTTATTTATTTTTATTTATATATATATTATTTATATATATATATTATTTATATTTTATTCTCGATCCGATTCTCACCATTTTCCGGTTCTCCGGTTGAATTCCGATCGGTCGTACATATATGTCACCCCCTACAACAGAGATATTGCATAATAAAATCGATCGAATGTACCATCGTTCGTGTGTCATATACGGACTGATTCGATTGAGGAGATCACATGCTGAGGAGGATGTGCGATCGGTTAGTTAGTTATGAATTAAAAAAAAAAGAGTATGTATGCAAATCGAAAAAAGTGCATTGTGGATCTGGATATATATATATATATATATATATATATATATATATATATATATATATGTAATTTGAGGTCAGGATGTATCGGATGTCCCAAAATTAACGCAACTTTTGAATTTATTACCATTTGTGCAGTAAAGTATTAACAACAGTAAAAAAAAATATTTTGACAACTGATAGTTTAGGGTTAGTGAAAATATAGCATTATACTAATAGAACAACGTGTCATCATTGTTGAACAATATTTAAAAAATAATGCTGATTTTTCAAACATGCAAGTTTTCCTAAGCGACAAAGCATATTTATATGTTGATGGCTTTGTTAATTCAGAAAACTTGCATGTGATTGTTGAAAAAAACAAACGTATCCACAACGTGTCACCGTTGGGTGTCGATCTTGGGTTGGAGGCATATATATAATTGAACCATACTGCTCGATGTGGTTTCAACAAGACGATATATATAGCCTTTGAAACAATTCAATTATTGCACGAGACACACAAATTGAAATCACAGGTCTATGAAATTCAACGCTGCATCATTGAAATTCAGCCGTATTTATGCAAAATGGTCATGGAAAATTTTGACAATAAAGCCGCGGTGACCATTTGACCAACGTGTTTAACTCTATGTACTTAATGATTCATTAAAAATTTCTATTCAATTCAAATATTGCGCTATTTTTGGGGCGTCCTATGTATATATATATATAGGTCGAAGGATAATTATGGGGATGGTGTAGAGGTGGTGTCCCGTACATCGATGGTCGGGTGTAGTCGCGGGGCGAGTCCCTGGTGACGCACACGTACCAGCCGCCGAGGCTGCTTCACCAGCGGCCGGTTCATGCCGTTCATCTTGTTGTACAGACCGCACGCGTTGCACAAGTAGTGGCCGGTGCCGTCGCGACGCCAAAGGGGCGTATGTACGGCGCCGCAGTTCACGCATTCCCTGCCTTCGCTGAAGTAGTCCACCATTTCCACTGGTTCGTTTATGCGAGCGAGAGCGCGCGCACACACACACACATAATAAAAAACAATCAGAATAAAAATAAAAAATCATTTAATAACAATTATTTTGTAAATGTGTCGATTGATTCTTGCATTGTCATCGTGAATGAGCAAGCGTGCAAAATTTCAGCACAATCCGACGTCGGAAAGTGTTGGAAAAATCGATTACAAAATTTCACTCGGACAAACGGGCGAGTGAAACTTTGTGTATAAAAACTAGGCATATCAAACGCGAGCGCTGATTTTATACTTTCAGTGGCGTGGCGAGCTTAACTCGCGTCCGTGACACCAATACCTTATTATCCGGCATTTTTTTTTTGTTTTACGGACCATTTGGCGCCTCTTTGTGAGTCGAGCGCCAGGAGCATGATGCCCCTTGCTACGCCACTGGTTCCGTTTGATAAAGTTGCTGTGGGCAATCTAAATTAATTACAAGTGATAATCAAGTATGTAACACTTGTAGTTGAAAAGTTTGAACACTTTGCTGACACTGACTACTATGTATATTTATACTTTCCGTGTAAAAATCTAATAATACAATATAATCATTCAAAAAATCGTTTTTTATTAATTTTTTGATCAATTCAGCCTAAATTGACTCTGTACACAAAAAGTCGTGTGGCTCGCAATATGATATGAGTATGATATGCCTGTTTTATAAGCTACATACATATTACATTTCAACAAATAATAAATAATTAATTTTCAATTCTAATTAAATACAAAATACACTTTAAATATATCTTAAATAAAAATCAAAAACATTATATTTCATACATATTAATTACTTTAAATATACGTTAATAATCTGAAACAATAAAAAACAGTATATGATCGATCGTTCAAAATAAAGACCGGAATGAAAGTTGAAAATTTTAATTTATTTTTTTTCGATAAACGTTCGCATGGTAACTTGCACTGTCGCAAGCGAAGAAAAAAGATTATGGCCGTACAATATGTGCTTTTTGAATAATTTATAATTGCTATTTTAAAATGCGTAACGCAACATTACGAGAGGAAGTGCGGAGTATGTGGAGCACTGATAACAGAAACATGTTTTGCCATGTCTTCCTGCCGAGTTACAATGGGGAAAAAACGTGAAAAAACATATTAAAAATACGCATAATTAACTATAAAATATAAAATAAATATGGCGCGAAAAAAAAATGTACAAAAAAATATATATATCTCGCTGGAAACACGTGTTTTTCAACTGATTGCGATGTCATGTCAACGTTGATTTTATTTAACTAATATTAATACAACAAAAGTAATTATAATAAATTAATACATTTAAAATATTTTGTATTAACATGACGTTAAATATTATTTATTAAAAAAAATCTATATTTATATAGAAAGAAACGCATAAATAAATATAATTATATTATTTATTTCATATTCATTCAATGTAATTAATAACAAAATAAAATAAAACAAATGTGAACGAAGCAACCGCAGATTTTCATACATAAAAAAAACATATCACATATGAGAACGAAACAATAGAAACAACGACCATAAATAACAATAGCGTCAACGTAAAGAATTTATATCTCTGAAAAAAAAAATAAAAGAAATATTTGGAATATTTGCAATTACTGCAATATGAGAAACTTTCTCTAACAGTTAATTTCTATTATTTTTTTATATTTAACATTTATTTATAGAAAAATATAGACCTCACACGAAACATGCGAAATCTATACAAAATATTGAGGATGAAAATATTTTAAAATCGTCTAAAATTTTTAAATTAGATGAAAAAATAAATAATAATTTTATTTTATTTTTTAAATAATGAAAAGAATAATAATATATAGCATTTTTTTGCCATCAAAATATCTTAACCAAAAGAAGTCATAGAATAATATTTTTTCATTAATCGTAATAGTTGGATATAAAATATTATATATGAAAAAAAAACAACACAAACTTAAATTTAGACTGGCATAAAGTTAAAATTTTTAAATGTAAAATAATGATATAATTTCATTAATATTAAAATTTTAAATTTGCGGTATAACTATTTCTAAGTAATACTTAGAAAGTTCTGTATTGCGGTTTACTATTGACATTGGTTTTTTTTAATTCATATTATATATATATATATATATATATATATATATATATATATATATATATATATATATATATATATATTGAAAATAATCCAATGTTTAGCGGTCGATTATTCTATTGTTGTGGTGGCGGTTTTACAAGTATGTTGAAATAGTGAAAACTTGCCATTAAAATTTTCCCAAACTATTGAAAAAAAAGGTGCAATATTATTGGAATGCATTTTTAAGTATTTACTCCCATTTTTTTTAATACGAATTTTTTCGTCGATGTCACGTAAATTAGTCAAAAGTGGTCTCATCCAATATATATCTACATTTTAACACGCGTCTTCGGTAATGGGTCCATCATCCGTAAAACGATACTATCTAATAGTTTCAAACTACAACAACAGAAAAGAAAAAAAAATACACGAACCCTCGAAAGTCAAGCGATTGATTTATGTTTAACAAGTCAAACACGCACCACTTATATTTGATAAATTTATCGCGTGAAAAGTTTCGCATACGAGAATCTAAACTATTTATATGTAGAATGTAAAAAAAATAAATGTAATAGATGAATAAATAGTATTAAGTATAATTTATATTCTTAAGAGTATTATAAAAATAATACAATGATTTGAATTTTCTACAACAGCGGCTTCCAACCTTTCTCCATCAATGTAACTGGTTCAAATATTATCTTTGTTTATTTTTATACAATATGAAATATATAATTACAGCGACTTTCACAAGACGACGAGCAAAAAAAAACGAGAAACGTTTTTTTTGCACGTTGTCCTGTAAAAGTTATTTTAATTATATATTTTATATTGTATAAAAATAAATAAATATATATAATTTTTATATTCTTCGCCATTATAACTTTTTTTTCGCGTACCACAGATTAGCAACCGCTGCCTTAAAAGTATTGTATGTAAGTCATTTTTATGATTGTCGAGTTGTCAGCTAAAAGTTTACTTTTCAATTATTAGCAATTATTTTTTTAATATATATTATATAATACAAAATATAATGATAAAAATATTTTAATACAATTAAAAAAATCTTAATAATATTGTTCGTATTGCGTAATTAGGTAAATTTGAAATATATATATATATATATATATATATATATATATATATATATATATATAAACATATCGGTTTCAAGTGAGCATCAAGTGATGAGTAAATATTTAGGAATTTCGAGGTATTGTCGAAGATGTCAACAAAAAAAAAACATTATAATGGTAGTTTCGTGTGTGGCGCCATTGGGAATAGAACCCAAAAATTCTAGGACATTATTGTCCTGTCAATTCGGTCATCTGATGGACAACCGCGTAGTCTAGACGGTTAGATTTCCGTCTTTGATGCAAAACAAAAAAAAAGAAAACGAAATAAAAATTCTTCAATTGAAAAATAGTGAAATAATAGTTAAGAAGTGCATACCGAGCAAATCGTGACCGAAATATTTATTACAACACGTGTGTGGACATGTGACATTTTTCGCTGACATCTGTCCACCGCAATTATCTCACGAAAAAACGTGATAATTTCATCAATTAACTACATTGCTTGATATGAATGCGCATTGTCGAGATTTTTCTATGTTACTAAAAAAAATTAAAACGTGCCATTATTTCATTTCGAATGATACTATATCTACTCGTTCTACTTCGACCTTATTATAATTAACGCAAAAATCAGGTGAAATTAATATCAAACAACGTTAAATATGCGTTATAGTGATTTAATTATATATTAATACATAAAAATAATACGATTAAAAAACGCAATTCACGCGTCAAATTTTATAATAAAAACGTTTTAAATTATTACAAAATATTAATAATTATCTAAACAATATTTTTTAAAATTAAGTTGGTGTATTTTTAAACCCTGATAAAAAAACTGATAAATATTTTTTTTATTTTCAATTGAAAAATAACACAAAAATTTATTGTTAAAAACTAATAATTGAATCTATTAATAAAAGCATTTCATAAAAAATCTCGTCCTATTTAAATATGTTTTTTTCATCAAAAAGTTTTTAATTTCAACAGAACAATATATGCAATTAAAAATAAAACTAAAAAAAAATAAAATATGCCATCATTATAATACAATTTATAATATTTTATGACTATCTTCGTTAAAAATAATTCTTTATATAAAGTAATTTAGTATTTAAAACTCGTCCAATTACTTCAATTTTACGACGAGAATGAAAAAAATAAATAAATATAAAATTAATGACCCGAACAGAGCGATAAACTTTTAAACTCAACATCTTTTTATCGATATGAAGTTCCGAAAAAAATAAAAATAAAATAACCGTTAAACAAAGTCGATTCTCTCAAATAAAATCATTGTCTAAACACGAAAGCAAAAATATTTGGCAAAATGTCTGTCAGCAACATTCGATAAATTAATGTACATATAATATAATCATAAATATAAAATAAAAATATGTATATTCCCATGGGGTATACGCCTATCGATTAAATTCGATACGGTTAACGAAAATCTGTTTTTACAGTTCAACATCTGTTTGTATCACTAAAACCGACATATTTAAGGGGTGTGTCACGAAAGAAATGTCACAAATAAAAAACGAAAACTCGTGAAAATTTCATTTCAACAATACACATCATTGAATATTAAATTATACCTAAACATAACACTGCGGTCAAATAGAGAGGCGAATTTGTTTGTAGAAATATAAATTCTTTATTTATTCTTCTAAATCAATTTCATTCCCTTTAAATAATCCCCGTCCGATAAAACGCACTTTTGCCAACGTTTTCTCCATTTCTCGAAACAATCGGAAGTTTTTTTCCGATATTGCCTTCAAGACCTTCTTCGATTCGGTTTTTATCTTCTCAATCGTGTCAAAAAGGCGTTCACGCATTGGCTTCTTGAGTTTGCTGAATAGCCAGAAGTCGCACGGAGTCAAATCGGGCGAATGCGATGGTTGCGGAATAAGTTTTTGGCAAAATAGTCGCGAAGAATCAATGCAGTATAACATGGTGCATCATCGTGATGAAGGAACCAAGAGTTGTAATAACACGTGAAACTCGGAGATAATTAAACTAAAAATATTATGGACAATCCTATCAACCTAGGAAAAAAAATACAATTTGTCTGCCTTTCTAACGCCCTGGAGTTTTGAATAACAATTTCACCATACTTTGTGGTCATAGTACAATAGCATGATTAATCATTCATTATCTACAAGAAATCAATTTAGAAATAGTCACGAAAATTTTACGTGGAAAACAAGACGAAGTTTTCTCTTTATATCAATTTTTATATTTTTCGATTTTGTATTCATGTTTACTGTTGCTAGTAAGCAAATAGAAAATTACAATATTTATATATAATAAGTAGTAAACAAACGACAAAACTTTCTTTTTATAATATATATATATATATATATATATATATATATATATATATATATATATATATATATATATATATATATACTACACGTCATGCTTATTAAGCTTAATCTTGTTAATGCAAGGATTAACAGAATTTTTATTGTATATTTTTTTACATTTCAATTATTACGATATAGCATAATAAATTGTTGAAAATTAATAAAAACATGTACAACGTCAGTATAAGAGTCCATATTTATCTAATCGATAGAATGTCCGTGACCTTTTATCATGAAAATATTTGCATTCGATGATGAAGTATATATATATATATATATATATATATATATATATGACAAATAATAGATTTTATATTTACATTGCCGTACATTTATTATATTCGAAACGAATATGTGCCACAATTGGAATTATTATTTATAAATAGTTAATAACAATCGCGACGAGCACGTTAATAAATGCCGCTGACGGTACAAATATACATATTTTAAACGCACGTTTTGCGCGTTTATAAAGGCTTAAATCTCTGATATAATATCACGTATCAAGATTCAAAATAAACGAACGCACAAAGTAAAATTAAAAATTGATTAAACGAACATTGTAATTTACGCGATTTTTTTTCTATAAAATATTAAAAATAAATTATTCACATAAATATTAGGAGAGGAAAAAAAACGAACATCATCTATCGAAAATGAGTCAACGCCGACTATCTGTTTCAAAACAAATAATTCGACGATAAATTATCTCGTACGTTTCCGCACTTATATTCACGCGCGTGTACAAAAATAAAACGCGAACGATCATAAACTGTGTAATATTGTATAATAAATTACGTATATTAATATGTGCGAACATAATATAATGTAAAAATACTGACTTGCTGATAGAGATGCTGAAGCTGAAAATCCTGTTCTACCTCTTGTAGTGACAACACGACCGCCATCAGGATACGACAGGCCGGCGTCTGGATATGTTCCTTGCCATATTTCAGCCTGAAACAAATCAAATATTTATTATAAATAATATATAAATAATATATATATATATATATATATATATATATATATATATATATATATATATACCATATATATAATTTTACTAGTTGTATATTCTGAATTCAACTACCTGTGTTGTATATGCGGGTTGAGACGTGTACGAATTCGATGTAGAAATCGACGTAGGTCTGGTGTGTGTTGGTGTGAATGGTCCTCCGAATCTTTGAGAAAACGACGGAAGGGTACTCGTACTTCCGGTAGTCGATTTTCCAACTCTGCCACCGCCGCTTCCCACATATTCGTCGGCCAAAGATGCGGGAAGAGCACCTAAATCATAATTTAAAGCATGTTACAACACACACACACACACACACAATACAAATTAATTCAAAATTAATAGACAACTGAATTAAATAGTATAAATAAATATGAAATTGTTTATGCAGAATGTCGATAATATGGCAGCAATTTCTTTTAAACATTCCCTATTTTTTCTTACCTGTAAAACAACAACGGTTCGCCTAAACATATAAAAATTGACGATTTTCTCGGAAATTTGCCAAACGTTACAAATACTTTCAAAAAAAAATTACCAACTGGTTATTGCAAACAAAACGCAACAAAAGAGTTTACAAGAAACGTGAAAGAAAAAAAATAGTACGTCGTGATTTTTATTTACACAAAACGCACAAAATCTGTACGCGAACATTGTTGAATTCGTTTAATTGACTTTTAATTATTTACGATTTGAAATTAATGATTTTTTAAATATTAATTCTTCATTTACTAACCGGTCGGTGACCACAGAGTTTGACCGGTCAAATCTGGAGTTCCAGGACTGCCACCAAAATATTGCATTCCACCAGCATAATTCCCACTTCCTAAACCGCCACTTCTTCCATATGATTGTGAACTGAAAACACAAGATAAGCCAAAGAAGGCACGTTCAGCGGTTATCTTTTAACATTATCACACAATCCGCAATTTATATATATATATATATATATATATATATATATATATACATATATATACAAGTTAAAATTTTGCGGCGACAATTATCTCGGTTAGATAAATCGGTCGTTGGTCATTCATGTTTCTTTAATATTTATCTATAGACATAATAGTTGACACCGGTATGTGTTTTCTATTTAGCATTAAAATGACACGAATTCGTTAGAAACTGAATTTGTAGTGAATTATAAAAAAAAATCTTTTACAAAAAAAAACGAAAAGAAGATTCAGTTAAAGATTGAAAACTTTAACATTATTTCAATCAGTCGTAAATACTTTTATAACTATTAATACGACGTTCAAAAAGTTTTAAAAGAAATTAATGTAAATCTTTGTGCATTATTCAAATATTTTTTATATGTAAAAGTTCTGATTTGATCTAGAAAAATAATTAAAATTTGAAAAAGCTACAACATGGAATTGGAAAAAGATTTTTACTTGCATTCATTAATATATTGAGTATGATAAATATGTATACAATAGAAAATGAAATAATTTATATTTTATTTGCAAAATTAATCACGATATATATGTAAAAGTAATTTTCATTTTACGAATGAATAGTTTAAAAACAAATATCGTTGTCACATAACAAATATATAATTTTAATTAAACACAACAAATTCATTAATTCAATTATGTAAAATGAAAATATACATTCATTTCTAAATAAATAATATATGGTTTATTTAGTAAATTATTTCATCATTTAAAACTATTCTCGTATTACAAAGAAAAAAAAATAGAAATACAATTCGTTGAAACGAAGTTTGTAAAACGTCAAATTTTATAATCAAGAATTACAATGGTTTTTTTTTACATTGCATATGTTCGTTGCAATTGATGTTATAGTTAGTCGTTAACCCTTCGCCGTCACATTAAGCAGTAAACGTGTAAAAAATACTATAAGTTCGGCCAGATAAAGCCGTACAACAATGCGGGCCCGTTTCACTGATAACAATACAGGTAATTCATGCGCGTTTCGTGTGATTACAATAAGACAATTACCGGTCTTTTTCTGTGAAACAAACTGGGCCGATTCAATTTAAAAAAAAACCAATACGAACGCGGATAACAAACGACACATGAAATTCGATATCATTTTCTAACCCTGAAAAGTATGTAATTTAATTGACGTATGTGTGTGTGTATATATTAGAATGTTTAATTTTTTTTCAGTCATTCAAATATTTATGATAATTAAAACGTAATTACAAGTTATAACTTGCCTAACTAAATATTGCCAACGGCTATAGGTAAACAACATTATTATGTATAAAATGTGTGTTACTTTGTATTAAATTGATATTACATAGATATTCTGAATAACAGTATACTAAAATAATATATTAATAATTTGTGAATTCAGTTTTAATTTTATAATTAAAATTAAATCATATAATTAAATTATATAATTCTCATTTCTTTTTTTTAACAATAAACGCAAAAAAATATCTATGAAAGTAAAATACGAAAGCAAAAAGTTTAAATGATCGTACAATTGAAAAGTCTATATTTTTTTGTCTAAAAATTTCGTAGAATTTTTTATTATTATAATATGCAGGTATATTTGTATATTTTGAAAGTAAAAAATGGATATTTTTGTTCTAGAAATATTACGTTGCTTTGATTCAATAATCAGAAATATTATATATTTTTGTCTATGAAATCTCAAAGACAAGCATTTATTTAGATTATAATTACGGTTGTTAATAAGATAGAAACGAGTTCAATGACATCCCATTAAAAATACATTTAGAAACATATTGATAAATCATTCGTTCGTCTGAACAATACACAAGTAATAATAATAATATAATATCGACGAAATATATAAAATTTTATAATAAACAATATTCTTGGAATTACTAAATTTCTTGTATTATATATATATATATATATATATATATATATATATATATATATATATATATATATATATATATATATATATATATAGTAAAAAATATTAGTCGGAGCTACAAATAAAAGCCGATTAACATTTTATTATGAATAATAATTAAAATTAAAAAATAAATATTACAGAAATAAATTAAAAATAATATCAAACAACTAAACTGAAAGATAAAAATGAATCGATTCTCGGAAAACATATTTTTATGTATATATATATATATTATAATTATAAAAAAAATATACGTATATATAATTGTACATATTATATATATATGAAAAAAAATAACTAACTTGTCTTCAGTTCTGAAAGCGACAATATCTTCGGATAAATACATTATGAATATTAAATAACAACTAAACTAAAGACGGGGTCTCGGTTGATATGGTAGGATAAAAAAAATAAAAATTAAAAAAGTAGACACGAGAGAAAGACGAGCACATGGAATCAGCAACGCAACCCACTATAACCGAACATAAACTGAAGCGGACGCCAGGCAACGGGTAAAACTCGGTGATATCCCCACCACAAAGTTGTCCGACCAATCGGAGTAGAGACCACGCCTCTAACGAAAAAAAAAGAAAATACCAACATGCATAAAGCTGCATACGTTTACTGTATATGTTATTTACGATGAGACAATTGTAAATATATAATTTAGAAAATGTATTATAATTTATATTTAATTCTATAAATCTAAGAAGAAATCATAAAACGTTTGCAATACGTTATAAATTATTTTATAAATTAATAAAATTATAAAATATATGAAATTATATATATTATTTAATGTAAACTATAAATGCAAGGATCTGATTAGTCGGAAATATTTTTTGTATGTAAATTTTTATATAAATATACAACATTGCATATAGAGACTTCTTTCTAAATGCCAATGTAAAATTCCATTATACCACAAAATAATTATCTCAAAAAATACCTTTTTATTTTAATTCGGAATTTTGATTATAAATTTTAACCAAAAAAGAGATTCTTGATTTATTTCAAATTAGGGAAAAAATGTCAAAAGAACCACGAATGAAAATAAAACTTTTATGGGACACGAGCTAAGAAATGATCGACAAATATAGATAGAATTAAAATTATTGTTTAAAAACTAAATAAAAGTAAAATTAAAAATCAATATATTTTGAAATATGATATAACTTAATTTTTCAACAAATTCGAATAAATAACCTGACAATCGTATTTTTGTGAATTAATACAAAATATATTAAAAAAAAATTTTTTAACCAATTTGTGAATTGTCAATATTTGGTTCGAATTTTTGACTACGTAATTCCAATTAAAAATAAAAAAAATAAATAAGAATAAGACTGTTCTTAATTACATTATTTTTGTTTATTATTTATTAATACGGAATACTCATTTTTTCTTTTATATTTATGGGATGTAAAGCATTTTTATGGGTTAATGATTATATTTTTTTTATTTTATATATATATTTAAAATAAAATATATTTTAATATATAAATTATCCAAATAGATTAAGAAAATCTAAAAATAAAACAGTATGATAACTTGTCTAAACCGCATGTCACAAATGAAAATTTCTGATAATAAATATGAATAAAAAAAATACATGAATTATTTTTAATTTTAACAGAGATTGGAATATTACTATTTGAGTATTCAACGTTATTTCTTGCATTTGGAATTACATGTTAGATTAATTTCACATCAATATAGTAAGTAAAATAAATTTTATAAAGAAAACAATATAAAGATTATATAATTTAATATATAAAAGTAATACATATACAAGTTAGTATTTTCGATATTTGAAATTTATTTTGCAACAGAAGAGCAATTCGTGAAATTATTTTTACATGCAATAAATATTTAAAAATAAAATAAACTACTAGTGTTTTTTTTTAATATTAATGGTTTTATATATAAGAGACTACTGGTTTCAAATTGCCGTTAAAATTTGTTTATTTTTAATATATCGAAGACACTGTATATTTATTAAAAGTAACATAAATATACAATCGTCATCGTTAATAAATTTAATTTTGATATAAATGTAAACATATCTGTATATTGATTTAATTGATTATTGACTGAAACACAATATTTATATTGAGCAAGGCGACGATCACAATAAACGATTATTATTGAAATATTATTTTTTTTTAGATAGTTAATAAGACGGAAACAAATTTAGAGTTTCATATAAAAACATAATTAATTGGCAAGAAAAGGATAGAAAAAAAATTGTCACGCCCTCATGTTTTACAAAATTATATCCAATTTGCCCGCAGGATTATCGAACTCGAACGAAACAGAAATATCCTTTTTGATGTATAAAAAGGACACGTGCGCGGTAAAAAAAAGTACTCGTAGACGACATTAAAAATTTATTACAATTTAGACATTTTACCGCAACAATTTATTATAATACATACATATTTGTGGTGGCTGTTACGTCACTGTTACATAAAGTATATTTATTTTCCTTAAAAAATATAGTAAATGTCAAGTTTCATTTTTTTTCTCAATGCAATATGGTATAATTATAATAATTATAATTGTTAGAATTAAATTATATTTTTGTTTCTGCTCATTAATAATTATTAAGTACAAATATTTTATTAAATTATATACAATACAATAATGTACATTAATTAAAAAGAATAAGGATGAAAAAATATTTAATTTTAACCTAATTAGCCAATTTAATTCTAAGAAAATATAACACTGAAATGATCAATAAATAATTTTAGCTAATATTTAACATTCAAAATTTAAAAAAAAAATAATTCTTCAATTATTATATTTAAAATTATACTGTTTAAAAAAAAACCTTACTTTTCAAATTTAAGTCTCGGTATTACGTTTTCAATATATGAAGGTTGTTCGTTTTTTATTTTAACAATTAAAAATGTGAAAAAAATGTGATATAATAATAAGGTCTAGTTTATACGATGTCTATATTATAATATAAAAATATTGATTAATTTTATCGTTGAAAAAAAAATTCGCAAATAAAAATCGAAATGAAAACACGTCATCAAGCTGACACAATGTAAATAATCCGATTGCAATTCACAATCAAGTCGGTCTTTTTTTTTCTTTTAATGATCGAATATAGTTGCAATCGTTTCATATTTACATTTCACAAAGCAAATAAGTGTATATAATTGAAAGCAAATCGAGATGAAAGCGAATGAAGAATATGCGTGTATATTTTCTATTGTACCATTTGGTTCCGGGAAATTTTCATAAAAATTCATATTTACACATATCACATATGCAATGCAGGCATATTTGCAAAGTGTGTGTGTGTGTGTGTTATTTTAATTCAAACAAATTTTTATATATTTTGCGTTTTAATAAAATGTTGAATAAAATATATAAGAGTACTGAAAATTTATATAAACGATCAAAAGGCAGGCATTAAAAAATTTCAAACAGAATCCAGGTTAAATATACCCGTATCTATAAACATTTCTTATATATATATATATATATATATATATATATATATATATATATATATATATATATATATATATATATTAAGACAATTAAAAATGAGATAATAAATAAACAAATATCTTTATTTTCATCATTCTAAAAAACATCAATCATCTAAAATTAAAAAAAAATAATAATAATTATCTCATCTACAATTATTTCATGTCGTATAAATAAATTGACTAATATATTTTTTAAAACTGATTAATTTCGAACGATTTTATTTATATTATATATTAAAATAAATTTAATTCTGTAAATATTATATGAATTTTTAATATTATATTAGGGTTACAGTTTTACGTTTGAATTTTTGTTTTATTATAATTATTTTTTTAATTATAAATTGGAGAAAGTATTTTGTATAAAGTAACAAATATGTGAAAATTAAATATTTTTCAAAAAATTTTGACAAATTCTCCTATATAAAATGTTTATCAATTTGGACAAACTGTTAACTAATGAACAATTTGAACCTTATAGGGATTAATTAATTAGTATTTGATAACAATAGATATAACGAATTTCTAAAAAAAAAACAACTTAAAATTACAATATATCAGTAAAAATAGATAAGACAAATTGAACAAAGAATAAAAGATCTAGCGAATTCGCAATAGAAACGCATAGAATGACTAATGATTTTATAAAAAGAAAGTGAGTAATTCAAGTGTAAATAGCCCTTATATTATCAACAATACATATTTGTAATTTTTTTTTCTATTGAGAATTTAAAAAAAATTAAATTAATTAAAAAAAAATAATAAACGTTCAAATCTTATTCGTTTCATTTACAAAACATGATTAATAGTTTATTTAGTTGTAATAATGCTTTTGTTTGCTTCATTATATATATACAAAGAACGCTTCGCTGTTTGTTTAATAAGTACAAAGGTTGTTTACTTCATATAGCGTGGTACTTATTAGTAACTAATGGTAAGATTTATTAAAAAAAAAAGATTCAATAAATAGGAATAATACTAAACTAAAATTATATACGATAATATATTAATTCTTTAATACGTTTTGTCGTATATGGTATATATATATAAACGAGTAAAAATTTTTGGTCCATGGAGGAAATGTCAAAAAATTTTGATTGCTTGTTTGCTCCACCATTAGGAAACAAACCGAAAGGATATTCGAGCAAACATCCCATATATAACGAGGTATTTAACAATATTTAAACTGTTGACTACACTTCCTTCAGGCAGTTTGCTAAACATTTTTATATGATTTCTGAATAATTGTCTCTTTTTTGATATATAATATACTAACATTTATATTAAATATTTATTACCAAAAATATTTTCATTTTACACGTTACGTATTTAATTTATTTTACACTCTATATTTACATATTAATATTTTTTGTAAATATACTGTAAAAAATATATATAACATAATTAATACACATATTTTTGAGATATTTTTATTATCGTGACGACATTGACAAATTCGAAAATTGTATATAAAATTGTTGAGCGTAATCTTCAAATATTTACATAGACAAAAATACAACAAACTGCCAAGAGAGAGGCACGCGTTTATGTCCTGTGTTTCCGTTATAGACGAAAATAATATTTTAGAATTATACACGAAATATTTTAAATCTAAAAAATGTCTATACATTTGTAAATTAAACTGAAAAATATATTTATATATATATATATATATATATATATATATATATATATATATATATAGATTAAGCGAAGAAAATTGCAAAAATCATTTGTTTCTAATAGTTATAAATTTAGAAATGTATTTTCTAATAAACGAAAGTCTACATATATTATTAGAAAATTACTGTCATATATCTATATGAACAAAAGAACAAACATACATACGTACCAACAGTAACCACATATTTACTACTAGATTATTTAAATAATCGATATCTTAGCATCGTTTTCGAATATGAAATCATGCATGTATACACTGTGATCAAAAAGTAAGGTGAAATTGTCATATAAAACTCCCGAGCATTACAAATTGTATTTTTTTTACTAGGTTGATGGATTGTCGTGTTTTCACAACTCTTGATTCCTTCATCATGATAATGCACCATATCGTTTCGCAACCGCCGTATTTGCCTGATTTGGCCCCATGCAACTTCTGACTATTCAGCAAACTAAAAAGGTCAATGCGGGAACGCCGTCTTGACACGATTGAAGAGATAAAAACCGAATCGAAGTAGGTCTTGAAGGCTATATACCGGAAAAAGACTATTCCGACCGTTTTGAGAACTGGAAAAAGTGTTGGCAAAAGTGCGTTTTATCGGATGGGGATTACTTTTAAGAGGATGAAATTGATTTGGAAGAATAAATAAAGAATTTAATTTTATAAACAAATTCACCTTACTATTTGATCACAGTGTTACATACTCCAAAAAAATATAAATATATAATTATTTTAATAATATGAATCAAGGACCATTTAAGATTTCTAGAAGTATATAAATATATATATATATATATATATATATATATATATATATATATATATATGTATATAATTTAAAATACGAGTATATTTTTCAATGTTTGCAAATAAAATATGTTGGACGCCATATACCAACAAATATTTGCCAAAGGATATGATATATTTTTTTTATGTAACACTTTAAAGTTATACAATCCTATACAAATAAAACCCACTTTGTATATTCATATTCATCCAAAAATACGTTTTTTTCCTCTCCCCGCTTTTTAAAGGGACACGCAGGAATGGAACACAAAGAAAAACGATTCAGAGAGGCGAAGATACAATTTTCAAACGATTTTTACTAATTATTATATTTTTTTATTATATATATATATATATATATATATATATATATTTAATATTGTAAATTCTATAAACAATTTCTTAATAATAAAAAAAAAATATTCCCGTATTAATTATGATCTGTCACATTTGCGCTGATAAAGCAATGTAAACAGCGATGAATTTGAAATAAAAAACGGAGCACATTGAAAGAAAAAAAAGCGTAACGATTCAGAAACAAGTGACGATTGAAATATAATGCTACAATTATGCCCACGCGTTTATTTACAGTCTCAAATTATACCACCTACTTTACTAAATGTAATTAAACGCTTCGCATCTATCCTAGAATAATATTTAAAAACGCATATAACACTATGACGAATCTATATTTATTTATTTTTGTGTGAAATTCTGTAAATTTCATCATGGACATGACGTGCGTTAATTAATTATCTCAATCAAAATTTTTATTATTATTCAAATACATTATATTTATCGGCTGATATAAGAAATAAAATACATAGTAAATTTTTAAATATAAATTATTACATAAAATCACATATATTATTTTCTTCATCACAATAATACGAGTTCAATTTTGGTAACTAACACAAGATTTTTCCATTTTTTTCTCGAGCAAATATATTCAAAAATCAACAGTTGTAGAATACTTTTTTCCATATACTGTAAGCGGTTAAAACGATACAAATAATCTAAACATTACGTAGATATGTAATGAAAAAAAAATACACACGCATTACAAGTATCCTTGACACGTACATATATATTGGTTGTAACTAACGTTTATAAGTTTACTTATATATATATATATATATATATATATATATATATATGCAGTCACGTTTTGGAACTAGGAATTTTACAGATAAAATCTACATAAAGTGATTTTTTTTAATAATAAATGGTACTACTGTGATCTAAAAGTAAGGTGAAATTGTCATTTAAAACTCCCGAGCATTAGGAAGACAGATAAATTGTATTTTTTTCCCTAGGTTTATAGGACTGTCTTATATCATTTGCACAAGCGTCAATTGTCAAAAAGTTTAATTATCTCCGAGTTACAGGTGTTTTTAAAACTCTTGGTTCCTTCATCACAATAATGCAGCATGTCATACTGCATTGGTGCGACTTTTGACTATTCAGCAAATTCAAAAGGCCAATGTGGAGACGCCGTTTTGACACGATTGAGAAGATAAAAACCGAATCGAAGAAGGTCTCGAAGGCTAAACCGGAAAAAGACTATTCCGACCGTTTCTAGGACTGGAAAAATCGTTGATAAGTGAATTTTATCGAACGGATATTACTTTGAAGGGGATGAAATTGATTTGGAATAATAAATAATTTACATTTTATAAACAAATTCACCTTACTTTTTGATCACAGTAATAAAAATATTTTTTTTTGTAATATCATAGATTTTATTAGACATATTATTTATTGATATTTACGACGGATGGCCACAGCAAAAATTTCCTTTGACTACATTTTATTGCATTAATTCATAATTAAATACGTGTAATACAATTCTATATAGAAATTGGAGCGTATGTGTTCGACGTGAGGTATATATTATTCACATCCGATCCGTTTTATTTGACGACCACCTAGAAACTACTAATCTAGTATATAATGAATTAAAAATTTCAAAATAAAATAATAATAAAAACATAAACGTTATCGCCGTACTCTCACTTTTACTTCGAGTTTAATCGATTTAATTTAATATATAATAATCTCAAAATAATTAATATCTGTCATTACATTGTAAAATTGTTGACATGATAATTTTCACAACTACAAAAAAAATATTTTGCCTACACGTCTTATCAACCAGATTTTATTAAAAAAAAATATCACAAAAGGTTATCTCGCTCTATTTATAATTACGTTTAATTAATATCATTTTTTCGTCGGTCTTATTAAATGCAAATATTGTAAAAAATGTATTTCTTTCAAACTAGACATTAAATTGATCTTGTGAATAAAAATTGATAAAAAATATATTTTACATATCCTATTTGTTTTTTTTTAAATGCGTAATAATGATTGGAAAAATCTATTAATATAATGAAAATAAATCGGATAATTATATTTATGGTATATTGGAAAAATATTATCAAAATCAAGCAAATATTTATACTATATAAAAATTTAAAAACGAGTGGAAATTGTCAATCGTAGAATTGATCGCTGTTTCAAATCAAAGAAACAAAATATGTAAAATGTAATTAGTACAAAATAGACTAAGCTAATGAGAATTCACATTATTCTACGAAATTTACCGCTAGAAATGACGTTATTATATGTAACGTTGTTCTAACATTTTTTTTTCTAAACGATCGTCTTTGTTCCGATTTAAAATGTGTAAAAATATAATTTAGAGCGTTCATAATTTGTTGAATAATAGCACTATATAACAAATTAAAAAAAATCAATATTTCAAAATTATGTAATTTAAATCTTTACGCTCAAAAAACTTGTATAAATTATAATTATTTCACTATAATATAATTTTAAATTTTTAGTCATATGTATAATAAAAAACATGTTTTTGTATAAATTTGACAAACTATGTAATATTTAAATTTATGTTTTTAATATCACAAATACATATATTATTTCAACTCGTTTTGTATTACACTAACATTACGAATTTTATTAATGATTTTTTAATTGTTATTTTTTTACATAAACTATTAAATATATATATATATATATATATATATATATATATATATAATATTTTTATTGTTACACTGAAAAGTGTAAAAAAAATATACGATAAAATAACGATTTAATATAAATAGAATTAACCTTAGTAATTCTCCGGATGGTAGATGTATTGTAGTCCCATGATAGTCCATATTCGGTGGATATAATTGGGTTAAACAAGGAGACGGTGGAGATGCTGGCCATGGACGACTGGTACCTCCCGGTGAGCCGTCTTTAGGTAAAGCTTCGTCAACACTATTCACCGGTCTGTTGTAAGAGTAATCTTCGTCTGAAAAAAACGATTTTAAATTTAAAGATACACTTTACTAATTTCGCAATGTTATAATACAAACTAGAATTTAAAAAAAATACAGCGTATTCTTATTTTAAAAATATGTTTTATCTCTTTTTCCACAAACTCTATTTTTACACGGTAGATACGTTTCTAAGCAAACGTGTAGAAAAACAATCGTACAAATAAATGCATACGATATATGGTAAATTTGGGGATATGTTCCATACCTCTATACATTTTTCAAAAAAAAAAAAAAACGCGCAAGAAAATAATAATGAAATCCACATTTATAAATCTGTCAATTGATTCTTGCATTGTCATCGAGAATGAGCAAATATACAAAGTTTCAGCTGAATCAGACATCGGAATGTGCTCAAAAAATCGATTACAAAATTCCACGCGGACAAACAGACAAGTGAAACTTATAAAAGTATGTAACAAAAATTTTAGGGATTCTTGCTAAAACAAAAAATTCTATGTAAAAAAATATATTTATTCCTATCGGTGAACCACGTTATTTTAAAATCGTGTATAAAAAGAGTTATATATATATATATATATATATATATATATATATATATATATTCAGATACGTAGAAAAGTATTACGTGTACTTCTATATATATATAATAGGTGTTTCAAAGTAGCATATTCCAGTTTTTGTTACGATTGGTCGTGTTTACATGTTGAACCGATAAAATAGACGTTGATAATAATTACTATTGTGACGTTGTTATCATTTTTAACTGCCATTTACAGAAAATCGTAGTATTGAAGGCATTTCGGAAATGCACACAAACGACAAGTACGCGCTGATATTGCAAAATTTTACTATTAACGCTTTAACCGCGGGCCCCGGTTTGTCGCCGTTTGTTTGCTGCTTAAAAAAGGGGGTAATTTTGAAGGCATTTCGCAAAAGAATAAATTGAAAATGAAAAATACGATTTAATATTTTTTCTCATATAGATCAAATATTTATTCAACAGTTGACATCATAATTCTATGTAAAATTCAATCGTATTACTGTGTTACAATCGTTTATCGTCAGATAAAGCAAAGCGTATTACTACGCTTCCCCCGATAATGTGTTAAAACGATTCATCTATTGCATGCACTAAAACAGAACAATAAATTATAATTTAACGAATTTAAATCGATAACAATTTAACGGCATATATATATATATATATATATATATATATATATATATATATATATATATATATATATATATATATATATATATTAATAGCATAATAGTTATTATAAAAATATTACATAACGTAATGCTTATAATATTATCATTTTCGTAAGCACGTGGTTGTACAAAGAAAAACAGTCTGAAAGTGCGATAAGAAGCTTTGATGCATACGAACGATAAGACTATCATTAAAAATAATAATAAATAAATAGATACATATACCGGTAGCTAATATACACTATTATTTGATAACATTATCGCTTGTTTTCATTCAACTTTAAGGTGTTCTTATCGCTCCGAGGCCTAATCGCGAAACAAGTTTATCCCGAATAGTCAATAGCACGTGGTCGACTATTTTTATTGTACTTTCATATGACATGTGTACATTTAATTAATGATTATGAAAATGCACAATTTTTAATCCGTTAATGCGCATTTATATTATTCATTTCGGTCAAAATACAAAATTAAATCTCATAAGCAAAAAAAATATTCTTATTGCATATCTATTAAAAATATTTTTATATTTTACATCGGAAAATAAAACATCAAATATTTATACTATATATTAAAAATAAATTATAAAATAATGTTAATGACTAATTTTGATTTTTTTTTATTTACACTAATCGTGTGATTCAAAATAAAAAATGCACATTTATATTCGAACACACGTTATTAATAGAGTGTAATAAAAAAATATAACAAATAACGCGCAAATTACGATATTTACTATATATATATATATATATATATATATATATATATATATATATAATATATATATATTATCTATATATATATATATATATATATATATATATATATATATTTTAGACAATTTAAAATATATATTGATTATAAAATAGAGTACTTAGAAAAGACTTAATTTGCTCTTAAAAATAGTTTATTTTCCAAGAAAAAAAATATACCGGTGAAATCACTAATTGCTAATTGATAATGAGAATCGAAAATTTTTAAACCGACTTTCGTATCAATAATGAATTAATTTATTTCCATTATAAATTAGTACACAAGAGTCATCTATGTCCGATTTTCAATATTTCGTAATAAAATCATCATTTAATATATATCGTAAATAATTAATAATTACTAAAATCGTATTGGAAAAATATCGTAAATCTATTATGAAATCACTGAAACCGAGCAAAGCGAACTTATTTATCAAGTTTTCATTCGAAAATGTCACAATGTGTCACACGAAGGAAAAACAACGTGATATATGAAGTGTTTAGTAATTACTATATATATGTATATATATATATATATATATATATATATATATATATATAGATCACGAGAAAAAAAAAGGTATTTTTTATATCGTATGCGTATTTGTGAAAAACTTGCTCGTGGCACCGCAATCGGTTCGAATGCCAATTAAAATTATGAATTATGTCGTGTTGCCGCTATTAAATCTTTCAGTACGAATGCAAAAGTGATTCTTCGAAGGATAATATTAAAAGTTTCCGATATGTCACGAAGACAAGGGTCACAAAATTCGTGTGAAATTCCCCGGAGGACACCCAGGCTCGAGTAAAATACATGCCAACGACTGCCACGATCCTGGCAATAAATCAATTTTTAAAAAGGGGGTTTGTTTTCTTGAGCAATTGCCCTTATATTTGGATACGTTTTTGTCACACATGTGTCTATTTTTTCTATGCAGTCTCTCTCTGTATATATATATATATATATATATATATATATATATATATTTTTTTTTTAGTCTTCGAGTCGTAACAATGACCTCTTGCTTGTTTACAAAACTAAACACTTGTGGTCAAAAGCCACTATGTCCATTATTCATCGTCTAGTTGAACAATAATCTCGTTTAATATCGATTGAAAATTTAAATTGTACGAAAATCTCGTGGGACTTTCTCAGTTTCAAATATATATGCGTCTGATAAAATGAACCCTTACACGGCAAACGAACCGTTTTTTTTTTCTGATAGTTATATATATTTATTTATGATCCCACAAAATACTGATTATGTACACTTGTCACACTGATTATGATGCTGCAACAAAATTGAACACCGTTAAATAGGGTGGTTATCTAGTTTTATGGTCAATTAACACTGTTGATCTATGAAGAGTTACTACTACCGAAAACATTTAAATCATATATGTTATTTTTTTAACCAAGCTGATATTGTCAAATAATAATATTTAAAAAATTAAATCAATGATATTATAAATCCAATATAAGAGCACCGATAAATATTTACGACTGCCATATAATGAATTTTATATTTTAATTATTTATTAATTTAATTCTACATAGTAATGATTTCATATTTAATTGTTATATAATATATGCATATATTTATTTATATTGAACGAGTCACGATATGTCGTTGTTTTTTCAGGTCGAGACTTTGAAACATATTTTTATTTAAATTAAAACGATCGAATACTTAAAACAATAATAAGCATATAAATTATTCGGAAAAAATAATATTGAAAATCGTTCAGAGCAAATTAAATGTATTATTTTTTTTCGCCAGTTTAATGTGAGATTTACAAATTACACTTCCAACCGTTCGAAGTGTCACTTCCGACGTTTGATAGTCATCTTATTTTTGTTTTGTACGTGTGATACGTCGTGACATGTTTCAATTTTGTGCAAAAAAAAAAATTGACACAAGACAAATTTCGTCGGAAAAATCGAAAAATTACATTTTTTTTCGGTCGTTTGTTTTCGCTCGCCGATTTGGGAAAATAAAAAAAAAAAGCGTTCGAATCGACGCTTTAGAATGACCAAAATGTCGTGTATCCAAAACGAACGAAACGGTCGGCGTAAGGCCGACACTGATAACGGACTCGTTCTGATAACGCGCAGGAGGTCATAACACTATGCAAACGGAAAGCACGAGCACGCAAACGGCACTTTTTGTCATTTATATATTTATACAAAAATATAATATAAATTATATAAAATTAAAATCATATTTAAAAATTAATAATTATTTTTTATTAAAATTATTAAGTCAAAAAAAAAAACGCTAACATAAATATATTTCGAATTTTAATATTGCGCTCGTCGATAAAATTTAGAGGAAATGATGAAAAAATATATCATGTGCAATATATATAAAAAAATACACGACTATAATCGTTTCAAATTTCCTCATTCGTATTGAATATTTGGAATAAAATTGCAACGTTGTGTCAAATTTTCTAATTCAATTTAATTTTCAATTTCAATTTCAGAGAGATGTAAAAAAATCATATTCTATTACATTTTTTATAACGTCCTAGTTTGCGAGTTCTTATAATTCTACATATATATATATATATATATATATATATATATATATATATATATATATATATATATATATATATATATATATATATATTTAGAAAACGTCTTTAATTGAATATGTAAAATAATAGAAAAATATTTTCCTTAAAATTAATATACAAAATAAAAAGCAGTAAAAACGACGACTTTTTGTATCTGACATACTCTACTGTGATCAAAAAGTAAAGTGAAATTGTCATTTAAAACTCAGGTAAATTGGCAGGTAAATTGTAACAAAATTCCCTAGATTAGTAGGACTGTCTATAACATTTGCTAAGCGTCTGTTTGTCAAAAGATTTAATTATCTCCGAGTTACATGTGTTTTTAAAACTTTTGGTTACTTCACCACAATAATGCACCATTTCATACTGCATTGGTTCTTCGTGAGTTTTTTTGCCAAAAATTCAACTCATATCGTTCTGCAACCACTGTATTTGCCTGATTTGGCTCCGTGCGACTTCTGGCTATTCAGCAAACTCAAAAGGCAAATGAGCGGATACCGTTTTGACACGATTGAGGAGATAAATACCGAATTAAAGAAGGTTTTGAAGGCTATACCGGAAAAAGACTATTCCGACTGTTTCTAGGACAGGAAAAATCGTAGGTAAGTGCATTTAAATTATTAGACGGAGACTACTTTGAAGGGAATGAAATTGATTTGAAATAATAAATAATTTACATTTTATAAACAAATTCACCTTACTTTTTGATCACAGTATTGTATCAAAATTTATTGATATTAAAAAAAACACTTTTTAGAATAAATATGTTTTATAATATATAATATAATTTTTATATAATATTTACAGTGCTTCAAGTCGATTCATAATATTTTCAAATTGTCAGTTTTAAACATAGAAAATCCCAGTGCGATATAATTAAAATCTGTTTATTTTTAAAACCGCATGCTTCGCTGCTTAAATATAACAAAACGTTTATACGATATATATATATATATATATATATATATATATATATTTAAAAAAATATATCATAAATTAACAATTATTACATCGACTCTCTGACGACTCATCACAATAAAAATAAACACATTTAAGACGAATGTACATTCATGTCGAGGCCTTATTATTTATTTTACATCAAAAATACTTGTTAAAATCCAAACGTTTAGTTATACTGAAAAAAAAATGTTTCCGTTAATATTATTCGAAAAAAACTATTTTTAGTATCTTTAAAAAATAATAAATATGACAAGCTTCAATATTATATTTTATCCCCGTGCAGTTTAAAATTTTAGAATCAAATGATAAGTTTTATTTTAATACATCAAAATTTATGTTCAATTTTGGGAACAAAACGTTCAATAATAATATTTTTATAATTTATAAAAAAAATATTTTGAAAACAATTTTATTTTTGAGTAAAAAAATATCGGCAATATATGGTATATAGCTTTAAAATTCAATATTCACAATTTAAGCGCTTAATGTTCGGTTTTTTTTCACAAAAATGTGACTATGAATATTAGATTCTTTATTTTATATTACAAATGTACATTTTATAAGAAATAATATCCAGCGTCCAACGAGTATAGATCGTTCGTGTATCATTACCAACTACAAACAACTTGAAACCAGCGAGCAACGCTCGGGTTAGTGCAATCGGGCACGCGTGGCGCGCACGAGCAGCGCTCGGTTAATTTTAATCTTAATTAATCGCAAGATCTATTTAAAATATTTTTTGTTGATTCATTTTAACACATTACCGGGGTAAAACGTAATAACACGACTGACGTCCGCTATCCGTTAAAGGGGGAAAGCGTAGTAATACGCTTCGCGTTGTTTGATTGTAAACGGTTGTAACGTAGTAATACGATTGAATTTTACATAGAATTATGATGTAATCTGTTGAATAAATATTTGGTCTATATAAAAAAAATATTATATCGTATTTTTCATTCTCAATTTATTCAAATTTTTAATATTGACAGTGGTTTGCGAAACGCTTGCAAAATTATCCCCTTTTACATAGCAAGCAGACAGTGACAAACTGGACCCCATAGTTAAGTATTAAAAGTCAATATTTAGATCAATAAAATATATTCATAATTTTCCTTTCATATAATATTTAAAACTTTCCCCAATATACAGTTAGTTCAAAAAAAAAAAAAAAAATAAAAGATAAGAAATTGTATGGATCACTAACTCACAACTGTCTAAATGTCGAAAAAAAAACAATGAGTATATAACTAATCAGTAAAGTCGAGCAGTTAAAGGTTATGTTACGAATTCGCGGTTATCTACGGGACCGATGACAGCGAGTCTGAAAACAGTACCCCGGGTCTTATCGCAGAAAACAAATTATTATTATTCAACAATGACAAATAAATAAATAAGAATAGTACGAAAGATAAACGTTCGACGGGCAACAATAATAATAATATAGTAAAAATAAATTTTGTAACGAAAAAAAATAAATAAAAAGTGAAATTTTTCAATCGTAGGCGACGACGAGTCTGTTTGGTACGTTATCGAAAAAGACCTCTGGGATATCCCGCGACAACCCTTATCTACAATTTAAAAAAAAATGTATATATATATTGGTAATCATCCCTCTATACGTTTCATTTTGTTCTCCGGTCAAGATAAGAGTTTATCTCTCTGTTTTCATACATGTCAAAAATATGTATTCATACCGTGTTCACCATTGGTTTATTTCTATTCACGAGACTGCATCGTTTTCCAAATATAAATAAATAATAATAGCAAAATGATTATAAAAGTGAAATTATTCCAGAAGTTTTTGAAATCAAAAACAATGCATATTCAACATTATATATATATCTATAATACGATGCAAAGAAATATAATAATAAATATTTACATACGTCAAACAATTGTCAACATCATACAGTAATCTCTCTAAGCAATAATCTGACTTATAAAATGTTTTCTTTTGTCAATCGAACAGTCAAAGGGGTATTTTGAAATTTTCCCATGGGATCACACAAGTACGATTTACAAGGCAAAAAAAAAAAAACAGGCGCAAAAACTAAATATTATATTATAATACATCGAAGTCAAATGTTAAAGAAAACGCGTCAGTTTTTAACGAGCCAGTTCCAAGCGAAACGAATCGGTTGCGTGTTTATTTACTTTTATGAAAAAAAAGTGTCCCTTCTTTCAGAAAAATAATAAAAAAAATAAAATAAAATAATTATGCAGTAAAATACTATAAGCAAACAACAGTATTTGTGGTTGTAGTAATTATCCATTAAATTTCGATATTAACGGATGTGGTCTTATAAACGATTGCGAGTCTTTATGGCGATATTCATCGATTGAAAAAAAAATAATTACAACTTTAAAAATCGTAAATAAATACATTTCAGATGAATACTTAAAATAATGTACACATTTAGTAATATTTCACAATCATTTTTACAGCATGATAATGAAACTAAATGATTCAATATTGTCGATTTCTACAGTTAAAATGACATATGTTTATTAAGCAAAAAAAACCGACTCTAAAATGTTTTATTTAATTATAGTATTAATGCTATTTTTTTAACGAATTCTTCGTTGCCAAGATAAAATTATAACTAAAATAGTAGTCAGATAATTATTGTAAACAAAATTCGAAAAGCCACTGAAGAAGACGTCGATAAGATAAATTGACGGTTGAACTTGAAATCGTAATTACCTTGAAAATTCGTCAATATCGAAACGCGTCCGACAAGAATAATAAAAATAATTACGATTAATATATTATATATTTATATTTATATAATATAATTTCGGGATAACTGCGTAATAACGATTTGTCTTGTGATGCATACACTTGGTCAAAGTTTAAGTCACGTGCGACGTTAATTGCATTATATTACAAAGCCGATATCAAACTACGGAATAAATAATAATAAAAAAATATATATTTTACTTCAAAACAATCCGAATAATAATAGTACAATTAATAAATTATTTAGTGTTTTCTCAACCGTTCGAAACTAAACTAGAGGTCGTTTAACTTTTAAAATGCAAATATAACAAACACGCTAAGTAAACAGACAAAGATTACTATATATATATATATATATAATTTCATGTATTTTTCTAACAGTGAAAATACGGCGATAAATATTTTATAATATATTGTTTTTGAAAACCCGCGAAATAGAGAGTCCGCGATAAACGAACCGCGAACTAGCGAGGGATTACTGTATTCTAATATACGTCTGTTTATTTGCAATTTATAATATATAAAAAACGGTGTCATTTTGTACCAATAAATAAAATTAATTTATATTCAAATGTGTTCAAGTTTGTATTAATAAATTGTCAATTACTCTCACACTTACGAATATATTGAACGGAAAAATAATTATATAAATGTTGAATAAAAAAAATATGTTGACCCCAAGACGAAGGGGCAAAAGGTCCGCTTCGAAGCAGACATGCGTCATTTTTATTTTAAATATTGCTTTAGAATTTATTTTGAATTTTGTTAAAATTTCATGTTGACCCCATATTAAAGAAGTATGTGTATGTGTATGTTTTATAATAATAATAATAATATAATAACATCTATATAAATTATAAAGAAGCATAGCAACACAAATAATAAATTATATATAATAATATATAAAATTAAATGTAAATATCGAGCAAAATTATATTTCATAGTTATGAGTAGAAACTCGTAACTCGAATTTAATACTTTTAAATTCCTAAATTAAATTTGATAATAATTATATTAAATTAAATTTAATTGAATAGATTAAACACACTATATTTTAGATTAAGGCACACTTCAAAAATGGGTTCCTCTAGTTTTTTAATAGACTACAGTTTACTTTATTAGTAATGAAAAATTTTTAAATTTATAGCAATGTCTGAATTAAATCAAAATACACTCATCCCTCGATTTACGCGGTACACATGTTCCAGGAAAATCCGCGTAAATCGAGACTTAGAATTCGTACAAAAAAGCAAGATAAGCTTCAGAAAATAAAAATCCGCGTAAATCGAGACATTGAGTTTATACAAAATAGACGGATAGGTTCCGGGAAAAAAAACCGCGCAAAACGAATCCGTTGTATTATAGTACACGCATGTAAAACATACAAATTATACGAAAGTGGAGTAATTGCGATTAGACGAACATAGCACGGTTACATATTATTATCATTGCACGTCGTCTTATCACATTCTTGTGCTGGTCAGTGCCGAATCCGATATTTTGTTATCGGCACGTGCCCACAAATATGCCATTCCTGCATTACTATATAATAAACGTGTGATAGTCGATTCATTATCAAATGATATCGCCACTTGTTTAACGCGCAACTAATGGATGAAGAAAAAAACTTTAATTTGCGTCCGTGAATCGAACGCGGCTGACGCTTTAACTTGCTCGTATTTATTTATTTTTTCATAATTTCACATTAAATTAATAATCCTGATGAATTTTTTTTTTTTTTTTTTTTTTTTGATAAAAATATAACGAACAATTGGATTTGTATATACAGTGGGTTCTAAAAAGAAGTGTGACGAACGATATCGCTTTGCTGTGCGTTTAGAAATCGTTTCACAAAGAAAAAAGTAATATTTTGTGGTAATTTTAAAATTGTTTTCACGAGTTTTTCGATTGAAAAAAAAATATGTACTATTTTAGAACGGTTGAAAAGTGAAATTATTGAATTTATCATAAATTTAGTAATATAATAAACAAGTGATGAACATTCATAGGAAATGAATTTTAGATTTGTAAACGTAATTTGAAATAAAATATATTTTAACAAAACGACGCTCGAAATCGTGTTTAATATTATTGATAAAAATGGTAATGTTTTTTTCAAACAGTCTATTTTGCGATTTTAACATCACTAATTTTAGACTCGATAAAACACTTGAATAGTTAGTTCCATTGGATAGAATTAAATGAAAACGTATCAAAGTCCGGATTATCGGAATTAAACAATATTACAAAAATATATATAAATCATCATTAATATAAATGATTACAGATGATGATATTTTCCTCGTTTCACACACACACACGTACATAGCATATCAGTTTAAAAGCGTGTGATTTTTTTTTTCATTATTATATTATATTATTATACTAACTTTTTTTCAGTAAATATTGAAAATGTCAGAGCATTCAGACGACCTTTCACACGACGATAAGAATTTTACAGATAATTTATGGAACGCTTAAAAAAAATCGAAACGTTTTAATGAAATGGTTTAAAAATCCGCCATTTTACCACAGTTAAATCTAAGTGAAAATATTTTATATATATAAATATATATATATATATATATATATTAATTTTGAAGCGAACCACAAAGCAATATTAACTGTGTCAACTATTTTACAAAAAGCATTTGCATAAAAACGACACAATGCAAATGTACTAGAGGCTATGACGGTTTATTACTCACGTATTTATTATATATAAATGTATGTGTGTGTGTGTGTACTATAATATCGATTTCAATTTAAATTACATATTCACTAGTTTGTATATACAAATTAAACATTATAAGAATTTAATAAAAATAAATATAGAAATCGATTTTTGCAACCATCAATATTTGAAGTTAAATTAATATTTAAACATGTTATTATATAAAATTGACTATTTATTTAATATATCAAATATTTTCTTAGTAAAAGCGTTAATAATATTATTTTAAAATGAATAAATAACACTTTAATTTAAATCATGAATAAAACGTGAAAGAAATATTCTTCAAATTTAACTATAATAATAATAAAACTGAAAATATGATGCATATAAAATTAAAATACACATTTTATATCAAACGTGTCAGCGGTTCCCAATTTTTTCCCAATTAGTGTATCCCTTTTTTTCAATAAATGTACAACTTTTTTTTACATACTCCTAATAAGGGTCTCACATGTTGGGAACAAAACAAATAAAAATTGTCAAAAAAATATATGTAAATTTAAGCCTTAATTGTTATTATAGACTAATGAATGTCATTTATATGATCACCATTATGAAGTGAACTAGTTTTTAATGTTATCAAACTTAATTACAGCCAATAGTTAGAACGTTTACAAATAGGAATATTTGTGCACGTTTTTGTGCCTGTGTGTGTGTGTGTGTGTGTGTGTGTGTGCACGCACGTGCCAGGTCACATTTTCAACTTCCTGGTTTTAGTTCATATAAACGTAAGAATTGCATTTCATGTACTCGGTTATTACATGTCAATGAACATGTTAACGGAAATACGTACAACACATACGTTTATTTTAAAATAAATATTTTCAATAGTACTTAATTTTCTTTATATTATTATTAAAGTATAAACGACAAAAACCTTTCTTTCATTTTATTATATCTACAATATAGAAGAGTCAGCTAGCTAGTTAAACAATATCCGTATAATATTCTATTAAAAATACAAATAAAATATAAGTGTTAAAATGTATTTTTTTTTAAATTCAACAGATTTTTTTTTATAATTATATCGTGAAACATTTTTGATCATAAAGTAAATTCGCGGAGCACTAAAATCGAAAAAGCAAAATAACAAACACTTTATTTGTATTGAAAATTAAACATAATTATTGCACAACAAACGATGAAAATTTATTTGAGAAATGAGCGTGAAGGAAAAATCAGAAACATTATTATTATTATTATTATTCGTCTGAAACATTGACCATTTTTTTGTAATAGCAAAATTGATAGATTTATATGTATATCTAAAAAATGAAAAACCTATATGAATATAGATTGATATTATATATATATATATATATATATTGTATTAAGAGATTTTGTCTGAAAATATATTAAATATACATAATTGTAATTTCACTATGTTAATTGAAATTTTCAAATGTTATGTATTGAAAAAATCTCAACGACTTTCAAAAAAATACACTTATATCGTATTACTTACTGTATTACTAATAATAACATTGTATTATCATATAAATTTATCGATAAATGTACAATGGTGGTGGAGATTATAACGTAAAAGCAATAAATATTATTAATTATCACTAATTAATCGATTATTTTTGTAAATCTGTTAATCAATTATTGCATTATCATCAAGAATGAGTAAATAAAAAAAAAATTCAGCTCAATCGACAATCGAAAAGTGTTCGAAAAATCGATTACAAAATTCCACCCGAACAAAACGGACAAATGAAACATTATATACCATAAAAGTGTGTAATAAAATATATATTCAGAATATTGTTATAAATCGATTTATATAAAAAAAAAGTAAATAAATAAATATATAAATCCTTAGCTATAACAAATTGATTTACGTCAGTCGCATTTGCAAGGCTGTTTTGCACAAGTTGCGACCCATTTTACTATGAAATGCGTTCGAGCATTTGCTATATTTTATGGCACATGCACTATTATTACTATTGCACACACACACACACGCACACATTGTTCTTGTATATTCTTCTAATAATAATAAAAAATAAAATAAACGGTCGCAAATGTAAGTCGCAGTTTTGTTCCGTCGCAAATCGCATCGCGGCGTGACCAGACGCAAATTGAATTCGCGGTTTTATTATTTACACTTTTTTTTTTTGGAAAAGTAATATAAATATATTTTAATTTTGTTCCAAAAATATCTATTTAATATTATATAATAAAAATTTTAATTTTTAAAATATTTCTAATTAAATGAAACTATTATTTTAATTTTTCATCAATACAAAATACAATATTAAACGTTTTAAATTTATAAATTAATTCTTCAATAGACGTTTATAATGTATCGGATCAAGGATGTTCTTTTATAAATATATATCAGCGTTTCCCAAACTCTTTTGACCGCGGCCCGTTACGAGATTTTAAATTTCTTCGCGACCCATCTCATATTTTTTTTTTATTATATATAAAGCAAATTTTATTTCATAATAAAAATCAAAATTCAAGTTATTTGTTTGTTTATTTCATACACAAAAATTGTAATATAATCTTATATAAAAAACGGTGGCAAAAGGTTGCCATTTGCAGTACTTGAAAAAGTTTTGAAAAATATTAAATTTAGAGTAAAATGTTATAATGATTTTGTGTGTTTTTAAAATTTTTATAGTTGAATTTTTCTGCAACCCGCACTTTGTGAAACGCTAATATATAATTGGTGTAATTCGTCGCACATAAAAAATATTACTCATATTTTCTTTTATAAATTAAATGACTAATCTAACTTTTATATGAATCGTATAATACAAATTTGAACAGTGGTCCATTGACAACTAATAAATGATTTGACTGAATTGTTAATTATTTATTCAGACTCAATTCAATTTGTATAACAGAAAAGACAATAAAAATATATGGAAAACGAACAAACATAAAAAAATAACAAGATAAGGCCACACACAGTTTAAAATAATGTATTATTTATTTTGTTATATATATATATATATATATATATATATATATATATATATATATAATTTATAAATAAAAAATAATGGAAATTACCCGTTAAAGTGCACATTTAACATTTGATTTTCACGTCAAAAATAAACAGTTATTTCAATCACTCATCAATAACACAAAATAAAATTTAACTTTTGTATAAAATATAATTAAATTTGATTTGTTTATAGTCTAATTTAAATTAATAATTGAGTCGTAAATATAAGTTCGTCGATTTTTTTTTGTGCATAATGAATTTTGAAGTCCCATTTAGTAATTTAGCGCTTTTAATCAATCGTTAGGGATGAAAGTATAAATATTAATTAAATAAAATACACGAAAAATCACGAACCTATTTTCACAATAAATTAAAAATAAATAACATTTTAGCTTCCTCAAATTTTATCGAAAAAAAATATTAAAAAAAAACTAATGGGTGATATATTTTTATATAACAAAAAAAAACATATTCTGAATTACTTTTTATTTACATAAATCTTTTATATGTTAATTTCTAAAAAATGCTATATATGAAATTTTTTGGAATAAGTATAAAATTGTGCATAACGATTTTAAATGATATTCACGAATTTTATATATTGAATCGATTGTGCGATAATAATTTCAATATTGCATAAATGAATTCATCAATCCGGTCAAAAAAATATTTAAACATATCAAAATTTAATTGAAAAAAAGTTAAATACATAATTACAATATACATAATTTACTAGCACACAACATTGTAATGAATTTGAATCGACAAAAAAACTTAACCACAAAAATTACAAACACGCAATAAATACATTTAATAATCGCACCTATATGTGTATTATGCAAATCGTATAAACAAATATAAAATGACTAAACAAAAAAAAAAAAAATATATATATATATATATATATATATAATTACATTCTTATGAATGGATTATTTAATATTATCTTAGCGCCATTTTTGTAATCAACAACCTGATAATAGAATATTATCACCTATCCACAACCCAATAATAGCGCATGCGATTATTTATAGTAACCGATATGGTAAATGCGAGTAAAACGTACCGTAAAAATTCAATCTTCATTCAAAATAACTACGGCTGATAAATAATGTGATATTTCGCTATCGACAATTATGGATTATCGAGCGCCATTATTATTTAATCGACTAATGTTTATATAATAAATGTTGAGCGAAAGTAACAGATTTATCTAACAAATAAATCTAACATTGTGATTTAAAAGTAAGGTGAATTTGTTTATGAAATGTATTCCAAATTAATTTCATCCCCTTCAAAATAATCCCCGTCCAATAAAACGCACTTTTACCAATGCTATTTCCAGTACTCGAAACAGTCGGAAGTCTTTTTTCCGGTATAGCCTTCAAGATCTCCTTCGATTCGGTTTTATCTCCTCGATCGTGTCAAAACGTCGTCCCCGCATTATCTTTTTGAGTTTGCTAAATAGTCAGAAGTCGCACGGAACCAAATCAGGCGAATACGATGGTTGCGGAATGAGTTTTTGGCAAAAAACTCGCGAAGAACCAATGCAATATGACGTGGTGCATTATCGTGATGAAGGAACCAAGAGTTATAAAAACACGTGTAACTCGAAGATAATTAAACCTTTTGATAAACAGACGCTTGGCAAATGTTATAGACAGTCCTACTAATTTAGGAATTTTTTTTACAATTTGCCTGTCTTTCTAATGTCCGGAAAGTTTTAAATGACAATTTCACCTTACTTTCTGATTACAGTAATACATTATAATATAATATAAGTTGGGTGTTTTCTTTTCAATTCTACATAACGAGGTGAAAGAGGATCCGAAAAATTGCATTCTCCAAAAGGGGACCTTCCTTACGTAATTCACGAAAAACCACTCAAAATTTGATCATTTTTTTAGTTTTTAGAACTATTAAGTTCGGATTAAAAGTATTCACGAATAAAATATTATTCATAAAATTTTACATTGAAAATATTATATTCATAATTTGCGTAATTGTTGTCAGTTTTTTGTAAAAAGTATTCGAAAATAGGCTTAAAATGGACGTCTCCATTATAAACCACGAGAAAAAGAACGATTCGGGAGTTTACGATAAATATTTCCAAATCTATATTAATTATTTTTGCGATATTATTTTTACAATGAAAAAAAAAATTTAATGAACAAAGTTGTCAAAGTATATAATGGTAATTTTCAATCACCTTTTTTTCTACTATCAATAGACCACTCGAATCTTACAATTCAGAAATCACTTAACTTTTTAAATTATAGATTATTCAATTATATTGACATTTAAATTCACATATATCTATTACTGAAATCACTTAAAAAATAAAGCAGGGGTTAGGAAATATAGCCGCATGTGGTCTTTTTTGAGCCAACAAACAAGTGCGGTCTTTTTTATTTTTTCGTGTTTTTTAATGATTTTTTTTTCATATAATATTTTTTACGGAAATTTAAATATTATATTTTATATTTACCTAATTATGTATATATAATTTTTTAATGCCTTAAATATTATATATATTTGATTCATGTGGTCTTTATGAGAAACTATATTATAAATGACAAATGGTCTTCATGAGTAAAAAAGATTACTCATTACTGTATTAAAAGATTAACTTGATTTTTTTCAATTTTGAGATATTTCTCAATATATTTATTATATAATAAAATAGTTATTATTGTATTAAATATATATTTCAATATTAGTAAAATTTATAAATGGATTCACATATAATTTTTACAATAGTCTTATTTATAATTAAATATCACTTAAAATATTTAAAAAACATTTTAATACAACAAAATAAATCGAGCATTCACTAGACACGTGTTTTATTTATAATATATATATATATATATATATATATATAAATATCAAATTTATATTGCATTTAACAAATTTATATATATGAATATTTTATTAAATTTATCAATTAAAATATAATAAGATATTTTTTAAGTTATATATTTACGCAAAACATATTAAACTCGGTATTTTTAACGTCATCGTGATAAAAGATCACGACATTTTAGACCGCTAAATAGCAATTATAAATGTTTTGTAAATTAAAGATTAATAATTTATAAATACAATATTTTATAATTTTTATTTATTTAATTAATTTAATTAAACGCAACATTTGATATATTTTTTTTATGAATTTATTTTTTTTCTTACCAAAATCAAAAATTATCGAAAGAATTTCTTAAATATCAAAAAAATGTAAATTAGTTTTATCAAACATTTATAGTTATGTATTCAAAAATATTTTACATTTGTATTTTATGTTCGACTTTTTTAAGACGACATTCAGGAAATAGAGACCGCAATGTAAATTAACAATTTTCATAATAAAAATTAAATAATATATAACGATTAATATATGTAAACAATTTTAATACATATTGCAGAAATAAATATAATTCTAAAAATTAAAATTAAATTTATGCAACTTACCAAAGTAGTCCTGCTTGACTGTAGTCATTTTAGAAAAAAAAATTGCGGTAGAAATTTATAATATTTTTTTTGCTTGTGTGAATTTTCAGCCTTGAGATGATGACTTCATATAATTTATCTGAAATATATGTACATTTAAGTGAAGAAAAAAAAATAAAAAAAATATATAACGTGTATAAGAGATAAAAATATTTGACTAGATACGAATCTAAAATTGTAAACATTGATATCGTTCAAAAAAAAAACCGGGGGGAGATTTTGTATAATCAGTATTTCTCAAAGGAAGTGTTCACAGAAAAAAAATAGATCTGAAATTCATACCATATAAAAGTTATATCATGTTTTATGAATATACGAATATATAGTATAATATTAAATGCATATCATAATTAACAATAATTTATTTACGTAAAATGTATACAATCGATAATAATAAGAATATTATACAAAAACTGTATATTATCATAAAAGACATTATATAGGTATTTTTAAAATCATTAAAATAATTATTTTAATTAATTTGAATTATTATTATATATAAATGAATAAGTTTTTAATGTTAAAATTAAATTATATATACTGCCTATATTATTAGCTTATATATGCTTAACGTGTGTGTGTGTGTGTACATGATAACCTTATGATCTTTATGTACACATACACACGCACACACGAGTAATTATATATATATATATATATATATATTTTGTGGTATTAGTGAGAAAACTAGAGGTCAGAAGACGATCGAGACTATTCACTATTAATACAATTATTTAAATATATGTCTTATTAAATAAATAATTATTTGTGCATTTTTGTTCACTTGTGAAAATTTCCTTGCACGATATTATAAAATTATGTAATATATATATATATATATATATATATATATATATATATATATATATATATATTATTGATAATACGTTATTCAGATGAAGCAATGAGATTTTTAATACGTAACAATTGAAATTTTATCGATATTATGGTATATTTTATATATTTATTTATTTTAATAATAATATTTCGAGAATTTTGATGATTTTTTTATGTATTTTTAATGCAATGAATGTGTTTGTTTCTTTTCTTATGACTAATTAAAAAATTGCAAATTTTAATTCTAAATAATATTACGAATAAATATAATTAAAAAAAAAACACTGTTTTAATACAAAATATTACAAAATTAAAATAAGATATAAAAAAATGTTTATTAAAATTTACAATTTGGAAAACTGTTTCTTTTGAAGAAAAAACAACTATGTGCTACACCAGGCGTGTCAAACTCGTAGCATATTGCGGGCCACACGAGTTTTGAATACTAAATTGTGGGCCGCAGTTTTCATTTTAAACGGTACTATATACAGATAAAAACAAATACTTTTAAATATTCATTTTATATATATTATCAAAAACAGCGCATCTCGAAGAGCCACAATATTCTTATTAGAGGGGCGCACGCGGCCCGCGATCCTCGTGTTTGACATGCCTGTGCTACACCGTAGTATGTAATGAAAAAATATATTTTGCATTATAAGTTATTTTATAAAATATATATATAATAGCTGTTTTTTTATTAAATGAAATTCAAAATAAAAATAATCGTTTAATTTTAGATTCAATCTATTTTTTTTAAATGGAGAAATAATCAAATATTAATTACATAATTAAATATCATAATGTTGCGTAATAAATATAAATTATTTGTATTTTTTTATAAGTAATAAAAATATATATTTTTCTTTTGCTATTTAATGATTCTTATTCATATTTACGAAAATTCAGTTGTATTTTATCAAATTATTTCTGAGATTTCATGAATAAAATTTTTAATAAAAAAATTGAATACCTTATAAATCTTTATCAGTAAATTGATAGTTTTCAATAACAATAAAAAATCAAATACAATTTTGTAAAACATAAAAAAATGTATAAAATTTTTATTTAACCATACAACAAGAATAAATTATATGCAACAGCCAAATATTATATATTTTAAAAATATTTAAAAATTAATATATATATATATATATATATATATATATATATATATATATATATATATATATATATATATATATATATTATACTATTATACTCACACGTGTTTGAAATAAACGATGGATCATTCAATACTTCTTTAAGTACTATCGTCACAATTTACATATATACATATAAAAAAATATATAATAAAAGTTCTATTATATTATTTATGTATATATATATATACATATATATTTTATTTTATATATCAGCAAAAAAATCGCATGGAGCTGCGCGCATCAGACTTTCGGAAAAGCTTCGGGCGATTATCATACATTTGACGCGTTGAACAAGAAAAAAAATACGATCAAATAACTAATCCCTTATTACAATTAATCGATATATTAATAAATTATCGACGATAATTTAAAATAAAATAAAATAAAAAAGCGCGGTGCGGACTTTCAGTTTATGGCGTCGCTGCGACCTGACGGCCCCGCGTTCTTATCGACACTGAAACGAATGTTTATAACGTGTACAAATACACGAACGTTCACGTACTTTCGTGTACTTATTGTGTACAAGTTTGTTTTATTTTTTTTATTTTTGATACTAAACTAATATAATGATGCGTGTTACACTTTGTCCTCTCTCGCTCTCTCGTTGTTCAGAATAAATAATCCTGTGTCTCAGCTTGAAAAAGGACACCATTTTGTATAGGTCACAATGGGTTTTTTTCGCGAAATAATAATAAAAAGTATTAAAAAGATATTATATATATATATATATATATATATATATATATATATAAAGAAGATACAAAATATTTATAATTTCATTAAGAGTGTTTCAGATTATTATTTTAGACTTCATACTATATCTGATTTATATATTCGACATCTCTAAATGAAATATATATTAATAGATAAAATCAATAAATATACTAAATTACTGAAAATAAAAATGAATAATTCAAATATGCAAATTTATCAATGATTTAATATTAGATGCTAAATTAAAGTAAAAAGTGCACGTCAAAACGATGTAAATGGAGTTAGAGAGTTGATAAATATATAATTAAATTTTAGAATAAAATTAAAACTATGGATGTAATAAGATGTATGTACTAGGAAAGTATATAGAGATGCAATAAATTATTAGAGATAATAGACTCCATTTAGAATTGAATGTGGCAAATGTCAATGAAGAAATATAATACGAATAATGAATATAATTAAGACTGTATTTACATATTAATAAGATTGTATTATAAGCAATAATATTTATTTTTATTGGTATAATTTGTAAAAAAAAACATTTGTTTAGAAGAGTAAGCAATTAAATTTGGATCTAGAAAAGAAAATAATATATAAAATTCGAAGAGTCAAAGTCATTTTTTATTAAAAATGCATTTTATTTATTATTAAAATTTTAATTAATGTATTTGAAAATGTAAAACTGTATCACAATTGATATTATATTTTTATTTCAACTATTAACACAATACAAAAAAAAAAAAATATTTTTCATAACAAAAATCAAGTAATTAAAAAGAATCGCAAATTCTTTATATTTTTTTAAAAATTGTTTCCCAATTTTTAATTACATCAATATATAATTTATTGTTACAATTTGTAATATTAAAAAAATGTTTTTTTTTATTGCCCATGTTATAATGATTTATGAATTTAAAGACAAATTTAATATAGCATCTTTCGGAAATCTGCAAAACATCCATTCTTCAGTTTCAGTAAGGTTTACGGCTCCTTTAGCAATATAAAAATCTTTTGCAGGATTCCATTTTAAAACATGGAGGTCAAGACGGCAACAATTTGTATCCAAAGCATACTATAAAATGGTAATAATTAAAACTTTAATGGTAGAATAACAAACAAATTTTATTGCTATTATATATGTTTGAAAAATAATTAATTTTATACTATAAATATTATGAATTAAATATGTTACAAATGGAAAAATTTATATATGATACATATGTGCACAATACGTACTTTGGCAACTGTTGAAATTAATTTCTTTCCAAGTCCCTTGTTTCTGTAAGCCGGTTGAATGTAAATATCTTCCAACATGAGCGATTTACCTTCCCACGTTGAATAAGTATTGAAAAATATGGCATAACCAATTAATTTTGACATATTTTCACTTTGTATTTCAACCACGAAGCATCGAAATAATGGATTTTCAGTATTAAAACAATCATTTTCTAAAACTGAAAATTTCCTGTAATTAATGCTTTTTAGCTATTGGTGACAATTGTTTATTAATGTATAGAAATTGCATTTTTACCAGAAGCATTAATTTTTGGTCCATCAGACATTTTTTCAAAATCAGCTAATTCCTAAATAAATAAATAATCTTATCATTTATATATATATATATATATATATATATATATATATGTGTGCATGTAAGTGCGTGCACATAATATTAATTAAAAAGTTTTTTTTATAATTATGAAAATATTTAGTTAATACAAAAAGATGATATATAATCAGAATATAAATGCTTAGGGCCAAATTTTATAAACTTTAATACATAACCTTAAATATACCTGAATCATTTCCATAACTTGAAGCATGTCTTGTCGTTGTGCCCATCGTATTTCAAAGCAATTTTCCATTTTAGAATTCTGTTCTTTGCACTTTTTTGATTTAAAAACCGTAAATAAGAAATAAAATCCAATTTCTAAACATATGTATTATGACAAGGCTCGCAGCCAATGCCATCTGTCGGCGCGAATCTCGCACTAATACAAAAAGAAAGATTAAATCCTAAAACATCTCTAATACAACCAATGCTTTTGTATAATAATTAAATAAAGTGTTCAATAATACGACAATGTATTTTTTTGATACAATTTTATTACAAATAGATTACGAAACATATTAATATTTCAGTTTACAAAAATTGAGACACAATAAACTTACAACTACGTGATACTTTTTGAAAAAGACACTAAAATAGTCGCAAATTAAGTAAAAAATATGTTTGTTAACATAAACACTAATCAGGAATCATGAACGTGATGGCGACGTATCAACAATAAAAAAAATACACCGAAAGTTATAACTAAATATAATAGAAAAAGAAAATAAATTATTATGCAAATGATTATATCTCTTACTTTTCAAAATACATTTTCAAGCATTTAATATCACTATTTATGAAAATATACTAAAACAATATCATTAAGATCATAGTTTATAATAAAACGCTACTTTAATAACAGTCCTTTAATTAAAAAAAATGTAATGTTTAAATAATTTCAAATTAAGATATAATTTTATAAATAAAAATAAACTAATAAATTATGTGTACACAAGCATAACAATTAACCAAAAATATATACATTTAAGAATAAATTAACCTGATCAAAACGATATTCTCAATTACTTTAGACACATATTTTATCATCGACTATCACCAAAAACAAATTTGAATATATATATATATATATATATATAGTTATTTTATATATAAATTTGATAAAGAATTACGAAGCATTTCATAATCCAATTGCAGTATATTTTTATCAGTCACTGGAAATATATATTTAATATATCTTTAACATCAACCAAATATATACAATACAAAATTATAATCTATATTATAAAAAATATTATGTAAAATAATAAATGTTTAGATATTTATACTAAAAAGAATTTCAAATAAACTTTCGTAATCTTGCGTAAAACAACGTGTAAATAAAAACGATTTTATTTGATATTTTTCGCAGAAATTATATCAAAAAAAATCTTCAATATAAACAATAAAACTTTTGAAAAAGATAAACAATAGGGTTTGTTAAGGTAGATTACTAAAATTCATCACATTGACAATTGATCTGTAATCAAAAACTATGTAAAAAAAGACAACAATATAATTGCGACTAAAATGTATTGCATTAGAGATAGATTCAAATCTATTTTATTGACGGTTTAGATATCCAACATAATCAACACCGTGCATCCTTAAAGGATAATCGTTGGATAAAGGATAATTCATAAGTTGCCATGAATGAATAGCTCCATTACTGATATTTAATTGAGGCTCGGACGTTTCCTCGTTGCTTTTGACTTCGTTAGTTGTAGTTACTGCAGTTTCTCCTAAAACATATTATGTCTATTTTAAACTTATTAGTTCACATCATTACAGTAAACACGCCAATACACTCAAATTTACTATGTATTTGTATTATGGTCACATATTTAAAAAAATGTAATCACAATATAAATATCAATTTAAATGCATTGCAAATACGTATGCGAAAAAATTGAACAAACTTTTTAAGTTATCAGAACTTATAGCATTGGACTGGTTTTGGATGGCTTCAGGAGAGATTTGCGATGCCACAATTACTTCATTAAGAACAACTAAAAGGGAGTAATGTAAATGTTTTTTGTAAATAATTATAGAGTACAATAGATTTATTAATACCTTCTGGTTTAATTGTTGAAGCATCAATAGGCAAAATTTCCTTTTGCTGTTTTAGTAGTTTGCTCATTGTATTGCGTGGATGTTTGTGTTTATTTTCAGATATTAACTGATGAACTGTTTGCATATGTTTTTCTAATAAATGTCTAAAAATAATAGATATTAACCAAATATGTGTGTGCTTATATATAATTTTTTCATAATAAAGATAATTTTATTATATTCTTTTACCTGCGAATGAATGTTGAATCACATAAAGTACAACTATGATTCTTGGGTTGACGGTGATTATTAGAATATTCATGAGATTTCTGATGTGCATATAAATTATATCTATAAAATAACACATAAATCTATCAATACATTCGTCAATTTGCTGGTATGAAAAATGTAAAAAAAAAAAACTCAAAGTAAAACCTTTCAGAAAATTTCTTTCCACACGTTGGACATTCATGTCGTTTTTCTCCACTATGAACACGTTGATGACGTTTAAGATGAGATCTGGTCATCAAAGCCAATCCACATTTTGAACAGGTATGAGGTTTTATGCCAGAATGACTAAGTTTATGCATTTTGAAGGAAGATGTATGAATGAAAGACTTTCCACATAAATCGCACTACAATTGAATATAAGTGAAATATAATATAAATAAGTAAGATCTACAAACAAACACACACATACATATATACCTGATAATTTGGAATACCGGCATGAATAGCTTCATGTCTTGAAAGAGCTCCTTTAGATGGAAATATTTTTCCACATTCGGCACATTTCCACGGACTAATACCTAAATATGGGACAAGGAATATATAAATAATTGAAATTACATATTCATAAGTTCATATTAAATATTTAAAAACCTTTGTGCATTCCCACATGAATGTCGCACGCCTTTTTATGTTTATATGACGCTCCACATATTTCACAAATGAACGGCGCTCTGGACGATTCGTGTTTTGCTATGTGAATATCGAGACGGGCTGAAAAGATTTTATAACATAATTAATAACTACAAGCGAAAAAAATAATAATCTAGAAATAATTAAAAACTCACTTTGCGTGTTAAATAGAGACGGACATTCGGGACAGGATAGCATTTCTCGCATTTTCTTCGGTTTCTTTTCCTCTATTTTTATTTCTGAATTCTTTTTCAAATTTTTTATTAGTAAAATATTAGACTTGGAAGTCGGCGCGCTATTTTCCTTTTTGTTTTTCTTATTAGACGAATTATCCGACGAGAAGGACACCCGAGAACTGTAAGGCACCCTCGTGATAATTAATTCGGGATTTAGCGATTTTAAAAGTTTCGAACTTAATATATTCTTATCTTTATGTTTATTCGATTTTTTTGAAGATTTTAAAGATTTCTTCAATTTACTCTTTTTTGATAAGTCGCAATCGTCATTTTCTGAACTTCTGCGGAAAATCGAAGACGTTATTAATATTAATATCGATAAAAAAAATCGAAAGATATACAGTTTGATATTTCACCTTTTATGAGATTTTTTCTGAGATTTCGTCTTTCTATTCCAAACGCTATTTCCTTTAACGATAACGTTTTCGTCCGCGTTCGGATCGATTCCGTGAACCGGAAAAACGTGCGCGATTGCTTGATTTTTTCCAACAAATACGGTAGAACACTCTCGACACGAATATTCTTCCGCGTCCCTATAACGAAAAAAATATATATATATATATGAATATACGAAAGAGATTCTAAAAAGACTCTCGCGTTACGACCGTCGTTAGTCGTTTATATTATTTTATGCGGTTTTTAATAAGTAACAATGTAAGGATATAAACATATAGACGAACAAAAATAAACGTCATTTTAAAAAGATCGTCCAAAATCGCTTACGAGGAGTCTTCGGTTTTGACGTGCGCGCGTTCGCGTTCGATTTTGGAGTCGAGGAGGGCGTTCAGTTTGGTTTTGAAGAGCGGCTCGTCGTCCGAGTCGGAGAAGTGCGTCGGCGACGGGGAGACGCGATCGTTGAGCTCCTCCTTGACGTTCGGCTCGCGAAAGTCGTCCGTCTGAGTCTGTCGCGAGAGGGCGACGATCGGACGCGAGGCGCGGAAACGGGACCCGCCGTTGCACACGGACACCAGTTCGTCCCTGAGCAGCCTCCAGTGCTGGTCGGCCCTCTGCAGCCTGGTGACGAGCTCGTAGCAGCGCTCGCACACGCGACCCGGACACTTGACCACGCCGGCCGACAGCGAGAGCGCCTCCTGCACGGACACCTCGCATCCTTCGGGAACGTCTGTCACGTTCCGGGCGGCGGCGTTCACGCCGTCGCCGCACGACACGCACGTCTCGGACTCGGACTCGGCCTCCTCCTTCGGATCGATCGCCTCTTCGGTCTTCATCGAGGGTTCATCGAGGGTCCGTCGCCCCTTCGGAACGCGGACGCCGATGCCGCGGCTTGACGTCTGCGCTCGCTTTTTTCTTCTTTCTCTCGCTATCGACTACGGTTCTAACGGTGCGGTTCGCGGCCCTGACCGTTTTCGAGTTTCGAAAGCGTCGAACCGTTTTCGTTTATAGCGCGTTCGCCAATAATTTAAAAACAATAATTTATTATGCGCAATTTTGCGAACCGAATTCGAGGAATACGGCCGAAACGAATTCGGAGGTTCGAAGGCGAAGAGTCACTTTTTTCGCTGCGCTCGGTTATGGCCGCGCGTCGATCCCGTTTAGGGCCGCGGTCGGCGGGTTTCGGCCGGCGAGACGGCGAGACGGGCGGCCGGCTTTCGACCCCCGCGAGAGTCCCTCTGCGATCGCACAGTCGATGCGGACACGCCCTTTTCGGTGAGCCGACTCCGCGTTCGCCCCCCGGAGGTCTCGCGACGGGGCGCGCTCCTCGTGTCGGTCGTCGTCCGCGCGCGGCCGACCCTCGAGCGCGCGCACACTTGCACGGACGTACGCGCGCGCGCGCGCGGACGTCACGCGCGTATACCCGGTGCGAATTCACGCGCGCGCATTTACGCACGCACGCACGTGTTTCCGTTTGGCCCGCGGCCCGCGGCCCGCGCCCCCGTCCCTTCCCTCGTCGTTAGTCCGTCGTCTTTCGTGCAGAGCGCGAGTCCGTCGTCGGTCTCGAGCGAAACGTCAAACCGTCTCGTAATACCGCTTTATATAATAAGAGCGACGGAGACCCTTCGATCGATCCTCGTCTCTCGTCAAGTTTTGTGCGTTCGCGCATTTTGACCCCCCGAAAAAATTCGACGAAATTGTCGTTTCTTTGACGCGCTCGCTTGTCGCCGAACGATGCGCGACTTCGGACGTCAAACCGTACTCCGCGAGTGCCGCGACCGAAAATTGCGCCGGATGCGTCGACATTATTCGCAATATTTAGAATCTAATCTCGTAAAGTTTACGTATGTAACGTTTCCGTTCTAAGAACCGCTTTTATATTTAAGATGTCGCGGCGAATTCGCCAAAAGAAGGTTTTTTCATTATTATCGATCGCAACTAGTTTCCATAAAGTATTGGAGATTAACATTTTCGACGTGAAACCGTCCGTTTTATCGTGCGGAATATATATATTAAGTTTGATATAAAATTTAGTGCCTTTCGAATTTTGAGATCGTTTTAATAGAAGCGATCGCTTATGCGACGCTTTAGAAAAAAAATGCTCAATAAAGTATTTTTTATGTTCACCTTTAACCAAATAGATTTACGCACTTCTTTATATCTAATTTACTAAATTAATTATGACATTTCACTCGTTTATTTATCTATGCGCGTCTTTATATTAATCTAAAATATTATATTATATTTTTGTTTACGTTTTCTTTGTTTACTTTTTTTTCGCAGCAATTTCGCTTAAAATAGTATTATCGTTAACTCGTTCGGTTTTACGTACGATTGAATTATAATATAAAACAAATTATTTCCCGCTTTTATAATATTTTATTATCGAATGCTACTCGTGTCAAATATGTGAATTTGATTAGTTTTGTAACGCTATAATATATTTAATTTTTTTTTATATATGACAGATTTTTAAATTTAATTTTTAAAACCTGATAATATTTGAGCCTATAATTTTTTAAAAGAACGAATTCTTATCTATCGATAATTTAAAAAAAAAGTTTCCCTTTGGTTTCGTATTGCGGAAAATGTGAAATATAATTTTAATACGTCTATTTTATTTTTTTATCAGTGAAAAAATTGCAAATAGTTTTATTTTATTTTAAACTTTTTAAAATGAATTTAATCACTATACATTTGATTTATGCTAATGTTTAATTTTAATCTTCTATAAATATTGTATGTTTTCTTTTTCATATAGCTTAGGAAATGTGAGTCACACTCTTGTCTTATACCATCACGATGACCATATCAACAGCAAATAAAACTCCGGTAAGTCATATTTCAACCTTATAATATATTATAATGATTCAAATTGTGCAAAAGTTTAAAAGTATAAAACAGAAATTTAAATGCCTTTAAAGAATATTGATGTAAAATATTTAGTATTTGTGTTTATATTACTAGATATTTCAATCCTAACTAAATTTTTCGAGGCGCCATTATTATTAATAATTAACAGCTGATTTATATATTTTTTATGATTTATAATTATATATATATATATATATATATATATATATATATATATATATATATATATATATATATATATATATATAAAATTGTTAAAGCCATATATTGCTGTTTCATCAGATGTTGATTTATCTGTTGCGCTTATTATTTATCTTATATTATAATTATGTTCTAAAAATATAACTGCTGCTCGTGAGTCACATTGAATGGACTAAAGAGCTGTGCCATAGTTTGGCTATGTGTGATAAGTGCTCTCATTGATATTTCTATTTAATTCAAGATCATTTTATTTATATATAAATATATATATATATATATATATATATATATATATATATATATATATATAAATACATTTCGTTTATAAATTTAGAACGATTCTTTGCAAATTTGAGGCTTAAGTCATCCATGATTACATTTTCTGTTTTCTTGGCAAATCATTTGATGTAGGATTTTTGGAAATCATCCAACAAAATCTATCAGCTTTCTTCTGATTTTTATAGGCATTTCTTAATTAATATTTGAGGTTGTTCAATTTGAAACTTTCCAATTTAGTTTTTTTTAATTGCATATGTGTATACAAGTATTAATTGTGTATATTGTGTAGATGGAGTTCCCTCTTGGTAAATTAACATCGTTAGAAGAAAAAATATCTAACCATCGTTGGGTTGTGCCCGTTTTACCTGACCAAGAGTTGGAAGTACTTTTGGATACTGCGATAGATTTCGCACGTGAAGGTATTAAGTTGATATCATTTATGACCAATTTCATTTATGATAATTTTCAACGTTTGATTTTTTTTGTTTTTCTTGTGTATTAGGGAGAGATGTTAACTGTGCAGCATGTCAACGTTTCTATCGAAATGGTCTTACTGTATCTTTCACCAAAATACTAACTGACGAAGCTGTGACTTCATGGAAACTAAGTATTCAACAGTGTATCCGTGCTAACTGCGAACGTTTGGTTAAATTATGTGCCTTGCGTATGGACAGCCCCTACATTCTTAATTTATTAGCTATTCTTTTTAATCCTAATAACAAGTGAATATACATTATAATCGATAATTAATTATATATTATTATTATATTAAAAAAAACATTTTAATGTATTTTTATAGGTTTCATTCTTTTAATGCTGCTCGTCAAAGTGAATCTTTACCTAATGATGTTGTGTATGCACGTCCTCAAGACCATAGGAATCCGAGAGGTTGGCTAGTTGATTTAATTAATAGGTAAGTTTTAGTATTATGAGCGTAATTTTTTTTCAGAATTTTATTTATACGAGAAAAACATTTTTATACTAATAATTATTATGTTTAGGTTTGGATATTTAGATGGTTTTGAAAAAGTTACAGAACGTTTTGTTATTATTGCCGGTTTAAAACAATCACCATCAACCGAAGAGGCATCTACAGATGTACCAATTTCAGAAAATGATTCCAAATCTATCAATTGTACTATTAATTCAGAGGTAATTAGGTTGAATTATTTACAATATTTATATTTTTTTGTACTTCACATTATTGAAATTATATTTATGTATAGCGATTATAAAAGTAGTTTTGGTTTTTGAGCATTTTTTTTTTTATTTATTTCTATTTCGTAATTTTATATCAATATGTAATTTTAGAGTGACAATACTAACGAGAAAGAAACTCCAGAAAAAGAAATTACTCCTACAACTAATAAGCTTGAAGAAAGTACCAAAGATTCCTTGGTTAGTAGCGATGGTAGTAGGGCAGCGTCTGCACTTGTTGCAATATGGCAATTGATTCGACCGTTTAGTCTTTGTTATGAACATTTAACACCATATACAGTTAACAAATATATAGCTCCAATATTGGTATTAAAACATTTTGATATGTTTTATATGTAAGTATTTGTATATTATTTATATATAACAAATGTTTTTTTTTTATTTTATATAGGAAGCTATTCCATCTGTATTAGAAAGACTAACTGACGAGGAATTAAAGTCTGATGCTCGTATTAATGAAAGTAAAACAGATACCATGTCATGTCTTATAAGAGCATGCAGAAATTTAGCAACCAAAGCCACTCAAAATCCTAATCTTAGTAAAGGTATTTGTAACGTTATGAAAACTTTTAGTATTTCTTATAATTAGTTTGATTATATATTTAATTAACAGGTATAGAAATGTTCCGCCTTAAAATGATATTGAGACTGTTGCAAATGCCGTCTTTTAATGGTAAGATGTCAGCTTTAAATGAAGTTAATCAAGTGATAGGTAGTGTTGTACAACAGTCAAAGCCAGATTGGTTAACTTCTGCTACTATTGCGGTAAGATAATTTCGTTTTATTTTTTTTATTGTTTATTTTATTCGTCAATTTGTAACACTATATAATTTATTAGCAATGGATTCGCGAAAATAATGTTTTGGAGATAGTATTACGCGATTCTTTACATCAGCAACAATATGTAGAAAGATTGGAGAAAATGTTGAGATTTATGATTAAAGAAGGTGCTTTAACACCTGCTGATCTTGATGCTATTTGGAGTGCACAGCAAGGAAAACACGAAGCGATTGTTAAAAATGTTCACGATCTTTTAGCAAAACTTGCATGGGATTTTACTCCAGAGCAACTTGATCATTTATTTGATTGTTTTAAGGTAATGAGAATATATTCACAATTGTTTATATATATATATATATATATATATATATATATATATAATTATTCAATTATATTATTAGGCGAGTTGGTCCACATCTAGTAAGAAGCAAAGTGATAAATTATTAGAAGTAATTAGAAGATTAGCTGAAGATGATAAAGATGGTGTAATGGCCCATAAGGTAACGTTTATTTTATATGTAGCGAGAGTAAGATTTTGTTCTTATCATAAATCGATAAGTCTTTGTTTTGTGTTTTAGGTGTTAGTTTTATTCTGGAATTTAGCACATTCAGAAGATATTTGCACAGACGTAATGGATGTTGCATTAGCAAATCATGTGAAAATTTTAGATTATAGTTGTTGTCAAGATAGGGATGCCCAAAAAATTTTATGGTTAGATAAGTGAGTAAATGAATCGTTTTATTTTATTTTATAATGCTGTTCTTATTTATATGTGCTTGAGATATGGTATTTTTTTTCTATTTTAGGTGTGTTGAAGAATTGAAAACTTCAGAGCAGTGGGCGTTACCTGCTTTGAAGCACATGCAAGAAATTTGTTGTTTATATGAAGCTGGACAAAGTGGAATGGGAGGGGGTCCACCAACAATACCAAGACCAGCTTCCTTATGTCGTCAAGCTGTTATTGAACGGTTGCACAATCAACATTCTCTAGTCATTTTAGTTACTAATTCACTTACTTCATATATGGACCATGCTAGAACTATTTTCAAACGTAAGTCGTGTGTATAATTAAAATACATAATTAAAATTATTAAGGTATTTTTTATAAGAGGAAATACATTATTTGTACAATTTTATATATTTATATAGAACAACCAGACCTTGATTGGGATACATGGTTACCAGATGGAAGATATCCTCATGCGGAACAAGTACAGGAAAGATTAGGATTTTTAAGTTTTTTGTTAAAAGATGGACAATTATGGCTGTGTGCAGAACAGGTGTTTTTTTATATTGAATGCTGTTTTTTTTTTTTACAAAAATTATTGGATCTTATTAAAATTATCGTGTTTTAGGCGAAACAAATATGGGTATGTTTAGCTGAACGTGGAGTTTCGCCTGAGGATCGAGAAGCTTGTTTTAGGTGGTTTAGTAAATTAATGGGTGAAGAGCCAGATTTAGATCCAACAATTAATCTTCAGTTTTTTAAACAAAATATACTCACATTGGATCCACGACTTCTGACATATAGTGGAATTCAATGCTTTGAGAGGTAGTTTTATAATATATTGTCAGCTTTTTATTATATTGTATTTATGTATTATTTGTTAATTTCTAAAATATATCAAACATTCTTTTTAGATTTTTCAAAGCAGTAAATGGAAAAGAGGGTAAATTAAAAATTAGAAGAAAAGGGTTTCAATTAGAAGAACCCGATCTTATCGGTTTAGATTACCTTTGGAGAGTATGTTTAATTGTATTTTCAAGATATGGTTATATTACAAAAATTTTATTCTATTATTGTATTTATTAGGTGATTTGTGAATGTACCGAAGATATTGCAATGTGTGGAATTGAGTTAATGAGAGAAATTTGTGCTAATCCTGGTATTCGACTTGCTGCTAGTGATTATCATGAGGCATTTATTAATAATTGCTGTGAAAGACTTAAAGTAGCACATCAAGGGTTAAAAACTATTGAAACGCCTGAACGTAAGTTTTATCTTAAGTAACCAAGAAAGTTTTGCTTGAGAATTTACAATAATTTTAAGAATTTTATAACTCAAATTCTAATTATTATTTTAGACTATTTTTTTTTAATTATTCATTATAATATAATTTGGATTTTTACGTCTTTCTGAAAAATAGAATAACTTTTATGATTGTTGAATTTGCATTTTAAATATTTTTTTTTTTGTAATTTTTCCTGATAAGATTCGTATTTTGAAAAACTGAATTTTCTTGTTTATTTGTCTATATTTTTTTTCTTGTTTTGCTGAATTATATTTACACTTTTAGATGCTACTGCCTGTTGTATACGTTTATTCCGAGTGCTTAGAATTATTACAGAGTATGTTGTGGAGTGTGATAGACGTTATTCATCCGATAGACAATTATTACCACTTTATAGGTATTTGTTTAGTATTTTCTTTTAATAAAAGTTTTGTTTTGAGCTAGACGATATAGATTTTATTCAATTTTTAGAGCTGGACGTGGTAGACAATGTGAACTAATTGTAAGATTTCAATCTGGTACAAGACAATTAGAAGATATGGAAATATACACACATTCCAATGAAATATTACACGTATTACGATCTACAATTTTTAGAAGGTTTTAATATTATTATGATATTAAAGTCATGTGTAAATATTGTTGTTTTATAAGGTTCTTGTTTTTTTAGAATATCACCCAATGGGTCTGGAATAAAAGTTGATTTATATTTAAATGGAGAAGTTCTAGATCATAGTCAAGATAATAAACTTCTTTTTGAAATACCAATAAGACATAAATCAATTATAACAGGAAAGGTTTGTATTTTAAAAATGGTTATAAATAATGTGGCAGAGTTGATGAGAAATTTATATAAATCGTGTGTTAGGTGTCACCTTCAAATTTAGCCGGTCAGTCATCAAATGATAGTTCTAGCGATTCGTCAACCGGCTCACCTTCACCATTACAGCCCCTTTCTGAGAAATTTTTGCCGGGTGTTGTAAGTCTTATTTTTATTGTAATATTGTAATCATTACAAATCATAAAAGATAAATTTTAAAATTTAGATTTTAGCATATGGTGAATGGCAAATTCCATTTATTTTGGAACTAGAACAGATTGGTTGTGATTATCATCATGCTCCTTTGAGAGATACAGCACATCAACTTTCTCATATTCTTCCACCTCATCAGCATACAGTAACTTTTTGATTTTAATTTTTGAAAAATATTTTTTGAAATGAATTATGTGTTTATTTTTTTTTCAATATTAGGTTGATAAATTATCTGCAGCTCTAGTCAGTGAGGATGATACCATGTTGCATCAAATGTTTTATGGACCTCCTCCACCAAACGTAGCTTATAATGTTAAGGTGTGATAAGATATAAAAAGTGTATATATTTAACATTAAAATTTTTATTTATTAATGCGAATGATTTTTTTCAGGTATTATATAGTATGATTATGCCTGCAGTTGAGCCATTACTTGAAAGATGGCATGTATCACAACTTGCTTGTGTTCGCCAGGGACCTTTATTTTTAGATGCCATAACTAGTTCAGCTTTTTTGCAAGGCGGTGCGAATTACACCCGAAGGTAAACAATTATTTTTGATTTGGAATTATAGTTAAGACATATGTATGTATATATATATATATATTATCATGAATATGTTTTTTGTTTAGAGGTGGAATATTATATATTTTAAAATTAGTTAAATTGGTATTGACAGCTCTTGGACATTTTTTGATATTAATTGATCCTGAAGGATCCACTTCTAACGGTAGTGATTGGAGGTATAATTATTATTTTGTGCTATTTAGTAATTGAATATATTAATTTACTTTTGTGCTTATTTAGTAGGGAAAATACGAGAATAGCTGAAATTTTACGAAAAGCTTTGTATGAATTACCTAACCATAATTGTGAAATAATGGTAAAAACTGTAGCTGAAAAATTAGCTCAAAGTATGCGAGATCAAGTATGTAATAATATAAAAGTATGTAATATTATAATATAATAAAAATATGTTAAACCGTCATGTTATTTTAGGTTTTAAGCGGTGAAGCAAGTCAGTCAGCTGCTGCTCCATTATTAATGAGAAGATTACCATCGCAAGCAACTATAAGAGCAGCAGGAGCGCATGCTCTATCCTCAGCTCACTCCACAATTGCATCACCTGGTCGACATCCAACTCATTTACACGCTGATGACATAGCATGTTAGTATTTAAAAAAATGTTTATAAAGTTATAATTATATTTCTTTATTATTAAGTCATTTATTATATTTTTTTATGTATTACAGTGGTACGAGAAGCGTTGGAAGTATTAACAATGTGTGTTGCATTAAATGGAGCTAATATTGTCGAATTATTACGTGAGACTTGGTTACAAAATCTCCTTGTAGAACTAGTTATTATTTGTCCGAATCCTCAAGTGAGTGTTTGAAAAATGATTCATATAAATATTTTTGTAAACTTTATATATATATATATATATATATATATATATATATATATATATATATATATATATATATATATGTTTTATTTTATTTAGGTACGTGTTTGTTGTGCTGAACAGTTATTAGAAATGTGTGGATGGAGTGGAGCGACAAGTGCTAATGCAGCTTTAGCGACTCTATTACCACACACGAGTGGTGCTGCACGTGCATATGCATCTCGGTCTCATCAGTATTTTCAGTTATTATGTAGATTAATTGCTTCTGCTGGTGCTCATGCTGCCTTACCTCTGTTATCACGTCAAGTTACCTGGCTTAAAGCCACTCGGGATTCAGTTATAGCTGGACACCAGGTAATTTATTATTTTTTATTTTGTTTCTTATGATTTTATTATATATGTTAACGATGTTTCTAGGTGGATGACACACTATTAGAAGGCCATTTAAATTTAACCAAAGAAATTTTTATTTTATCTTCTAGTGAGATTAAATGTGAATATGGATCTGATTCTACAAGAGATATCAATTTAATCAAAGTTTGTATTTTTAATGATTACATTTTAATAAAAATATTATAAAAATGTTTTCTAAATTTGACACAATTCTTTTTACAGGAATTAGTTTGTGAGTTTTTGTGGCCATGTTCATGGGCACAGTTACAAATGAGCCGTGGTGCAACGATCACTGATGTATGTGGTGGTGGTATGCCTACTGCAATTTGCACAACACCTGGAGCAATAGCTGCAGCTTGTGATCTTTTAGCTGCCCTTTGTCATCGTTGTGTTCCAAATATGTCTTTGCTTGTGACTTTGCTCACAAATATGTTTTACAGTGGTAATTGTTTATATTAAAAGTTATGTTATGTGTAATATAACTTTTTTTGTTTATCTGTGTATCTGTTTATTTCAGATAATAATAGTGCTCTAACAGAATGGGAATATTTGCCCGCTGTTGGTCCTCGCTCAAGTTCAGGTCTTGTTGGATTACGTAATGCTGGTGCAACTTGTTATATGAATTCGATTTTACAACAATTGTATATGGTACCATCAATTAGAGATCATCTTCTTAAAGTTCAAGGAGCTGTTACCGATCCAAATGAGGATTTCTCTGGTGACGATCACATAGATTTTAATTCTGAGGTATTTTTGTGTTGATTTATTCGTGTGTTGATTTTATACTCGTATTTTAATGTTTTTTTTTTCGTTTCGTTTCGCTTTAGGAAAATACCGATTACAATGTTTGTATTTTAAAACAAGTTCAAGCAATATTTGCTCATCTTCACTATAGTAAATTGCAATATTATGTACCAAGAGGTCTATGGACTCATTTTAAGTATGTTGCTAAAAAGGTAGAAATATTTATAATTTTGTAATATTCTAATTATTTAAATAGGTTGCAGGGAGAACCTGTTAATTTACGAGAACAACAAGATGCAGTAGAATTCTTCATGTCACTTGTGGAATCATTAGATGAAGCTTTAAAAACTTTAGGACAGGAACAACTTATGGCGAAAACCTTAGGTGGATCGTTTTCTGATCAGAAAATTTGTAGAGGATGTCCTCATAGATATTGTAAAGAAGAACCGTTTTCAGTTGTATCTTTGGACATACGTAATATGTCTCGATTGCAGGAATCTTTAGAAGCTTATGTTCGTGGAGAATTATTAGAGGGCGCTGATGCTTATCACTGTGATAAATGCAATAAAAAGGTAACACTGCAATAGAAATACTCATATTATTGCATCTATATTTTACAAAATACTTTTATATTATCTTTAGGTTGTTACTGTTAAACGTCTTTGTTTAAATAAATTGCCTCCCGTTCTTGGCATACAATTGAAAAGATTTGAATATGATTTTGATAAAGTGTGTGCCATGAAATTTAACGACTATTTTGAATTTCCTAGAGAGCTCGATGTTGAACCATACACAGGTAATATTTTTTGTTGTATTCAATACCAAAAATATTGACTAATGTAATGTGTATTTGATATTTTCTCGTGCAGTTTGGGGTTTAGCTAAAGCTGAAGGGGATGCATCATTATTAGAAGGTTCAGTTAGTGGAAATTCATTACCAAATACCAAATATAGTCTAACGGGTATCGTTGTTCATTCTGGTCAAGCGTCGGGAGGCCATTATTATTCTTATATATTACATAGGTTTGTAAATGATCGTAAATACTTAATATTTATCTTTTTATTTCAATTAACGTTGCTTTTTTATTATTTTAAATCGTTAATAGAGATAGTAGTGGAAATACTAGGTGGCTTAAATTTGATGATGCTGATGTGTCTGAGTGTGCCATGCAAGACGACGATGAAATGAAATCTCAGTGTTTTGGCGGTGACTATATGGGAGAAGTAAATATATTTTCAAAAATATTTATTTTTTGCTTTTTATTTTTCATGTATTTATTGTTTTTAAATATATTTAGGTATTCGACCCAATGTCTAAAAGAGTGTCGTTTAGAAGACAGAAAAGGTGGTGGAACGCTTATATGTTATTTTATACCAGAGAGGATTGTTTACAAGGATATATGTTAGAACATCCTATGTCATGTGTTTCACTTAAGTAATTTATTTTATGATTATATTTTATTCAGTGGATCTTATAATGTATTTAAAAATATTATTATTATTTAGGGATACAGGCGTGCCTCAAGCTATTTGGGAATGTGTTCGAAGAAGTAACATTGCGTTTTCACATCATCAAAGCCAATTTAGTCCTGAATATTTTAATTTTATGAAAAAATTATGTTGTATGAGACTTTGCGTGTTACCAACATCACCTCGAATGGGTTGGGTTAGTAAAATAATAATGATTTAGTTAACAAATGTTTTTAAAAGTAAACATAATGTTTGAATTTTAATAAATATATTTATTTTTGTTTTATTTAGGATCCTGAACAAGAAAAGTTGTCAATGTTGTGTATAAAGTTAGCTACAAAATTTTTGTTCAATGTTGGTTTTAGAACAAAGAAAACGCTTAGAGGACCAGCCGCTGATTGGTAATATTTTTATATAAAATTTTATATAGTATTCTAATTCTAATTTAATTTTAATTTTTATATATTGAACTAATAATGTTTTAGGTATGATATTTTATGCCAACATTTACGTTGTTCACCTTCAGTTAGAGCTTGGTTTGCAGTCAATGCAATGTTCCAACATCCACATAGGTAGATAATATATGAAAAAAAAAATTATATTATATATACCATATATATATATATATATATATATATATATATATATATATATATATATATATATATATATAAACTGATTATTTTAAACATTTTTTTTGCTTGATTTGCAGAATGTGTGAATATTTGCTTTCCTGTCCTTCACCAGAAGTTCGAGTAGTTTTTATGAAATTAGTTGTATTTTTAGCCCATTTTTCAATGCAAGATTCACCTGGTTAGACTATGATTTTCAATGATAATTTGCATAAAATTTATTTGATATGAATAAACCTACATAAATAATTTACTTTTTTGCAGTTAGCGGAGATTGCATTGCTGTTCAACTTGGTAGAACGAGTTTATCTGAACAATTATTAGCTGGTGTTACTGCATTGGCAACTACTCGTGATCCTACAGAATGCAAACAATTGCCTTTATTATTCAATTTTTTCCTTACGTATTCTGGTTTAGGAGTTCATGAAAAATTACAACTAATAAAAGTATTTTTTTTAAATTTGTTACACCATAAATAAATAAATAAATAAATATATATATATATATATATATATATATATATATATATATATATTTATTTATTTATTTATTTATTAATAATGTTACATATTTTTAGCTTAATGTTGTTTATTTGATGGTGTCAATTTCAATCGATGAATCAATTCAAATTGCTAATAAATTTCAATATCCAGAATTAGTCAAACTCCATCAGGTTTTGTATTTATGTTGTTTTAAATATAGATTTAGTTTTAGTATTGTGTTTATTTAAATATATGTTTGAATTGCAGGTAGTATCTTGCCTTGTACGTTGTTGCGATGTTTCTTCAAGATGTCAGTCATCTGATACAAGTAGTGGAGCTGCACCTTTACCCAATCCGTTTGGTGATCCTGCTACCTCTCAAGGTCAAGTAACACGACCCACATTGCCTTCGTTATGTGCCGATATTTTGTATAATAAAACCAGGTATATTTTAATATTTTTCTTTAAATAAAAATATTTTTAGATTTATTTTAAAGTAAATTATTGCTCTTTCAATTATAGTTATATAAAGAAATTAATTGAAGAAAGTAATGGGTGCGAAGAAGCTATAAGATTAGTTCAATTCTTAGCGTGGGAAAATCCTATATGGTCAAAAGCTGTTCTTTCTGAACTTTTGTGGCAAATTACATATGCTTACAGTAATGATTTGAGACATAATATAGATTTTTTACTTGCTCTTCTATTGCTTGAAGATTCTTGGCAGACTTATAGAGTTCATAATACTGTTAAAGGTGAGTTTATTTTTTTTAAGATGACATGTCGCTAATCGTTTGTAATATAATTATGTTTACGACTTTTTTGCAGGTGAAGATAAAGAAGGATTATTAGATAATATAGGTAGATCACGATGCCACCATCAGAAACGGTATCAATGTATTAAGCTTTTAGTAGCTGTTTTTACTCGTAGTCCTGCTGCATTAAGATTATTACAAGAACAAAAAGATCTTCGGCAGAAATGGAATAGGGCTGTTACTTGGCTTCAAGATGAAATACATAGCGTAAGTTAATACTCAATGTTAAAATTTATCATATATATACGTATTTATAATAATATATTTTTTTATTTCCAGCAAAGATATTGCCCTAGTGCTTACAATTATAATACTTGGTCGCCACCAGGTACAATGAATGATAGTGCTGGGTATTATTTAGAACGTAGCAATTCGGCTAAGAAAACCTTAGATAGGTAATTCATTTTATATTGTTAATCCGTTATATTTATTAATTAATTATATTGATATTTGTTTAAATTTAAAACTATATGTTGTGTTTTGTTATCAGAGCATATCAATTGTGTCCCGATGACGACGATGACGATGCTTCTTGTAGCGATAGAGAAGTAGATACTGTTGAGAATGAGCCATCAAAAGATACAAAAGGTGATGATGCGGATCAGTTGGAGTCTAAGTCTAAATTTTCCGAAGTTGTCGTTATGAGATCAGAAGGAACCTCTTCCCAAGTCGCACCTGTTTCTAAAAATCTTACTGATTTAGATAACACATGTAATTCTGCAGGAGAAGATGATCTAACATCATCTGACGGTTCGGTAACCAATGAAAATGTTTGAAAATATTCTTATTTAATGTTGAACTCTCATTTTAAAATTCTGCAAAAGTAAACCAATATAAATTAGGTCTAAATGCAATAGTCTGAATCTTATATATATATATATATATATATATATATATATATATATATATATATATATATATATATTAAGCTACAAAATTAATTGTCACAATCCTGACAATTACTGAAAAAAAGTGAAATAAATAAATAAACTTTACTTATGATTATTTATCAAGTTTTAAATTTGTTTTACATTAAATTTTGTTTGGAATTATAATTATTGTATTAAGATGTCAGGATTTTGACTAATTGATCGTAGTGTACACATTTATTCAATTATATATATATATATATATATATATATATATATATATATATATATATATATATATATATATATATATATATTGTGAAACAATATTTATTTTAATACTAGCGTTAATTTTTTTTGTTAGCATTGGATATTCATGCATTTATATTCTATAAAAAAAATATCATATTATAGTAATATGTACTAATTATGACATTTTTTATATTGACATATTTATGGATACGTATTGCATAATGTGACTGAATATTTTATGTTTGAGTGATTTATACTTTCATAGAATCGCACTTTCTGGTACAGTACAGTCTAATCGAATTTATATAAATAGAAACTTATTTATTTCTAATATAACATTTGCAAATATAAATTTGCAGAGCTAGGAACCAATAATGTAATTCGTAATATTATTTTTTCCTTAATAATTAATAGCATTCTTGTAAATTTAACAAAAAAAAAATCGTATTTGAGTTCTGTCTTTGAAAAGTCTTAAGTATATCTGACGGATGTGCCAACAATTTTCTTTTTATAATTATACATTGTATGTATTATATGCCATTTGAAATGTTGATTTGTCGATTTTTGTATGAAACACTATCATTGCAATATAAGTATTTACGTAACTTTGCTTCGCTTATTAATTTTTTTTTCATTATGTTAACCGTGTATTTTTCGAGTTGTATATTTCGTTACATTTTTTGCTGAACACTCTTCGTTTGCAATATTTTATTTGTTGTCGTTGCAGCACCATTTGTTTTGAAGATGATTTTTTAGGCATTTCGATTATGACGGAAGCGGTTAATTGTAAAATTATGTAATATAACAGGTAATTTCTGGTATTATATTGTTGGGTGATTGAAGTCGTATGTCTTATTTTTGTGTTAAAGAGATACATTTTGTTCCTGTTCAGTGCCATGAAAGTGATTTTTGTCTAAAAAATTATATTGAGAACGTGATTTTTTTTTCAATGAATTAAAAAAAAGCATACGTTAGTGACTTTGGAATACAGACAAAATATGTTGAAGAGCGTTTATTATCCCGATTTTATTTTTATAATAAAAAGGGAAAGAGGGTAATTGTTATACTTTGATATTTGAAATGTTTTTTAGTGTTGATCAGATGTAAAAAAATATACATACACACATATATACACACATACACAAATGCACACAGGTTTGTATTTTTATTTAGTTTAAACAATGTAAACGATGAGATTTTAGACTGATAATTCTGTTGAATTTTCTCGGTACATTAAACGAACAATATTTTTACAATTGTTATTGAAGTAATAAATGTGATGTTTTCACTATTGTCTTTTCATTTAAAGAGTAAACATATTGTTTGTTTGGTGTCTTTGAAATTGTGTAACGTGTAAACGGTTTGTTGAATTAATAAATATTTAGCATGTATAATGTCTTAATATATAGTACATTTTCGCGTATTCAATCATAAGTTTAAGTTGGATATTTCTTTTTGCCCAAATAGATCATTTCGGATTTTATGATAATACTCGTAACTTGTTTTATTACGTAAATTCACATTCATTGCATATCTTGTTGATATAAATTGTTGAATTATAGATGGACATATATCTTATTTGTATCTGCTTTATTGTAAATCTTTTATTATATGTTATCAGATTTTTCTATCGTTTACAAAGAATATATAACTATATAAGTATATGGTAAAAGAAAGTGTTCTATATTGTTAATGTTTGATGTAACTATTTCTACAAATATTTTATATTGACTACTTTTTTTCTCAATGTATAAGTGCAAACTATCATATGTACCATCCATGTTAATTCTTAAAAATATATATTTTTTATTTTATTGTTCAATTTTTATTTTTTATATGTATGAATTGATTTTGTGAAATTATGAACATAGAACACTTTCTTTATATGAAAAATTTGTTTTTTTCCTTGCTTAGTCAGTTTTATTAATTGAATGCATATTTTTAAATATTTTTCATATTTTGATCCATAAAATTATTTACAACTCTTGTATAAATCACACACACACACACACACACATATTTATATATATGCTTTATTTTTTTATAAGTAAAAATGAAAAATATCCATGACAATGAAGATGAAAAGTTCATAAAATATTTTTTTGTTCAATTTCATTTTTTAATAAATAAAAAAACTTAAAATGTTTGTACAAAATTTCCGTACGTTTTTATATTTCGATTTGAATCCATCCATTCGTTTTTTTCCTAGCATGAAATGATCTATAATATGAAATATAAAACGATGTGTATTCGCTTTATATATATATATATATATATATATATATATATATATATATATATATATATATATGTATATATATGTGTACTTGAAAGAATGAAATTGTTCAGTAAAAAGGTTTAATACTATGTAATATTGTTTCTCTTTTTCACATTCGTTCTGTATATATAATTATAACCAAAGCATATAATAATAATAATAACCATTATTTAAAATAATATGTTACGAAGTCTTAATACCAAGAGAAATATAATTTTGTCGACACTTGAAGAACTGTTATTCTGAAAATAAAAATGTATACATTTTTCCTCATATCTGCAACGACTCAATCCCATTTTTTTACAATGTTTTTCACAGATTAAGTAGTTATAAATTATGAAATATATCATAAGCGATCATTGTACTTTTTTATTATTAGTAGAGCAGCTATTTACATTTTTAGTATCAAAAAGTAGCGTGTGCAAACGTTTAACTATTATCTATCTATCACACATAGTTTTCTATATTTTAATTGATGAAAATTGAACAAATTTTTTTTTTCTAAATATATGCACATATATATTGGAATAAAATTGTAATTTGATACTTTTTATGTAAGTAACTGCGTTTTTTTAAAATTATTATTTAGTTGCATATGAAAATGTATTATCAGTATTTTTTTAATTCGAATTAGGTATTTTTCATTATTTATAAAAAAGCGTGTATGAATTTTTGATGATAATTTTTTCATGTGCACCAACGACTATTATTATTATTATTATTATTATTTATGGTGACATTACAAAGTTTTCTTCTTGTATAAATTTTACCAAAGTGTTTGTATGTTGTATAATGATAGATATTAGCCCTTTTCATTTATTGTTTTTTCATAGCTCTATTTTCAGAGCTGAAAGTTGATTGTAATCGTAGTCAACAGGTCAATTGTGATTTTTTTTATTTTTATTATATTTCTTGAAACTAGAGATGAATGATGAATTAAAAAAAGGAAGGTTTAGAATTAATAATATAATCGAGGAGCGCTGAATTGGTTATGTTATTTATTTTGTTTTATGTATATATCAGGGGTATTCAAACTTTTGACCGCAGAACGAAATTACATGTGGCGAGCTATTTATGGCGAACGGGAACCCTTTTGCCCTTATCGAGTTTGCATTAAATAAACATGTAAAAAAATATGTGATATATAAATAAAAAAAATCAAAAATCTTAAATTTGAACTTGCTCCAAATTTTATTCATAACTTGTTCAAAAAACACAGACTTCTTCAAAACCAAAAAAATAGTTTCGCATGTTAAAGTTTTGCCATTGTCACTTTGGGTACTCCTGATATATATATATATATATATATATATATATATATATATATATATATATATATATATATATATATATATATCAATGTTTTTGTACATTTTCACCATTATAGTCACTTGCCTAATATATACTTTTTGTACATACTGTACTTTTAAGTCAAAATGTACAATTTGTTTTTCATTTGTGATTTGATGACTATAATACGTAAATATATTTGTATGGCAATGCGGATTATATATATATATATATATATATATATATATATATATATATATATATATATGTATGTATGTGAGGATTGAGTTATGTTTGATTCGCATATTTTGTATTAAAGGTTGTATTATATGTATGTAGAAAGGAGATATGAAAAAAGTGAAAAAAAATAAATAATAATCTTTTTAAGCTTTTAAATGAACTCAAAGATGCCTTGTTAAATGTCTTTATTATCATGGTGCTGATTTAATAGTTGGATTTAATTGGATCGGCAACTTTGTTTATCCTTCGCGCGAAGACAGGAGTTGATATTTTATTTTTCATTGTAGAACAGTTTCTGCATTGTATACGATTATTTTGTGATCGCTTCAAAATATTTTTCATGAAGGATAAATATGCAATTTTTGCCATTTAATATCTCATTTATTATTATTATTTTTTAACACTCATCGTCGAAGCGTGTTTGCATTTTGACATTTCATTATGATAAAAGAAAGTATATTGGTTATTTTTTTTCTTTTACATTTTGTTTGTTTTCACGATTTATACATGAAATTTGGCGTGTGAAATGTCGAAGTGTGCCCTTTTTAAAAGAAAAAAACTTCTTTTTTTATTGTAAGTAATTATTGTAAAGATATTTGTACACAAGAATTTAATTATTTAGGAGCTTTAAATTATATATATATATACCATGTGAAAAGATGCGTGGAATAGGAGCTTTATATAGCACCCTTTTATGATGGTGTGCGTGAAATTAAAATGAAAAAAAATCGATAAATAAATTCCCCCTTTTTAATAGCCATTTTATCACAGTTATTCTTTAGGGACTTGTAAAGCTAAAATTAAATTAAAGTAAAAAAAAAAACATGAATTTTTTCGAAGAGTGATTTTGAGCACTACTTGTAAAATATAAACTCATTGTAATAATTTTATACATATTACTTGTATTAGGTATTTATGAAAGAAAAAAAAATAAACTAAGTCATTGATTATGCCTTGTTTCACATTTATTGTTACAAACCTAACCTTTTTACATAACACACATATATTTTGAACAAAAAAATCTTGTATGTGAAATACAGAATGTATGAAAATTGTCTTTCAGCTACTGCATAATATTTTCATTTCCAATATGACGAGGTTATTTTACATAAGTATGAATTTGAATTTATGTATTTCATTTTTATTCAAATTGTGGGTTTATATATCGCACAAAAATCCAAGGATTCCAGAAATAGAACTATTCATATAATCGATTTTATCTCGGCTCTCTAGTATGAAAATGGGTCATTCATTTGTGTATTGTTTTAACATTTCAAATGTATAAAGTCTTATTTTATTTTGAAATATTGTTGTAACTTATAATATCGTAAACATTTATTATTATCCATATATATATATATATATATATATATATATATATATATATATATATATATATATATATATATATATATATTCAATATTGTCAACATTTTCGATTAGTTCATACTTCTTTTAAACATTCCTCGGTCTCTTCATTCATCGATAAGATCGATGTTGTCTACAGCATCTAAAATTATCAAAATTCTCTAATATTATTCATTAATTTTATCAATCAATTATCAATTATTTAATGTTGTTAAGGCTTGGTGTTTTATCAATCAAAATTAAAGTTTTTAATTCTAATATTTAAATTAGCAGTAACATTCAACAGACGGGCATAAATATATAGTGAATCAACTGTAATACTGAAACAGCGTTAAGCGGGGTCTTACTGAATTTAATAAACAAATCATTTTTTTTTGTTTCTTTATTTTTGTAAGTTAACAGTTAAAAAAATATTATCTGAATTATTCTGAAATATAAATATTTTAAAAAATTCACCGGTGTGGTATGAGATAACAGCACGAAGGTTATCATACACCAGATTATTACGTTGTGTTATTTAGTTTGATTTGAACAATGGACGGATTGGTTTGTGTTCAAGATTTTGAAAGATCTGCTTTGGTGAAACTACCAAAAAATGCCGCAGACTATTATAAAAGCGGCGCTACTTCCGAACAAACCCTCGCAGAGAATAGAATCGCATTTTCCAGGTGAAATTGTTTTTTTTCTTTATTTTCTAGTAAATTTTAAAATTATTTCTTTTCTTACGATTACAATTATCGAATGATCAATTTTCAGATTGAAAATCAGACCCAAATGTTTGATGGATGTATCGAAATTGGATACATCTACTGTCGTTTTGGGTGATAGAGTTAATATACCTTTTGGTATTGCACCAACGGCAATGCAAAAAATGGCCCACTCTGAAGGAGAAATTGCAACAGCTAGAGGTATTATAATTTGGCATTAAGGTCTTTTTGGAAACAAATTTGTATATATATATATATATATATATATATATATATATATATATATATATATATATATATATATATATATATATATAACATTTTTACATAATTAAATTAAAACTATTCCAATATTCCAATACGAGAACTAAATTCCAATATTGAATATATTCAAAAATATTTGATAATATTTCTAGCTGCTGGTGAATATGGAACAATTTTCATATTAAGCACTATAGCAACATCTTCTATTGAGGAGGTTGCAAATGCTGCTCCCGATACCATAAAGTGGTTTCAGCTGTATATTTATAAAGACAGGTTTGTTTAATGTCATATTTGTTGTCATATAGATTTTAGATTGATTCAAAAAATTTTGTATTTTAGAAGTGTGACTAAAAATTTAGTGAAACGAGCCGAAGAAAACGGCTTTAAAGCTATCGTTCTCACGGCAGATACTCCGTTTTTCGGCATACGACGTGCCGATGTGCGTAACAAATTCGCTTTACCGTCGCATCTCAGGTATCTTTTTGCTTCCGTTTTCGTCGTAAATCGTGCGAACCGTCGTTCAGTCTATCGATTTATTTTTCTTTTATATTACCAGATTGGCCAATTTCGAAGGAGAGATGTCCGATAAGATTTGCAATTCTGAAACGGGATCCGTTCTCAATGAATACGTAAAGAACCTGTTGGACGACTCGCTGACATGGGACGACGTTAAATGGCTTAAATCGTAATTGTATTGTTTATTTTAATATATTCTATTTAAAATCGCAGAATAAACGCAAGTAAATTTCATTTTTTTTTAGTATCACAAAACTTCCAATAATAGTTAAAGGCATATTGAGAGCTGATGATGCCAAAAAGGCTATTGATTGTGGCGTTACTGCTATTATCGTATCAAATCATGGTGCAAGACAACTCGACGGTGTTCCTGCTACAGTTAAGTGTTATCATACAATTATCTGATATCGATAATAAAATTGATCTGATGTTGTCGCAACAAAACCGTTTTATCAACAACTGCTTTTTCGAAAAAAAAGAGATAATCCTATTTTGCAGACGCTAATTTCGGATTAAAATAATTATTCAGAGGATGTTTGCGGTCAATTTTTCAGCACATTCGGATAGATTTGTTCAGACACACCTGAAACTTTGTTCTACGTGTAAAATCTAATTTTTGGTCTTGTTTGTACTGTGTTTTGCGCTTCGACAAATATATAACGTTCGCTGAATTTTAAACCGCATCCGAAATCGACGCGACCGCCGTCGGTTAAAATGAAACTTAATTGAAATGCTTAGTTAAACTTTAATTAACGTGGCGTTTGAATTTTGCAGATAGAAGCGTTGCCCGAAGTGGTAAAAGTTGCAAACGGCGAAGGTGTCGACGTTTATATGGACGGCGGTGTTATACATGGCGCGGACGTGTTTAAAGCGTTATGCCTCGGTGCAAAAATGGTAAGCATTATATATATATATATATATATATATATATATATATATATATATATATATATATATATCAATATCGGTATTTTAATTAAAAACATATAAATATTAGAAAATAAATCTAACAATAGTATCGTAAAAAAGAATCAATTATCGAAGAAAGGTTTCTTTTATACAAGTTTCGCTCGTTTGTTTGTCCGGATGGAATTTTATAATCGATTTTTCAAACACTCGCCGACGTTCGATCAAGCTGAAATATTGTTCATTTGCTCATCATTGATGACAATGCAAGAATTAATAAACACATTTACAAAATAATCGACCGAATTATTGAAATTAAATTATATTGCTTTTACGATATAATTATTTGATTCCATATAAGAGTGTGTTTTTTTGTTTTAGAAAAAAATATTTTTATATTTAATTATCATTATGTAATCTTGTTTATATAATTTAAAATTTTACATTATTATATGTTTTTAATTTATATTCATTCATTTATTGTTTCTTGAAATACAAATTGTGAATAGCTTGTAAATTGGAAATCTTACGCGCAATTAATTAAATTTTATTTAAAGTAGAATGATTATATTTATATGTTATAGAACAGGCATTAACAAACATGTGACTCGCGGGCCGAATATGGCCCGCTATTACGAAAATTGCGGTCCGCCGAAATGCGCTGTTTTTGATAATATATATATATATATATATATATATATATATATATAATATTCAAAAGTATTTTTTTTATTATTATTTGTATGTAACTACATTTAACTAAATTATATAAAGCATGTAACGCTTTTAATTGAAACTTGCGGCCCACAGTTTAATACACGAAACGCATCTGACCCGTAATATATTATGAGTTTGACACGCCTGTATTTTTTTTTATTAATCCAATGATGTGGGAAGTAAAATTAATCGAAACAATAGTTTGCACTTTTAATAAGATTTTAGCAATAAATTGTCATTAAAGATGTTTTGTTTTATTTTTTTTTTTAAATTAAACACGTTTAGAATTTTGAATCCTTGTAACGTATATTGATAGACCTAATACGAGCGACGTCGCTTCATATTATGTGTGAAAAACGTGCCATATTCCAAATTGGATCCTATTCATGTCAGACTTTTATACTATTATTGTGTAATCTTGCCCAAAACGATATAGTGTATCCGTCGATATTGCCTATTTTCTCCTTCGTTCTTATCCTTAAACTCGTTCAATATGCACGGGGATTTCATTTGACGGATATTATTATCCTTATTTTTGCGAAAGGGGAACGGTTTCATTGTTGTACTTTCCATTTCGTAGGTGTTTTGCGGTAGACCGGCTCTTTGGGGTCTAGCGAATGGCGGACAAAAAGGAGTCGAAAAGGTGTTGGATATTTTGAAAACTGAATTCGAACACGCTCTGGGTCTATCAGGTAATAATAATTTTCAATTATAACTAATCTTATATTAGTTTATTATGATTATTTTTATTTTATCTTTTTTTTAGGATGTGCAAATATTTCCGATATATCCACAGATATGGTTGTTCACCAATCTTATTACTGTAAATTGTAATGAAAATTCAATTTCAACAATGTGTAAAAATTTTAAGATACAGAATTTTGTAGAATAAAAAAAAACTTACAAGGTCAGTAAAGCAATAAAGTGCGTATGTAAAATTCTTTAGCGGGTCAAAATATAAACCGCTGTGCTTGAAGTTGTTTTCTTGTTTTTCATGGTGGAACAAAAAACATACCGCTATGCATAAATGAGTATCAAAAAGGTAGCACATAATTAGTTCCCGTGCGCCTCAAAGAGTTAATAAATAATGTTTCAAGCGCGTTAAGCGGAACTTATAAGTTTTACATTTTAAATAGTGTTGAATAAAATTTAAATAATATAAAAATCAATAAGTGTCGCCATAGCCTTTAGACTTTTTTCATATGTTGTCAACGTAGCATTTTAAGGGTTAAAATTAAGGTGAACGAAATTTAACATTACATTGTAATATACTCTGAGAATTTCTCGTTAATTTTAACCGAAAGAGTAAAATGAAAAAAATTCATGTTATGAAAGAGTTGTCTGATTAGAACGAGTTGCGTTATATGAAAATCGTGTTAACACGAAGAACATAGCGTTATAAGAGTGCTTACGTGAATATTTTACTATAAATTGATTTTTTTTTCAGTTCGTAATAATAAACAAATAGCAATTACAATTTGTCTTTTTTATTGGAACAAATACTTTTTACAATCTGCTGCAGTGAATTTTATACATTATACCCATGTTTTTTTTGAAATTTTTTGTTGGTTTAACAAATTATATATATATATATATATATATATATATATATATATATATATTTATTTTTTGTAAAACACCTATAATACATATCGCGTATAAATATATAATGTTTTTTATGGAAATATATATGTGTAAATTGATAATAATTTGTGTTCAATAAAATTATATATATATATATATATATATTTTAAGACAAATTATAGAAATATAATCGATTAATATTAATAATTATGTATGTGTGGGATTTTTTTTCCGTTTTTATGAAAATGAAAATTTGGGATTAAAAAGCAACACTCTCGGGTCCAGCCAAGAATAATTTTGCCATGCGAATGTATTTAATTTATTTTTTATTTTTTTTCCTTAAAATAATTAAATATTTGTTTTTTTTAATATAATACATAGGACATTTTACAAACTATGAGAATACTGATTTGTGATTAAAATATATATGATTTTTTTCACTATTTATATAGAATACTTTCATCTTAACATATAAATCTATACATTAATTAATTTGTAATAATAATAATAGAATAAAAATATAAATTGCAAATAATAATTTATGCTATATATATATATATATATATATATATATATATATATATATATATATATATTTAAGCCTATAGAAACTTTTAATTATAACAATTAAAATTCACAATAAACGATGGATTACAGCCATATCCCGTAAATTTCAACCGTTTACAGAAAAAAAAAGTAATCGAAAATTTTTTTAATTTCATTACGTATATAACAAATGTGAATTTTTTTATATAAAAATGAAATCTGCGATTCTCAATTGTATATATATATATATATATATATATATATATATATATATATATATATATATATATATATATATATATATATATAAAAAAGATATCGTTGAATTTATTCCTCGACAGAAAAATATATGACAATTTATTAAAAAAATTAACTAATATTTTTTTTAATGAGAATCGTGATATTGTTAAGAAGCGATATTGATATAATATATAATAAATTTGAAGAAAATATACGAAAAAAGAATGAATCAGATGAGAAAATTAAATTAATAAAAAAAAAATACATTGTCGAACATACAACAATCTATAGTAGATATTTATTTATATAGGAATTTAGTTTTTTTTTTTTTTTTTGGAGATTATTGGGAGGAACAATTCTAAGATTTAATTAAATTCAGGTGTAATGTGGTTGATATTGGACGATGGTTTTTTATTTTGGCGAGGATGGGAATGGTTCGTGTGAACTGTAAATTTATTGGTCTACAGACATGAAGCCGGTCGATTTATCTTCCGATTTGAGTACTTGATCGTTTATATCGTAAATGTCGGCGTTTTGTTTTCCAATATTACGTTTTCCAACATTTTTCAAATATTCTCTGTTCCTTTCCGCTTGCAGTTTGGCCTGTTTGCGTGCGAAATCCAATGCCAGTTTCTCTCTCAGCACGTCGATAGGATTACCAATTGACAATGATGGCTGTCTGCGTTTGGATCTCAGGGAATCGTCGAGGGCCTGCGTCAAATACAAAAATAAAACATTGTATAAATAAAATAAATATCGATAATAATTTCCAATTTATAATGTCAATTTCAGAAAAGTTATATCAATTTCACACGTTTGTTTGTCTGGATGGAATTTTGTAATCGATTTTTAGAGCACTTTCCAATATCAGATTGAGCTGAAACTTTGTACGCGTAATCAGTCTCGATGACAATGCAAGAATCAATTAACAGATTTACAAAATAATCGACCAAATTAGTGAAAATTAAAATTATCCGATATGATGAATAATAATAATACAATGGTACATTTATTTTTTACACACACACACACACATATATATATTATATATGTAAAATAATTATAGCTATAATGATGACCCACTTCAATGTTAGAACGATTTTTCTTTACAATATCAGGAGTTATATATTATTATTTTTTATGTATATTAAAATAACTCATTTATTTCTTTTATTAAGAAAAAAATATGAAATAATCGGATTATTATATTAAATAATAGTCGCAATTAATATACAATAATAGTGTGTATGAATATAAAAAAAACGACTTTATTTATAAGGAATTGTTTCTTTTTTCTTTTTTTTTTCTTGTAAAATTACGCAATGTTTCATAATGAGAAATATATTATATATAATTTGTATTATGTTAGGTAAAATTTTCATTAATTTTAATCTTATTGAAGTGATTAAATAATACATTTTCATCAATTTCATTTCGTCGAGTTGTAAATTAATTGTTAAGGACTTAACGATTAATAATACGAAATAGAAAAAATTAAAACAACCATTTTAAAAAAATACACAAAAATATGTAACGAGAAGAGAATTATTTATTTTTGAAAATAATTAAACAAGTGGAAAAGGATGAACCGTGTCATGTTCCCGAGTGGAAATGTGGAAAAGTGCATATAGTGAGATGAAAATGTCTACATACACATTACGCGTTCGAAACAATTAAAACTTCATCCCCTTGTTTCAAGTTTATATTTCACAGACTAAAGTTTTTGGTTCGAGTTAAGAAATTTCCGTATTTTAATATACATACAACCTGTTTTCACTTTGTGTGAAATTTAATCACGTTTCGCTCACTTTGTTTAAAGTGATTCGAAATTATCAAGAGAGATGTATTATTATAAATACTGTTAGAAATTGCAAGGCGACATTATATTATTAAGACATTGAATATTTATGTAAAAAAAAATACACAGAAGTTGAACTAAAGGTTAATTCGATAAAACAAATTAAGTTAATATCATTAGTCGTGGGCGATCAACCTTTAGTGGTTTCAAGTGAATTCAGCGTAGTTTTTGGTTTTATTATTATTACAAAAAAAAACCCTCACGTTAAATACAAAAATATATTTTTTGCCGATTCGAGAACAAAGAGAAATAAACACGAATTATATGATGTAAATTTTTGTTGTTTACTATATAAAAAAAATATCTAAATAATAGAAATAGAGTAAACATAATATTATTATTGTTTTTATTAAAATACAAATAAGGATTACGGTTGACCTTAATAACGTTATACATGTTGTTCCGATTTTTCATAAAAAATTTTGAGAGTTAGTGCGTTTTTTTTCCTTTTTGGACATGTTTGGTATTTTAAATATCTATATACATATATGACAGTGATTTGTTAACATTTTATTGAATTTCCGTTTGTCAAAATCGAACATGTGTCATTAATGGCTCGTTTTTAATTCATGCTTATCATCGCAATATATATATATATAAATAATTTAATAAAAATTCATATCTGTGTATTTGAATAAAACCGGATTCACAAATGGCGGATGTGAAGTCCCTTCAAAGCCATGCAAGACAAAAGAGCGCAGTTCGCTTTGAGCGATTAAATTTTATTCATATTTAAAACGATTTTCGAATAAGAACAGATAACTAGAAGCATAAAGAACGAATTATGATAATAATAATAATGAAATTAAAAAAATGTTCCGTTTTTAATTAAGAAAAATTCCAATTTCGCTATAATTGCACGACGATTGAATTGTTATTATAGAGCAAGTGAAAAAAAAAATACTATATATATCTGACAATTTCGATTTGACGTTCGTTAAAATTAAAATTTAATTTATAATAATCGTTCTATTGAAAAACATATTTGATAATGTTTTAATATATATATATATATATATATATATATATATATATATATATATATATATATATATATATCCACTGTACCATATATAATATATCGTTAACCTTTGGCTCCAGAAAATGGGATTACATGTTAATCTAAAAAAATATATATTTCGATGTATACTTAAAATAAATTTTTCTATGGAAATATTATATAATATATATATATTTTTAAAATAACATTTAAATAAAAGGATGGTTCAACAAAATATTGACGCATGAATATAATAAATTTATGTTGTACCAATATTTTTTTTGTCAATACCAAATGTTCAATCAAAAAGAAAATGTAATACGAATATTTAATCACATGCAGTAGATAATGTTATATTATTATTATTGTAATTAAAAATAATTAGATTTTATATTAATCTGTACGAGTGTTTTGATTTTGTAAATTTTTACAAATTAAAAAAAATATCCCAAAAATATTTGAAAATTGGTAATTTTATATTTTAAATTGAATCTTCGATGACTTTGATAGATAAAAATTGAATTTTCATGCGTGGCTGAATAAAAATTCACGTATAAAATTGAGAATTAAAAGTATAATAGACTTTTTTCTTAATACATATAAATTGTTGAAAAAAAATACAAAACGTTTTTCTTAAATTTTGAATAACTTTCGACCACATAAACATTCTAAATTTAATTTAGAAAGTCAAAGGTTAACTATTTTTGCTAATAAAAAATGAGTTTTACATTTATTATTATATTTAAAGTACGAACACAATAATATATATATATATATATATATATATATATATATATATATATATTATTGTTAAGTTTCATGATTATATTTATTTTAATTTCCACACATTAGTTTATTATTTTAAGTCTTTATAAACTTTTATACACTATATATAGTCTTTTCTAACTTATTGTTTTGTATTATACTTTATAAAATACTTTATATTCATTATCACTATAAAGTATCACGACAAATATATATATTTCATTAATATTTTTTTGTAAAAAAGATGAAATGATAAAAGTTAAGTCGGTTTTTTAATAGAGGAATTTAAAAAATATATATAAATAATAAAATTAATAACAAAAAGTTCAATAGAACGTCTTTGCATTGTGTATTAGTTCGGCAGGGTGTTCATTTTGGATAGCGCACGCCTTGCCTAGTTATGAAACAATCTCTACGAACATACCATATACAATTTAAAATCGTCCATTACGCAAGTTTCGCAGATTGTCTGTTTGAAACGGTGCACTTTTACCTTGTATATAAATATAAGAAAAAAATAATAATAAAAATCTTTACAAAATGCAAACAATACAAAATTGTTTCCGCGTGCAGATCGCCTTTGTATTGTATTATATTAGCGAACATTTGTCCGACATATTTCACGGAAAATACATTTTAACAACAACGTTTTCAGAATATTTCATGAATTACCAATGATAAATAATTTTATATTATATAATGATAATATATTTTACCTGTACACCTGACATTTCGCTCAGCAAATAAAATCTAGGATTTGGAACATAACTCCAGTCCAATGCCGCTCTGTATTGAGGCGCGAGTCGTGGAATATAAAAGTCGTAAATGTCCTGTAAATCGATTTGAAAAAAGAAACACACACACACATTATTTTTAATAATGATTTATTATTGTATTTGTAAAAAAATAATAATAATAAATACCGGATTTAACGGCGGTGCATCCACGGCTTGCAAATCAAGGGGTGCGTTGTATTCCAATGGAAGTCTTGGAGCTGCTGAAGCTCCGCACACCAACAAAAGGGTGCAGCCGAGTAAATAGTGTCCTCCGATCATATTTATTACCTGAAAAATAAAATTTTCACATTCATAATATCGTTTATATGTATATATATATATATATATATATGGTAGTTATACGAATATACATGTTGTGCAATTTTAACATATTAAACATGTAACATTATTTACACACGGGGATATATTGCTTTATTACGAAGAGATTTAATTTCATGTGTGGGGATATATTATTTTTGGTCTTGCTAATAAATGAAGAAAGTTTCGAATGTCAAATAATAATATCAAGTTCTAATGTACACACGGTGCGTTCCGGCGAAAATGTGACCGATGTCAGATAAAACGCGACTCGATATTTATTCACGTTGCATTGAAACTATATATTGTCAGTTATAGAGAAAAAAAAATATAATAAAGTAATAATCGTTTATAAATTGTGTTGACCTAGTTAAACATAAATATTTTCGAGCGAAAAATCTTTCAACAGGTATTTTTTTCATTCTTTGATTAAAAGCATATTTTAAATTTATGTAACGCAGTTTGTGTCTGAGATTTAACCCAGTTTTGAAGAACATCGCATACTTCACCGCATTGATATTTCAAAACGGGATGAAAAATTTTTTAATCAAATCGTCTATCTTATATAAAAAAGGGGGGCTTTTAATTTAATTCCATTCACACAGGTATTGAAACAATTTTCAACTAAATTATAAATCGAAAATATATATATATATATATATATATATACCATATATACGTTACGACGAATGCATGCGAGGATTTTTTTAATTAAAAATTTGCCCGTTTCGTATTGAAATTGTGTTGAAAGTTTATTCGTTCTTGATACGATTCGCCGTTTCAATTGCTCGATTAACACGTAAAGATTAGGTAAAAATTAGACTAATAATAAAAATAATTTTGTAAATTATTATTATCCACATGAAATATGTCATATTATAAAATTTGACTTTATTGGAAAATAAAATGGTTCAATTAAAAAAGAAACATTTTTTTTAATAACCTAATAATATCAATAAAAAAAAATCAAAACAAGTCATTGTAAAGCATCAATATTGAAATATTGATTTTTTTTAACTTTTGTTAAATATGATTTTTAGTCTCCCGTCAACGACTAGTAGCGTTCGATGATTCTCGTTTCCCGCGTTGGATGTGTTAAAAAAATATGTTAATAATACTTATATATTTGGCTTAAAGATATATATATATATATATATATATATATATATATATATATATATATATATATATATACTGAAACAAATTTCAAATATAAATTAATCGAGTATAAACTTCGAAAATATTTGCACGATGCTAAAAATAAGGAAGGTTTTTGATTATGGAATGAAATTAGTTTGCAGACTGCATTCGAGAAAGTAAACTCGGAGAAATTATGAATTTGTGCAGTTTAACGAGTTGAAATACCGTAAAAGTATTTTATTCTGTACTACAAAATTGTTTTTTAATTTATATTTATAAGTATAAATATAAGAAAATAATTTATACCTCGTTTGATTTTAGAATAGGGTGATTTTTCTTTTTGACCGATTTCTGATTGAAATACTCTAACAGGGTTGAAATTAACATTTGTTTTACTAGATGTTGTTGCTTATAAGAAGCCAAAAACAAGACTGATGCTTCATCTTATATTTTTTGTTGTGTGTGTGTGTGTTTTTTGTTGTGTTGTGTTATGTTGTTGATTGTTAGATGATGAGTTTACAAAAATTGTTGCATCATTTCTTCTAGGCGTCTAGACACTGTTTCAATCTAATGCGTTATGATTATCGTAAATTATTCATATCAGTATTTCTCAATTATTTAAATAAATGTAATATTTATTTATTTATTTATAATAAAAAATAATCTAAGTTCAAGTGATTTGAGGTAACTCTAACATTACTTTCATTTATGAATTTATCGAAGTGTATTGACTTTATAAAATAAAATATAAAATTTGTTATAAGTGTTAATATTAATGATTTAAATAAAAATATTTATATTTAATTTATAAAAATTAATAAATTACAAAAAATTTGGTACTTATAAAAATGTTGAATTATTGTATATACCAACATTTCCATTTTTTTTTGTTAACTAACGAATTATAATATTAATATATTTTTATAATCTTATTTAATATTAGTGATTTTTAGTATTACTTTTTTTGTAAAATTAATTATTGTACGATTTAGCAAAAAGTTCAGGTATATTTTTTTATATATATATATATATATCAGGGATAAATGAAGAACCATTATATTTTTATATTGGCAATATTTTTTTATGTTTACTTTATATATATATATATATATATATATATATATATATATATATATATAATATGAAAATAGTTAAATTTAATATATAAATTATTGATGAATAGATTTATTATATATAATATATGGTTATACTTTTTTACATTTAACCGAAAAGATCAAAGTAAAAATTATATATACTTGATAAACGATTCGACAATAAATAGTTTTATTTCCCATATAAAAGATACAGAAATCAAAGTGACAAAAGCACACGCATGATTTAAAGAAAAAAGTTGAGTTAAGCTTTAAAATCCTTCAGAAAAAAAACATATTAAACGTACCGTGACGATAAATTCTTTTTTTTTTTTTTTTTTTTGTAAGGCACATCACAGTCAGGACATAGTTAAATCTTTTTCGAACAAAACGGGCGATAAAGCCTTCGAAATGAGACATTTTCCAAAAACCTTCACAAATGTTTGTAATCCGTAATACGCGTCCCCGCACTCGAAGAGTTAATGAGCTTTTTCCAATACAATTTAAAAAGATTACGGATTTCGAATTTATTAAACGGGATTTCGACTGATATGATTAAAATTTGTTCACGTTATATAATCAAAAATTACATTTTACACACACATATAACATTGTGATCAAAAAGTAAGAAGAATTTGCTTATAAAATTTAAATTCTTTATTTATTCTTCCAAATTAATTCTACCCCCTTCAAAGTAATATCCGCACTTTTGCCAACGTTTTTTCCAGTCCTCGAAATATTCGGAATAGCCTTATTTCGTTATAATAGCCTTCACAAGACCTTCTTCGATTCGGTTTTTATCTCATCAATCGTTTCAGAACGGCATCCTCGTATTGGCCTTTTGAGTTTGCCGAATAGCCAGAAGTCACACGGAGCCAAATCGAGCGAATACGATGGTTGCCGAACGACATGAATCGAGTTTTTGGCAAAAAAGTCGCGAGGATCCAATGCAGTATGACATGGTGCATTATCGTGATGAAGGAACCAAGAATTGTAAAAACACGTGTAACTCGGAGATGATTAAACCTTTTGACAAATAGACACTTGGCAAATGTTAGACAGTCTTACCAACTTAGGAAAAAAAAATACAATTTACCTGCCTTTGAGTTTTAAATGACATTTTCACCTTACTTTTTGATCACAGTAGTAAATATATATTTTTTTTCTAGATCGTTCAGAATCCTTCTGCGTCCTTTTCAATTTATAGTAATGGATGCCATATAAGACAATTTTCATCAAATGAAATCGTAAATTTCTATACAAATGTCGAATGCCGAGCTTTATACTTTATATATGTTTTAGTTGAGATTGTTGTATATTTAAAGACGGGGTTTAAATTATTGGAACTTCTCGATGGATCTTAAATATATATATATATATATATATATATATATATATATATATATATATATATATATATATATATATGTATATATATTTTTTTTATCGAACAAAACATCTTTAAATATTTTGTAATTTAAGACGATAACCGAATCGTGACTATCTAGGATCGTGTTCAGGATATAATCGAAAATTCCCGTCAAACAAACAACAAAGACAAGAATAAATCTAAACGTACTATAATATATATATATATATATATATATATATATATATATATATATATATATATATATATATATATATATATATATATACAAATATATTATAAAAATATGGTATGTATAAAATAAAAAATGGTCGAGCCTTTTTTAACGAGTTCTGATCCGTTGAATATAAAGGGACGAAAAAGAAAAATATGCAAATAAAACAATATGAAAATCGAAAGGAAAAATCGCGTTTTATGCAGATTTTTTTTGCTGGAGAAGAATAGCAATTTGTTGCTGGTTTTCTATCTAATCTTTAGGCGTGTTTGTATTTGTTTATTTATTTATGAAAAACGAACACGTTTTGAAAGCAAGCTTTTTGCTTTGATTAGTTTTCGCTTTCTCTTTTTAATTGTCATCGATAAATTTGCATATAAAAATTGTTGGGGATCGATCGGAAAAAAATCGACATGTCAAAAAATTTTTGCACTCGAAATAATATATGTTTTACTCGTTTTATTTAACGAATAACGGACAACCGGAAACGATATTGAATTAACGAAACGTGTTCGCCGATTAAAAGAAAAAAATATCGGTAAAAATATTAATTTTCACAATCGAATATGAAATAAAATTGTAAAAATATTGCCTTAAAAAATACAAATTATATGGTACAACGAAAAAAAAATATTTAAGCATAAATAATTTTACTTTATACGGATTTCGAAAGACATAAAAAATAAAATAAACTTAATTTTTATACTTTTATATGTCGATAAGCAAAACAGTGATTCTCAATTCGCAGATAGATATTTATTTTCCAACAAAATATATATATATATATATATATATATATATATATATATATATATATATATATATATTTATCAAATGAAATGAAAAATAAAACTTAATAATTAAATTATTTAAAAAGTGTTTTTCTTTAATCAATACAAATTAAATGAACGTTAAAAAGTGATTTTAATTAAAAAAAATATCTACGTTAGATTAAATTATTTACATAAGAATTCTCGTTATATAAGAACAAAGAAATTCTTAAGAAAAAAAATATCTTACTTTTTTTTACTGATATATTTTTTTTGACTCGTAAAAAAAGTTGTATTTATAGTATATTTAATGTTCGCAAAAGATTTCCGAAGAAATTTGCGGAAAATTATGAATAAGTTTTTATTCGATTCGACGATCTCTTTACAGTTGTATAATTAAAACGAAAACTTCTTTAAAATTTATTTGTGTTAGAAAAGGTTAAAATATATATATATATATATATATATATATATATATATATATATATATATATATATATATATATATATATATAACACGAATTCATATTAGAATATTTTTCATTCACTTTTATATATTTTATAATACTTTATTTTTTTTAATAGAATTAAAATAGTACTAAATTTTTTTAAGTCGAAAAGTATTTATTAATGCTAAACACATAATTTGAATAAATTTTCATTTTGCTATATAAATTGAAAATAATGCGATTCCGATACACCTTTATTTTTCAAATGTTTTCAGTAAAGCTTCGAAGGTTACTTGGCTTTGCATTTTTACAATAAAGTCTTATTTTGTTTATATAATATATATATATATATATATATATATATATATATATATTTATGTCAATTTTATTTAGTTTTTTTCTTATGAAGATTATTGTGAAATTTCCATTTCAACGCCCATCTCTTATGTAATATGAAATTTAAATGCCCGAGGCTTGCATGTTGTAACATATTTTTTTTTCATCATAAATAACATGTAACAATTTTGAAAATGGTATAAATATTATTTTTATAATATAATATAAATATAAGAAAAAACACATGCAGATAAAAAATTCGGTTTTTTTCTATGTACAACATATAAGGTCTATAGATTTCACAAAACACTCATATATATATATATATATATATATATATATATATATATATATATATAGTAAATTTTACGAAATGTTCATTTTTTCCTATCAACGTTCTAATTATATAATCATAATTAATTTGGGACCGGTTTTAATTAAAACGGGACAAAAACGGTCTAAAAAGCTCTCGTTTGCGCAAGACGTATTATAAAACTTAAACATTTTCTCACCGATAATTAGCGTAAAAAACATTATTCAAAAACGAATAATTTATTATATGTGCAAACATCACACAATATTCCAGTATATATATATAATTTACGATTATCTAATTAACGATTATGTAAATGTAATCGAAATACCAAATAATATTATAATATTTGTTGTAAAACCGCTTAGTTAGATAATGTTTGTTGTTGATTTACGCATCGATTATTAAGTTCTATTATATATATTTCATATTAAAATGATTACATATTAATATAATAATATATATAAAATACGTTTTAAATTTATCACGAAATTGAGACGTGACATTTTTTTCTTTCACGAAAACCATGAAGTATTTCATAATACATATATATAATAGAAAATTTACATTTCGATTAAATTTAATTTATGTTATATAAAGTTTAACGATTTCAATCTTCTATTTTATTTGTCGCAAAATTTACAATTTTAAATCGTTATTTACGCGTTCAATTCACACAGTAAAGTGCAAATTTTAATTAGAATGCAACGTTCAATGTGGAACATTTAATTGCGGTTAGACGATTGCTCTATTTGCAAAAGGTGTATATAAACAATTATAAGAAAATCGATAAACGATTATCGATTGGAAATGAAATTGAGACGACCATTTGTATATATATATATATATTATATAAATAAATAGTTTATTTTATATATAATACTGAGATAAAAAAGTAAGGTGAAATTGTAATATAAAACTCCCGGGCTAAATTGGGAAGGACTGTATAATGCACCACGTCATACTGCATTGGTTCTTTGCGATTTTTTTTGCCAAAAACTTTGCTACCACCGTATTCGCTCGATTTGGCTCCGTACGACTTCTGGCTTTTCAGCAAGCATAATGAAGAGACGCCGTTTTGACACGATTGATGAGATAAAAACCGAATCGATGAAGGTCTTGCGAAGGCTATACCGGAAAACGATTATTTCGAGGACTGGAAAAAGCGTTTTATCGAACGGGGACTACTTTCAAAGGGATGAAATTGATTTGGAAGAATAAATAAATAATTTACATTTTTCTAAACAAATTCACCTTACTTTACTACCTGAAGACCGTCTAAGGAACGTTCAATTTAATTTACAAAGAATAGTTGTTTGAAAAATGCATTTTTCCATTTCACCGATGACCTCGTGCACAATTTTCGAGTTTTTTATTTTATTTTTAAAAAATGAAAATAATAGTATTTTGATGCGAACATTTAATAATTTATTAAGAGACGTTAAAAGTGCTGTACTTCGTTAAAAGAATCCGTTCACTTCAAGGTGTTGATTAATTGAATAATTTAGGCGTAAAATATAATTTTCTTTTATATGAAAAATTTTCGGTAATTTTCTCAAATATAAAATATTTATTCTAGAAATTTAAACATATATTGATATATTTTAAATTTTAAGCGTTATTAAAATACATTTAGTTAGTTTATTGATTGAATTATGTTTGATTATGTTCATCGCGTTGTTTGATTTTAGTGATCACTCAAAATTTTACACAACACGATACAAGCATTATTTGTGATTTAATTACATTAAAAGGGGTACCGTGTTGTATTTTATAGAATGATTTGCTTTCAAAGGATATAAATTCGTTCGCAGTGAGCGTCTTTTATATATATAATTATAATCGTTACAGATAATGAAGAATATCTAATTGTCTAATAATTGATTTTCTTCGATAAGCTCAATAAATTTAATATGTAATATTATAAATTTTATATTAGAATCGCTTCAATTTATTAGATGACAAATTTATATTATACTTCGGTGAAAATAATTAAATTAAATTTACAGCACATCACGTCGATTAATTATATTTTATTTTTTGTTGTTACAAAAGTGTAAACGTTCTTTTTATATAATAGATAATAAGAAACAAGCTCATATTGAAAATTCATCATATTAATTTTATAGATAAGAGTAATTATCGACTGTTATTATATAAAATTTTGATCAAATAGTATCTGAAATAAAGCGCATTATTTTCAAAAAAAAAAAAAAAAATTCCGACATTACTTTTGACAATATTCAAAGTACTGAAATTTTGATAATCGAAAACATAATGGCATCCTGATCATGTCACGATAGTCGACCTGCACTCGAGCATATTTCTGATAAATTTACAAAAATACATAGTTCATAAAGCTCTTTGAGCTTTTGAGTTTATCGTGTCTGTTTTTCATATTTTTAGATTCATTTTCTGATGTGCTTTGTTGATGTAAATGAGATCGCTCATGCGGAAAATGTGATGATAGCAAATGTTTGTAAATAAAATACATTTAACTAAATAATTGGAATTTTATTTTTAATAATGAATATGAAATTTATATATATATATATATATATATATATATATATATATATATATTAATATATTATATATTAACGATACAATTCTGTTTATATTAAGCTTTAGTTTAGTTTAGTATTATTTTTCACGTACAATTAGATAAATCGCATGTATTATATATTCATGACGCTAATATTAAAAGTTTTATAATTAAAATTGCTTAAGCAAAACTATAAAATGTGGTTGATAATTATTAAATATCATCTGAAAAGCCAATATCGTAAACAATAAATTAAAATTACAAAGGCTTTTATTAGATTTATATGTAACAATGTGACCAAAAAGTAAGGTGATATTTTTATAAAATATATATTTTTTATTTATTCTTCCAAATCAATTTCATTCTCAAACAGTCGGAATAGTTTTTTTTCTGTATAACCTTTGAGATCTTCTTTGATTCGGTTTTATCTCCTCAATCGTGTCAAAACGGCGTCCCCGCATTGGCCTTTTGAGTTTGCCGAATAGCCAGAAGTCACACGGAGCCAAATCAGGCGAATACGGTGGTTGCGGAACGATACGAGTCGAGATTTTGGCAAAAAAGTCGCGAGGAACCAATGCAATATGAAGGAATCAAGAGTTGTAAAAATACGCGTAACTCGGAAATAATTAAACCTTTCAACACACAGATGCTTGATAAATTTTATAGACAGTCCTACCAACCTAGGATAAAAGTTTTAAATGACATTTTCACCTTACTTTTTGATCACAGTAATATATCTAAGTAACATTAAACGTTATGCAAATATTGAAAAATAGTGCAAACGTATATTGAAATATTTTAAAATAAATTTATACAGTAAACTCCAACATATGATAATATTATATAATATAAGCGGAATTTCCCAGAGTTATCCGAGTAGAGCTTTCGATGTACGTCAAAAGCATTTTTAGAATTTTCGTCACATCAAAGACGTGCCGTTTATTAAAACCGACACGAGGTTTGAAATATAAATTAAACGTAAATATTATTATGTTCTCGGTAGATTCGATTATAATTATAAGTGTTGAGCTAAAAATGAAACTAAAATACACGCCTAAACAATATATAGAATCTACATATAAATTATTTCAATTAAAAAAATAATAAAATTTAGAAGCAGTATTTTTTTTTACGTAATAGTGAAATTAATAAATTAGAAAAATATTAACAATGATCTAGTAGAAAAAAAAAACGAGTACTTGTTGAATATGCAACAGGTTCGTGTTCGAATTTCGAGATGTATCTCAAGCATTTTGTAAAAAATATTGATAAATAAATTGAATTTCATTAATTATTTTGTAACTATTAATAAATATCTGTCAAAATTCATATTTTTCCTTTTTGTTATGTTTTTTTTTTGTTTACATCGACTGTTATTTACAAAACTTGCACATTGCAAAAAAATATATAATCTTAATAAATTGTACAGAAATACACGTATTAAATTTAAAATAAATATACAACATTAAACTCTAAGAAAAACACGTGACATTATAATGAAGTCACGTTAACTAAGCCGTTATAATTTAATATACCATTTTTGTATTGAAATTTCGATAGCTTTTACGTCATCATCATCCAACCTTTTACAATTACCTTTGTTGTTGTTATAATAATTCATTCTATAAATTAATTTATATCGAATGGTGTAATTCAAAATTTCGCGTCGAACAATCTCATTATTATAGACAATTATCCGAACATCCCGAATATAACTATTCATCGTTATATAATAATAATTCAATTTCTATCTTATTTTTAATTTTTTTTATACGATATTCATTAAAATTATCAAGCTTTGATTTTAATATGACAAAAATAAAAAAAAAAAATTCGCAATATCACATTTTAATTATTTCGATATATTAAATAAAATTTAATATCACACATATAAAACATTTCATATCTAATTATTCTCACATTACAATTCATTTATATTAATTATAATGTTAAAAATATATTTTAATTTATTTGTATAAATATTGTTCAATTTGTAATAAACACCGTACAAAATGTACGACAAAAAGGTTCATTTTATTTTCAGACCGATAAAACAATGGAAAAATAGACTGTTGTAACGTGTATAGGGGTTCTTTTTGGGTTTATATATATATATATATATATATATATATATATATATATATATATACATATATGGATTTTTTAACCAAAACATTTTCTCTATTTTCACATACGGGCTTCTCATTCAAACCCTCATAAACGGGGTTGATGTCGCATTAACGACAAATAACGTAAAATATATTGTGTTTTCATCTACGTATATAAAATTTTATATATATATATATATATATATATATATATATATACATGTTTTTGGTAAATTTGTATTCAGTCAAACATCTGCGTATATTTCTAAAATTACTCGGATATGATATTTTCATTCATACATTCGCCAATTTATTCAACAGGCTATATTCCTATTGTTGAAGATCGTTAAGAATGCTTTTCAAACTCTTTCATTTTATGTATTAGGATTTCATTTTATATTTGAATCGACTGCAGAAAAATATACATTTTTATTCGTCGATAAAAGTTGAAATCGACAAGAAAAAAAAAACTCCTCTTATATATTATAGTATTGTATTGAATTCAGAATCGCTGTTAAAAACGTCTCCCCAACAAAAAAAATCATATTTAATAAAATATTAAACTAATACATTATATAGTGAAATTTGCAACAAATTATGGCGAATGTTGCAAAATATTTATCTACACACGTTTTAATAGCTTTCGTAAATTTTAATCGTAATACATAAAACTAGTTGCTTTAGCTTCACGGAAAACTATATATATATATATATATATATATATATATATATATATATATATATATATATATATATATATATATATATATATATATATATATATATATATATATATATAATACATTCTTGGTGAACGAACGAACGAACGAGTTTTCTTCTTAAAAACTTTTCACATATTCACAATTCAATATTTTAAAATAAAACTTTATGATAAAAATTTTTTAAACTTATGAACTGCGATTTCTATGCGAAAGTTTTGCCATTCATACAATATAAATGAATATTCATGTCATTTCTTTTTTCATGACATTTAATTTAATTAATTCTATCAAATTTAAATCAAAAATATTATTATTTATGTTTATTAAGTGAAAAATTCTGACCAGTAAATGCATATAAATCAATACAATTTAAACGGAATAAAATTAAGAGATATTATTAATTTAATAAATCACAAATAAAATCCGACATTAATTAACGGCTAATTAATTATTTAAATTACAATTTAAAGTTACCTTTCGCTACTAAATTTAATTAAAGTTATCATATTCGTCAGCTAAGAAATTTGAGTTATATAATAAATATTATTATTATATCAATGTTCTTTAATTATTTCTATAGAAAACGACTTTATTAAATTTATAATGAAATATTTTATTTTAATAGTCATTCGCTAATATTATAAATTTTATATAATTATAGTATTAAATAATACTATAATTATATAAAATCAATTTAGAAATAAACAGTACCATTGTTGATAACAGTTGAACAAAAAGTAAGGTGAAATTGTCAATTCCGCAACTGCCGTATTCGCCCGATTTGGCTCCGTGCGACTTCTGGCTATTCGTCAAACAAAAAAGAACAATGCGGGGACGCCGTTTTGATACGATTGAGGAGATAAAAACCGAATCGAAGAAGGTCTTGTGAAGGCTTTATCGGAAAAAGACTATTCCGATCGTTTCGACGAGTGGAAAAAGCTTTGGCAAAAGTGCATTTTATCGGACGGGGATGAAATTGATTTGGGAGAAAAAATAAAAAAATATATTTTATAAACAAATTCACCTTACTTTTTGATCACAGTGCTATATAAATATATATCTTTAAAATATTTTCTGATATTAAAATTGTTTGTCGTAATTGAATGAAGGTTTTATGAAATTTTCAAATATTTTTTTTTATCACAATAGAATTCTTCTTCGTTTTATATATATATATATATATATATATATAATAGAATTAATCACTTGGAAAATTCAAGAAAAAATAAAAATATGAAAACCGATAAAAAATATATCGTAAATTATTTAGGCAAAACGACGAAGATAAAATCGATTATTTCTTAATCTTGTTCTCGTGAAAGCTTAAATGTTGTGTATCTTGAAAAACGAAACTCAATCACGTTTTCAGTACATAAATCGTTTCGAATTTAAACATCATTGTATTGATCGAAATATATAGTATATATAATTTTTTTTTCTTTAAGAAAAGAAGAAACCGAGAGAGAAGTAATTCATTTTTTCCGTTTAATATTTCAAAATATTCCCATTTTAGCTCCACGTTTTTGAGTAGTAGGAAATTGTCCCAAAGTCTTTTCCCAATTACGAGACGAATTTCCCGAGCGTAATTGAACTGAGTTTTCTTCGATTATTTATTATTTCTCCCCTTTTATTCAAAGGCGATGGTCGTTCGTTTTCTACAACAATAAAGAATTTCACTAGTTTTTTTTCCCACAATTAAGACGTTGAAATTACGATTTGCTCCGTTAAATGGAAATATTTTCCGATATATTATATAATGAGAATAAACATTTTGTATGCAAATATATGTATTTTTATATTTTTATCGAAATATAACACTCTATTTGTATGCGCGGCTCGTCTAAAATGAATATTATATTATATAATATATATGGAAACAGGGCATAAAAAAAAAACAGAGTGAGCTTTTGTCACGGTTAAACATGCATATGTAAATTTGATATTATTCACACCTGTGTGTAAAAATGTGCTCGGATTTTATTTTAAAATAAATAATATATATATGTAGGCATATAAAATGTTACGTATTATTCAAAAAAAATATATACATATATTAATTTTAAATGGAAAATTAAACATTGATGGACGTTTAATAATGTAAAACGGAACGCCTTCGTTATTGTCCTGGTAATATTTTATTTTTGGTAAAAAATATTTTTAGATATATAAAAGTGAAAGTGGGATGAAAATGTATACAGAACGACCCATCCGTAGTAATTAGAGGGTTAATTTTTTTTTAGATTACATTAAAGAAAATATATTTTGATTTTTTTTTCGTTCAGCTAGCAATTCTTTGATTTCACGTTTATAAAAGATTATAATTGTTTTGTAAATTTGTTAATTGATTCTTGTATTGTCATCTAGAATGAGCAATTGTACAAAGTTTCAGCTCAATCGGACAACAGGAAGTACTCAAAAAATCGACTACGAAATTCTATCCAGACAAACAAACGAGTGAAATTTATATAAACGTGTATAATTTTTTTTTTTGTATAAATATATATTTATTAGCTATTCTGTAAATAAATGTATCAGCGTACATAAGGGAATGTGACGCAAGTTAAACTCGGTAAATGTGAAACATTAAAGGTGAGTTTCAGAATTGTATTTCAGCTGGTGTTAATTAACTTACGTTTAACCGCACCATAGCGGAACACGTTTCAGCAAACACAAATCAAAAAGTACACAACGCACACAATCGCCGGACATTATCATCGAACAAGTAGAAGAAGAAGAAGAAGAGGAAGAAGCCGCAGCAGTAAAATATCATTAATTTTATTGTCGAAAAGAAAACACATACACACACGTCAAATTTATTTCGGACGAAATGAAGTTCCCAATTTTTACCCTTTCAAGCGTACTCTATTCGTTGAAAGCAAATTACCGACTATTTCGGCTCGTATGGCCTTTCAATTTGGGCCAAATTAATATTGTGGGAGTTCATATAATACGATATATATATATATATATATATATATATATATATATATATATATATATATATATATATATATATATAATATATATACTACTGTGATCAAAAAGTAAGGTAAAATTGTCATTTAAAACTACCGGGCATTAGGAAGGCAAGTAAATTGTAATTTGTTTCCCTAGATTGGTAGAATTGTCTATAATATTATATTTTCCAAGCGTCTGCTTGTCAAAAGATTTAATTATCTCCGAGTTACACGTGTTTTTACAACTCTTGGTTCCTTCATACTGCAAAAACTCGACTCATATCGTTCCGCAACCACCATATTCGCCTGATTTGGCTCCGTGTGACTTTTGGCTATTCGGCAAACTCAAAAGAACAATTACGAGGACGCCGTTTTGACACGATTGAGGGGATAAAAATGGAATCGAAGAAGGTCTTGAAGGCTATACCGGAAGAAGACTATTCCGACTGTTTCGAGAAATGGAAAAAGTGCGTTTTATCAGACGGGGATTACTTTGAACGAGATTAAATTGATTTGGAAGAATAAATAAAAAAATATATTTTATAAAAAAAATCACCTTACTTTTTGATCACAGTGTTATATACTATATATATATATATATAATATTTTTTAATATAATTTTTGAAATTCTAAAATTTTACTAGACTTCCAATATAAATTGTCAAACAAAATAATGATAGATAATTTAGAATCATTTCTTAAAGGCTATAATATTAGATTGCATTTTACATACTTTATTAAAATACTATTCTCTTTTGACTGTCGAGCGGTTAATGCATGTTTTATATAAAAGTTATAAAATTATTTTGATTTGTTGTATAGTATAATGTAAAGGTTTATGGTAGTAGTAGTAGTAAAAAAATACTTTTTTTTGTTAAAAAACATAAAAAAGACCCAAGAGATTTATTTTATGAACCATTAACTCTTTAAATATCCGGTTTTTCCGAGTTCGGTAACGAAAGATGTGTTTGCTGTGGTTTTAGTTACCCAAAATAGAGTGTTAAACGTTTTTAATTTTAGATGAAATAAAATTTGATTTTGCATATTTATAATAATTAACATAATTCGTGTAAATATGGATCACTAAAATATATTTGAAATATTTTTAAATTTATTATGCATTAATAGAATCATCAATCGAATAAATAAACAATTGAGAACGTGTTGATTTTTTATTTTTAAAAATAATATCCTAATTAGAGGATCAATTTTCGTGTCAAAGTAAATACAATTTACGAAAATTCATAATTGAACTTGTTGAGTATTTTTTTTTTTTTTGAAATGAAAAATGAGTTGATTTTTCTGTTCGTGACGCAAAAATACGGGTTGCTAATTAATTAAGTAGTCAATTAATTATCGAAAAAAATATCAATTTTTAATCGTTTCTTTATTAAAAGTTGTCTCAAATGAAAGAAAATGTATTTTCTCATTTACGATCTTTACTATTAAAATTTTAAAAATAAAATATTAATTAAAATTTATATATATATATATATTTGGTGAAAAACTATATACAATATAATGTATTTATTTTGTAACGTACTGTTAGAGTTTATTTTGAGATATAAAATGTAGTGACGTGAAAATTTGTATGCAAATGACGGTCGAATTTTCCGAGTGAAAAGTCAAAAACGATTTACATTAAATTTCACACTTGAACCTCAATCGTCGCACATTGAAATATTTAATTGCAAATAGTTAAAAAAAATAAATAGAATAGAAAAGTTTGCATGTCGTTCGACAAGTGATCATTTGCGAAATTTTATAGAATAATAGTTTTTTTTCCTATTTGATACTATATAGTATAAAATTATATAGTGAAACTTACCCTTTCAAGTTTTCCTAGCTTGTATTTATATAAAATCTTCGATTTGAATCAAATATTCTGTAAAATAAAAATAAAATAATTAATTTAAAAATTATGATAATATTTCTAATAAAATATATTTTAAAAAAATAAAATAAAATAAAAATTCAGATATGTGATTTTTGAATATATTTTATTTAACATGAAAATTAATCATGTGAAAAAAAATCGCAAAGTTTTCATAAATTTTGTATCTTTTCTAATTTAATTTAATACGAAATTTTCTTAAGTCAATATTTTATATTGTTTTAAAATTAAATATATTCTAATTCGTTGAAATGATATTTTGATATAAAAGAATTTTTTACATATTAAAAAAAATATTTCGAATAAAATTATATTGATTGTTATGCAAATATCTATAATATTCTATAAATTTTTCATATTAAAAAACTAATTATAATTTATTATATTCGCATTTTATTGGAATATTAAGTTTAATTATAATGCTTGTTTGAAAACTACGATTGCATTCTCATGATAATAAATATAATATACAATAAAATATAAGACGATATATAATAGTTTTGAAACGTATTAAAATTAGCATAATTCATATATTTGATAAATATATAATAAATTGAGAATATATAAATATATTTAATATTAATATATTTTTGTATTATATACAATATATATATATATATATATATTAATTCAATGCGAATTTTTCAATTTTTATTATGTAATTTCAAAACTCTTCAATATAAAATAAAGAAAATATACATAATTTTATTTTTGAAAATGCATTCGAAAATTCTAATCAATATTTGATCCGATAATATTTGATTAAACGAGAATGTTTAAGTGTTTTACTATCGGAAAATTCAATATAATATTGTATTAAATTTCCCGGATATAATGTTTTCAATGTGAGAAAATATTTCAACTATTTGTCTCTAGATTTTATAGATCAAAAATATAATAATATCGTGTTTCTAGTATTTATATATAGACGTCATAGAATTTTTCAACTCATAGTTTATTGCACTAAAACACACACACACATTATAGTATGACAGTTTATTTTGGTTTTAGTTTTTTAATTAATTTTTCCAGTGTCGCCAATCAATTGAAAATTATATAAAATTGAAATATTGCTATTTTTCATTAATTAAAATTAAAATATTGTCATTATTAATATTAAAATTTAATCCGATATAAATTAAATTTATTATTTTCTCATCGGTTTTTTTTTCTATTATTTATTTCACGATGAGTTCAAATATTGATATAAATATGAATGAACAAGTTTTCATAAGCAAATATCATCTTTTTACCGGATGAATATTGAAAAAGTATTTTTTTTAATAAATAAATATCGTAAATATATATTTTTTTTACGTTTCATAAAAATATTTTAATAATGTATAAAATAAATCAGTTGTATAATATGACGCGAATTATACGATTCGATTCGTAATACATATTAAATCGAATCGTATAATATAAAGTAACGACTTTCTATTTTTGGATAATTGTTTATCTATTCGAAAACTAATTCATATAGATAAATATATTTCTGTTAAAATAGCGAACGTTATAAACAATTCAAAGATTTTATTTTTTAAAGGATTTAAAAAAAAATTCACACAGGTCTATTAATATCGCATTACATACTATTATATAATTTTACTCATTCGGTTCAATTATCAAAAATATATAATACATCTAAAACTATTTTAACAATCTTATCGTTTATATAAATGTATATAAGATATTAAAAAGGATTAAATGAAACGAGCTAGAAAATAACGATTTCAATTAAGATTAAAAAGAAAATTGTGATTCATTTTTCTCGGTAAATTGAAAACTTCTAATTGCATTGTCCAGAAAAAATAATATACAATAAATTGCGATTTCGATGATATTTTTTATAGATTTTAAATATATGTATATTTTTTTTTTGTAAAATCAAATTTTTGCTTTATTTGTTCCATAATCAGGATTAATTCAATATTAATTTTGAGACATATGTTATTTAAAGTAATCTTCGATTTAATATTTTTTTCATATTAAAATTATTTATATCATATAAAAGAACTAGATTTCTTTTAATAATTCCGATTACGTCGGAAATATAGGATATTTGCGCAAAATATGCACAATTACTAAAAAAAAAAAAAACATATTGAAGTTTTAAATATTACATTTGCAGCGTCAAAATGAACGATTTATTTTGGTAGAAGAGAATCGCTTTTCGTTTCGAAATTTAATTAAATTACGTCCTGGCAAATTTAACAACATGTCTCTTGAAATGGTTAATAAAACGGCATCTATAAAACATTCGCAGCGATTTCGCGTTTTCGCAGCAGTTCGCAGCAATTCGTAGCGATTCGCGGCCTTTGTCTGTCGAAAGTTGCAATTATCGCCGGCAAATTGTATTATATTTAATATGCGATTTTCTAACAAAATTGAACGAAAGAGAAATGAATTTACGCAACCATTTTCTAGCGATTCAATTTTTGAAAATGATATATATATATATATATATATATATATATATATATATATATATATATATATATATATATATATATATATATTATATTAAAAATTAATTATTCTGTATTATTTATATGCGATGTTTATTGATGAAATATGATTAACTTGTTGTCGTTTAATCATATTTGTTTAAATAATATTTGAAAAAAAATGTACTGTGAATTGAGTTGTCTGATTGATTTATTTTATATAAACGTGATGATTATTAACAGGCATATTAATTAAACACGTATTATTAAAAAATATGCGTATTTTTTTAATCGAAAAAAAAAAAATTTTTTTTCTACAAAATCGACAGTTTAAAACTAAAAAAATCGAAATACGAAACGATGGTTAAAAATAAAATTCATTTCTGATAATTTTAGAATGAATTATAAAAAGAATTACGAAAATAACAAATCTAAAGATATCGGGATCATGTTTACGAACGAGAATATTTTATTTTTAATTCGACATTTTGAAGGCTATGTATAAAATGCGTAATAGAAATGAGAAATGTATAATATAATTGTAATATTTAAGTGTTTTGAACATATAATATGAAACATTTATATACTACTGTGATCAAAAAGTAAGGCGAATTTGATTATAAAATTTAAATTCTTTATTTTTCTTCCAAATCATTTTCATCCTCTACTCGGTTTTTATTTCTTCAATCGTGTCAAAACGGCGTCCGCCTTTCGAGTTTGCTGAATAGCCAGAAGTCGCGTGGAGCCAAATCGGGCGAATACGGTGGTAGTAGAGTTTTTGGTAAAAAAAGTCGCGAAGAACCAATGCAGTATAACATGGTGCATTATCGTGATGAAGAAACCAAACCAAGAGTTGTAAAAATAATTAAACTTTTCGACAAACAGACGCTTGGCAAATGTTACAGACAGTCCTGCCAACCTTGGAAAAAAATACAATTTTTTCGTATTTATATATAATTTAAAATATATCGGTGATGGCATTAAATTGTCAATCGTATTATATTTGGTATATGTGGGACATAAACACGTGTACAAGAGCAGTAAAATTGTGGAAATTATTGCCGAGTCCGAACAGGATGAAATTATTGCTGTGAGGGAAATATTTCGTGTTCCGGTATTACAGCCATAAATATAAATGGATCTATGTCCGTTCGAATGAAACTTGAAGTGTACGCTTTTTTTTTCTCTTATCTTTTCGGTAATCCCATCAAGAAATGTTCCGAAATTTCTTCGATTCGAATCTGACACTTCGGTAAGAAGAGACTGCGACGTATCCGAAACGGACGCTTTCGAACAAAATAAAAATATATGTGAAATAAACGAAAATGTCACGACTATATAATAAATAATAAAATATTATGTTTCGTTTTTAATTCGAAACGCAATTCAAAATTTTCTAATACTAAATATTGACCGCATAAAAAAAATCGCTCAAAAAATATTCAGAAACTTCGTAAATAGCCTTACAGCTATTTCATATAATTCATAATCTATAATTTTAATACAACGTATGAAAAAAAATATTAGTTTGCTCATTGTGTATTGAAAATGGCTGATGCAATATGTACATACACACTGATAGCAAAACAAAGTGATGCCAACACAATAAGTTGTATTGTGAATCATATGCCGCACAAAAAAAGAAATCGCACAAAAACAGGTTAGACCGTATACTATTTTGTATATTTAAAAGAAATATGAAATTTTTATATAAAAAATAATTTATATATTATTTTGTAATATAAAATAATTAAACCGATAAAACCTTGACTTCATATCTTTTTATTTATTTTTTTAATAAAACAAAATTTTTTTCAGTCTTTTACATTTCATTTAGTTTTTTTTTCAAAAAAGAACGCACTTTTATTTTCGGTCATAAAAGTATGAATTCTATGAGAAAAAATTGTTTTTTTTTATTATTATTAATATACAAATATAAAGAAACGAATTACATTTTAAAACAGTCTATTTTTTTCTCTATGAAAAGATGAATTTGTTTAGGTATATTAACTATTGAATAAATTTCTATATGGGTTTTAAAAGTGACTTTTTTTCCATTGAATTCGTCAGAAACACGGTTAATTGTAATTGTGCAAAGTTTAATGCGCATAAATGAAAAAAGAAAAAGATCCTTCGCGAAAAAAAAAACGATAAAATAATCGTCACTATTATGTATATATAAGATATAAAGTACTCGAAGAATTGTCTGGAATATAAAAAAAATATTTGCATAAAATGAATAAATAATATATCGAAAAGCATTTGTATAAACTTTAGTTTTTGAGTCTTTTTTTAAAATCGCACGAAAACATCTGTAAATTAGTGTTGTACAAATGTTTATTTCAATTCGTGCGTAATTTAATTTCCATATGTGACAAATTTGTAAATAATTTTTCACTCTGTTTAATTAAAGCCGAATAATTTTTAATTTCATCCTTTTTCTGCGTATTTGCAAAAATTATTATGCAAATTTTTTTCTCATCGAATAAATTTAGATCGCGTGTAATGCAAATATGATACATCGTTGTCGCTTTGTGCTTTCAGATTAAAATTCCACAACATATATTATTTGGCACAAAATTCAGACATGTTTAACGCGTTCAAGCCGGCGTGTACCACCGGTGGCTCACACTATATTGTTTCATTGGACGGCACGTACCACCGGTGGCTCTCAGCAGATGATCTCTTTGGCGATGAAAATTAAATATTGTAGGATTATATTTTAAGTATTATATATAAAAAAAACGAAAAGAGCGAAAAACGCGAAAATCGATCCCGGCGTTAATGTGTTAAACATGTATATAATTAATAAAAATATTTAAGATTTTTAAATAGCGAATTAAAAAAGATAATTTTCATTTGAAATATATAAAGTTCAATACCACTTTGTTGTAAAATGAAGTGCCATTGATTTTTGTACAATGAGCGGAATTGTGAAAAGTTAACGATTTCATTCAATTAGTTCATTGTTAATAATAGTGTGATTTGATTATATTTTGTTGAGACAGGTGAAAAGTTTAATACTTAATGTGTACGAAAAAGAATATTTAATTATTATATTAATAGTTTATTTTTATTTTAGGATAAATATTTATAGGATAAATCGGTATAAAACGCTAATGAAGCGACCACTTATCATTATTGTAAAAGTTATCTATTTGTCGAAACGATGGTCAGATTCGAGTTCAGAATTTTACTATTGTTTATATTGTTGACGTCCATTTTTGGATGCTATACTGAAAATAAACACGAATCGTCCGATGAAGAAAATTATTCTACAGAAAATTTACTAACTGTATCCGAAGAAGAAAATTCTAGTGAAAATCATGACGATTACACAGAAAATTCGTCAACAACATCCAAGGAGGATCATTCAGAATCAAGTTCTCATGAAAGTCATACAGAAAATTTATTTACAATATCTGAGGATGAGCATTCAGAATCAAGTTCTCATGAAAATCATGACGAACATACTGAAAATTCATCTGCAATATCTGAAAATGAGCATTCAGAATTAAATTCACACGAAAATCATGAAAGCTATGAAGAAAATTCTACAGAACATAGTTCACACCATGAAGATTCTGAGGAAAATTCAACAAGTTCTTCAGATTCTGAACATGAATATTTAGAAATAAATAAGAGTGATGATTCATTTGAAAGTTCGTCATCGCATAGAAAGATAAAGAAAAGCAAACGATATAACAAAAAATATTCTTTAATAAATAGTTTAACATCATCAAAATCTACTTCAGTTAGTTCTGAGATATCACACGATCATAACAGTTCGGAAGAGAAAAATTCAGCTTCTTTCCATTCAATTAGTATATCTCATGAAATTTCAATTTCGTCCAGTCATGAAAATGCATGTAAAAAGATATCGAACAAAAAAAGCATCAAGTCAAATAAACATACTTCGAAGAAATCTAAAAAATTGAATAAAAACAAAAAACACAAAAAATGTTGTCATCATCATTGTAAACATAAATATTTTCAGAGTCTTTTCAGCAATAAATATTCGTCTGAATCATGGGAATGCGTTATCGTTCCAAAGAAAATTGTACTTCGCTGGCTTCGTTCCGGAGTTTTAAAAAACGAGTCAAGCACTTCGAAATCAACATCACAAAATTATCACAAAAAAACTACTAAAAAGACAAAAAAATGCTCTTCGATCAAACAATCGACAAAGTGTAAACAAAATATCAGTAAGAGAAATTATTATTCCTGGAGCAAATCAATGTCGACGGAACATCAAGTCAACTGGAACAATCATCCTAAAAATATTTTTAAAAATCAAATTTGCACACCAACACAAAAACCCAAAATACGAAAACGCCACCGTCATTATAAAAAACAAATAACAACTTTACCCACTAATATTATACACGAAAAATATCATAAACACGAAAAACATCAGCAAAATACAAATCAACCGAAAATGTACAAGGAATTAAGTTGTAAAAAGTAAATAATTTATCAAATAATACAATAATATGTAGATTTATATATATATATATTTTTATTTTCAAATAAACGCTTTTATAACCAAAAATAACCGCTTTTGTGTTATTATTAATCATTTAAAAATATTTTTCCTCCGCGCGATATACGTGTGATATTTACAGGGAGTGCAATTTTATTCCGTCCCTTTGCGGCGTAAAAGCGCCATCTTGTGACTCAAGGGAAAGATTTAGAAGTTTTGATGGTTCATGTAACAACTTGAAACATCCCGAATGGGGAATGCCTAATACAACTTATTCCAGAATTTTACCGTCTACATATGGAAATGGTAATAGTCTTTTTAAATGCATATAAAATTCATAAATAATATATATATATAAATATATATATATATATAAATATATATATATATATATATATATATATATATATATATATATATTGAACTAAAATTTTCATATCAAGAGATATGTTTCGAACGAATATTGAAAATTTTTATGAATTTTAATTTTCTATCAATAGCCATGTTTATTGATAATAAAAATTTTTAAGTACTTATCGATCGCAAAATATCAACTGTATAAATATATTGTTCGAGTTGTACGTCATTCTATAATAAATATGCATTTCTTTTTGTATACTTCATGCATGATATATTTAAACAGATAACATAAGATATGTCAGAATTTTATATAATATTTTATTAAAATTGAAAAAAAAAACCATTTTACAGTGTGTATAATTGTATGCGGTTTTAGGTTATAATTGCCGGTTATTTTGAGACGACACGAATCAAATTTATTTTTCAGGATCTACATCTCCCAGAACGAGCACGAAGGAAAATCCTTTGCCGGACGCCCGTAAAGTGAGAATATCCTTATTCCCAATGGGACAGACGGAGAGTCCCAAATTCAATGTTAACGCTATGACATGGGGTCAGTTCATGGCACACGACTTGTCTAAACTAAGGTCGCCAATTCAAAGTGAGTAAATAAAACGGAATATATAATAAAAACGGAATAAAAAAATAAACTTTTGGACATTATATCGGACATTTGCTGTTGTAAAAGTGGGCGCGAATTTCATAATATTAATATTATATTAAGTCGGAAAGCTCGATTAACGCGTTTCTAACGGGGAAGGGAGGGGGGAAACCGTTCAATTATTTACCGTCTTTATATTTATTCAATGGAATTTTATCTTTGTGTTTATATAATAGAACAATTTCAGTGTTTCTCAATTATATTTTTAATCTACGTTCACGCATACATTTAACTCTCTTTTTACACGGTAGGCGCGTTTCTAAGTAAACATGTAGAAAAAAAATCGCATAAATAAATACGTTCGACATATGGTAAATTTGGAAAAATTCAGGGATTCGTGTTAGATCAAAATATTTGTGTAAAAAATATATTTATTCTTATTGGTGATCCGCGTTATTTTAAAATCGTGTAAAAAGAGAGTTAGGTGTATTTTCAATTTCGAATTTAAAAAAAAAGTTCAAACAAAATATCCCAGACAAATTTTTCGATCCAATTATTATAATCAACACTAGCGGAATATTAAATATTTTTTAAATACATAAAATTAATTATATATATATATATATATATATATATATATATATATATATATATATATAATAATTGATATATATATAATAATTGATATAGGTGCGGTCGTTTTAATATAATAATTGGTAATATTTCGTCGCTGTCAGATTGTTATCTATCCATTTAATAATATATTGTTAAAAATATAATAGATTGTGGTCATTATTTCAATTTCGCATAGTGAATAAATTTACTAGAATCATTTGAAATTAAAGTTGGATTCTGTAATTTGTGTCGGTTTGAAACATAATGGAATAAATCATTATATTATATACAGTAATTAGATATCGGATTGATTAATATTCCGATTTCGTTCAATTGAATTCGATTGTATATATATATATATATATATATATATATATATATATATATATATATATATATATATATATATATATATATATATATATATATATATATATATATATATGTCGATTTAGTTTACCAGAAATGGCTAAAATCGATTAATTAAAATTGAATCGAGAGCTCAATGGTTTAATTTTGCAACTATCTTAATAATAGTATTTTATAGTAGAGAAATTAAATATGTTAACACATATTTTTAAATGCTTGTAATAATGGTTTATATTTTATCCAGAGTTTAAAGTAAGGTGAAATTGTTTATAAAATGTAAATTCTTTATTTATTCTTCCGAAATCAATTTCATCTCCTTCAAAGTTATCCACGTCCGATAAAACGCATTTTTGCTAACGTTTTTTCCAGTCCTAGAAATAGTCGGAATAGTCTTTTTTTCCGGTATAGTTTTCAAGATCTTCTTCGATTCGGTTTTTATCTCGTCAATCGTGTCAAAACGGCGTTCCCGCATTAGCCGTTTGAGTTTGCTGAATAGCCAGAAGTCGTACGGAGCCAAATCCTGGTGAATACGGCGGTTGCGGAACGATACGAATCGAATTGTTGGAAAAAAAAGTCACGAAGAACCAATGCAATATGACATGGTGCATTATCGTGATAAAGAAATCAAGAGTTGTAAAAACACGTGTAACTCGGAGATAATTAAACCTTTTGATAAACAGACGCATGTCAAATGTTATAGTCAGTCCTACCAATCTAGAAAAAAAATACAATTTACTTGTATTTCTAATTACCGGGAGTTTTAACTGACAATTTCACTTTACTTTTTGATCATAGTAGTATATCGACAATAATTCAAAATCATTATATATTTTTTAGATGTGTCTTGTTGTACATTTGATCCAAAATACGAATCAGAAGTCGATAATTTCTGTTATCCATTAAGAATAACAGAAGAAGATGAAACTATGGGAAAAAGCGGTATAAAATGCATAAGCTTTTCTAGAACAGTCACCGATAAAGATTTAGGTTGTTCAAGATTGGAATGTCCCGCTGAACAGGTTCATAAACAAACACAAACACACACACACACACACACACGTATTATAATTAATTATTGTGTCATTAACGATTGAAACTTTACGACTTTTTAGATTAACGTCGTAACAGCTTATATGGATCTGTCGCACGTGTACGGCTCTAATAAAGACGTAAGCGATTCATTGAGAGCTTTCGAGGGCGGAAAGCTCAGAATAGAAGTTAGAAACGATCGCACTTTTGCACCGTTCGACGAAAATCCGTCGACGTGTCCGTGTAATTTGGCCGACGAAAATGTATGCTATAAAACCGGTAAATATTAAAATAAAATAAAAATATCGTATGAAAAATAACGATTAATCGAAAATGTTCCATTTTATTTTGAAAATTTCAAATGTGACACACAATTCTCAAAGGATTTATAATATACTATTTCTCATTATAAGGAAATTAGATTAAATATTATATTATATACCATATATATGTATATAGATCAAAAAATTAGAATAATTAATCTGGGAATTTATATAAAAAATGTCAATTGGATTTTTTTAATATATATATATATATAAATTCAGGTGATACTAGAGCAAATGCTCATCCTCAGTTGGCAATTTTGCAAATTATATTTGTAAGGGAGCATAACAGAATTGCTGATGAATTATCCAAAATAAACTCGCACTGGGACGACGAAAGACTTTTCCAGGAGTCTCGCAGAATACTAATTGCAATATTTCAACGAATATCTTACTATGAATGGCTGCCATTATTCTTAGGTAGAAATAATTGATTTATAAACAACAAATAGATCAATATGAAAATTTTAATTAATATTTCAAGGATACGAGAATATTTTGAGAGATAATATAATATATGAAGACGACGGATTCGTTGATGATTACGATCCAGAAATCGATCCATCAATATCTAATGAATTTGCTCATGCCGCTTTTAGATTTTTTCATTCGAACATTGTCGGAACTTTGCGGTGAGATTGTTATTAATTTTATATTATATTAAATTATTGGACTATTAATTATATTGTTTTTCTTATCAACAGTCATTATAATCACGATTTTAATTCAATATCATCGTTTATGTTACGAGACTGGTTCGGAAGACCGGGGATATTGGAAATGAATAAAACCAATATCGACGAGTTAACCAGAGGATTAATCGTACAAAATATGGAAGATACGGATAATATTTTTGTTGAAGACGTGCGATTTTTTTATTTTTAAGCGAACGTTAATAATTTGCCTTCATTTTAATTAAATATAGAGGATATTTTTTTAGGTGTCGGATAAATTTTTTGCATGCGGAAATGAATTCGGAGGCGATTTGAGAGCTTTCGATATACAAAGAGATAGAGATCACGCATTGAATTATTATAACGAGTATAGAGCAATTTTTGGTTTGAATAAAGCTGAAAGTTTTGATGATTATCAAGATTTAATATCAATTGAGGTATTACCAGTTATAATAATAATAATATATATATTTTTTTTAAATGAAAATTTTTTTAAGTAAATTATTTATTATTTAAATTATAGGATATAAAAATTTTAAGATCTTTATATGAAGATTACAGAGACGTAGATCTAACGGTTGGCGGATCTTTAGAGACATTCGAATTTGGATCTCAAGTTGGTCCTACATTCGGCAATATATTAAAAGATCAATTTTGGAGAACGAGAATAGCGGATAAATTTTGGTTTGAGAATCAAAATGCAGGTTTCACTGAAGGTAATATATATATATATATATAATATTGGTAAAAAAATAAAAAATAACATTTTATTTTTGCAAAAAAAAAATATTTCTAGAGCAATTAGTTCAAATCAGAAAAATCACCGTAGCACGAATTTTATGCGATAGTGGTGATGGAATTGATCGAATTCAACCTGAAGGTTTTAAAATCACGTTCGAAGACATGTAAATGATTTATATAATATAAATAAATATTTTATATATTAATTGCATAACGCATTTGTATAATAAAAATGTATGTTTTTAGAAATTCACCGGTGAAATGTGACAAAATACCGTCGATGAATTTTATTTCGTGGAAGGAAGATTTTTGAGTAATCTCTTATAAATAACATAAAATAATAATGATGTGTGAATTTCAATGTATTTAAAAAATATAGATATTGATTAATTCCTATTTCTATTTCTTCAACCAAAAAAAGTGTAGTTTTCACTTTTACAAAATTTGTATAAAGTTTTGAAACGGATTCAATAAAATATACATTAAAATTTCAAATATTTTTATGAAGATTTAAATCATCACTTGATTTTAATATAATTAGGTTTAAAATAATTCTTCCCAATCATTTTTAATTAAGTTTTAGACTACTATTAGTTCTCTATTTTGTATAATAGAATTAGAATTATGCAATAATGTAACAACACTAAGGTGAATTTGTTTATAAAATGTAAATTCTTTATTTATTCTTCCGAAATCAATTTCATCTCTTTCAAAGTAATCCACGTCCGATAAAACGCACTTTTGCCAACACTTTTTCCAGTTTTCCAAACAGTCGGAATAGTCTTTTTTCGGTATAGCCTTTAAGATCTTCTTCGATTAATTTTTATCTCTGCAATAGTGTCAAAACGGAATCCCCACATTGGACTCTTGAGTTTGCTCAATAGACAGAAGTCGCGCGGAGCCCAATCGGACGAATACAGTGGTTGCGAAACGATATGAGTTGAGTTTTTGGCAAAAAAGTCGCGAAGAACCAATGCAATATGAAGGAACCAAAAGTTGTAAAAACACGTGTAAAACTCGGTGATAATTAAACCTTTTGACAAACAGACCCTCGGCAAATGTTATAGATAGTCCTATCAACCTAGGAAAAAATAATACAATTCACCTGCCTTTATAATGACTGCGAGTTTTAAATGACAATTTCACCTTACTTTTTGATCGCAGTTGTAACACAAACGATTTTGTTTCGACGTCGATTTTATGATTAGAAAAAATTTTCCATTCCGAGTTTGTTTTATATGTGACTATTTCTTCTGTTTCATTATTGAATAAAGGAAATTCTAGATAAATAAGTAAAAATTATGTTGCATTTATTACAACAAATTTGAATATTTTTAAACAAAAAAAAAGATGAAATTGATCAACAAGTCTATTATAAAATATAGCGCAGAAAACATTAAATAAATTGAACAGGTGATATTTTAAAACTTAATTTGTATTAATTAATTGAACAGATGGAATGTTCAGATGATATAAAACGCAACAAATACAATATGCGTTCTTGCATTAGATTATATAAGCTATAAACTCTATTATCTCCCATTAAAACGAAGTCAAAAATGGGAAGGGCGATTTTGATCGCCTTTTTGATATTTCTGACATTTTGTCCTATTATCTATGGACAGGATAAAGCCAGTCGTGCCAAAAATGCGAGATTTCAACAAAAATATAGTAAAATAGCCAATTCGGGCGAGTTTGATTCGAAAGAAGCGAAGAAAATTTACGAAATACCCAAGTAAGAACGTTTACTAAACATTTACTAAAAATTTATATATATATATATATATATATATATATATATATATATATATATAAATGATACAAGTAAATATTATGCGGTTTATTTTATATAATTATGAGATATTTTAATAATTTTAAATCAGTGGTTCAATAATACACTAATAAAAAAATTCATAGAAAGGTTTAATCAGTGATTGATCAATTTACGATCTGCCTAAATGTCGAATTTCGTTTATGCGAAAATAAGTAGATATAAAAAATAATATATTTTGATTGTATTTAATGTTTCAATTATTTATAATTTTTAGAGATGAAAAGATTATTCCAACCTTTGCCGACGATACCGAAGACGAATGCGATGAAAATTATCCATACAGATCCATTGATGGGTCATGTAATAATTTAGTTAACCCCAAATGGGGTAAACCGAACTCTACATACATTACCAGAGAACCTCCGATATTTGGAGATGGTAATATTATAATAAAATAAATATTGATGCATTTGCGATTTAAAAAATTCACGAATAATTATATATTTTTAGGATTAAGAACACCTAGAAGGGGTTTTAATGGAAACGATCTACCCGGTGCTAGAAAAATACGAACCGAACTATTTCCTATTGGCTCTGCGACGAATGATAAATGGAATGTTATGTCTATGACTTATGGACAATTTGTAGCACATGACATGTCTTTGTTGAGACAACCCACTGAACGTAAATATATTTTTTTTTTGATAAATTCACTTAAAATGTAAACGGGTCTATTATGAAATATAAATTATTCATTTTTTGTCAGCATTCGAATGTTGTACGGAGGATACGACAGAGAAAAAAGGAAGATTCTGTTTCCCAATCAAAATTCCCGATGACGACGCAACAATGGGAAAAGCGGGAATTAAATGTTTGAATTTTTCCAGAACTGTCACCGATAAAGATTTGGGTTTCGGAGATGCTGCTGCACCTGCTAAACAAGTATATTATAGTACAATATTTAATAAAAATTTTGAGAGAAAAGTTGATTTTTAAATAGTCTATTAACTAAAATAGATCAATACGGTAACTGCCTTTTTGGATTTATCAAATGTTTACGGATTAAGCGATGAGATGAGCGAAGAACTGAGATCGTTTAAACATGGAAAATTATTAGTAGAGGAAAGAAACGATCATATTTTTCCACCTAGAGAAACTTCATTGAGAAGTTTCTGTCCGTGCAGTTTGCCCGGAGAAAACGTTTGCTATAAAACTGGTACATATGGTCAACGATTATTTTCTATATAGTTTTCTGTTAAATATTTTAATAAAAATCAATTGCAGGCGATTCTAGAGCAAATCAAAATCCTCAATTGGCGATATTACAAACTTTGTTCGTTCGAGAACATAACAGGATTGCCGATGAATTGTATTGCTTGAATCCACATTGGAACGATGAAAAACTATTTCAAGAAGCTAGAAGAATTCTTATTGCTATGTATCAGAGAATAACGTACTATGAATGGTTGCCAATTTTTAATGGTAAAAAAATTGTATATGGTATATGTAATAAAAATCAATTTAGATAATTTAAATATTTTTTTTTGTTTACACTTTCAGGTCGCGAAAGTCTATTAGAAGAAAAAATAATATACGATGAGGAACAAAATGATTTCATCGATGATTACGATATTAACGAAGAGCCAGCTATTTATAACGAGCACGCTCACGCGGGATTCCGATATTTCCATACCAATATTGAAGGACAACTCAAGTATAATTTGCATATATAAAAAGAAAAAAATTAATTTAAAGATAATTTTATTTAAAATAATATAAAATTTCAGCTTCATGAATGCTCACAGAACTGTAACAGATACGTTTACATTGAGCAAGTGGTTCGGCAGACCGGCAATTATTGAAAGTGATGGCGATAATATTGAAGAATTGACAGTTGCTATGATTACGCAAAAATTACAAGAAATCGACGACGTGTTTGTTGAAGATGTAAAAAAGAAAATATTTAAATACATATATATTATATAATAGTTTTGGAATAAATGAAAAAAAAAATGTATTTTTTCCTTAATTTTCAGGTCGTGGATAAATTTTTCGCGTGCGGAAGAGATTTCGGAATTGATCTGAAAGCTGCCGATATTCAAAGAGATCGTGATCACGGTTTACGTTATTATAATGATTATAGAAAGAGTTGCGGTCTTACTGAAGCTAAATCATTCGACGATTATGGAGACTTAATTTCGAAAGAGGTACATGTTATATATAGAAATCTTTCCTTTCCCGAACATCGATATATTGTATAAAAATTAAGTCAATTAATTTCATAATATTTAACTGTATCAGTTTTCAATGGAAAAGTAGTGAGAAGGTTATCTGTTACTAATTACAGGATATTGAAAAATTGAAAACGCTCTATGAAGATTACAGAGATGTTGATGTTAGTGTTGCGGGTGCTTTGGAGGAACATGTTCCGGGTGCAGAATATGGACCGACATTCCTTTGCTTAATAAATGATCAATTTATAAGAAGTCGCGTTTCCGATAGATTCTGGTATGAAAGTACACGTTCGGGATTCACAAAAGGTAAAATTAAATAATGTGTGCACTTGTTAAAAGTAGAGTCATGTTTTAAGTTGTACGCTTTTTACAGAACAACTTCATGAAATACGAAAAGCAACAATATCACGGATGTTCTGTGATAGCGGCGATGGAATAAGAAAAATTCAACCCGATGGATTCACTTTGATTTTCTCTGATTCGTAATATATTATTATTTTTGTTGTAGTTAAAAAAAATACATAAAAAACTGCTTAATATTAATTGTTACAGTAATCCGCTTCAATCGTGTTCTGAAATAACAAAAATGAGTCTGAATCCTTGGAAAGAAAATTATGATGGTAATGATGATGATGATGATGATGAATTAATCAAAAAAGGAGGTAACAAAAAGGGTAGTAACAAAAAGGGTGGTAACAAAAAGGGAGGTAACAAAAAGGGAGGTAACAAAAAGGGAGGTAACAAAAAGGGAGGTAACAAAAAAGGAGGTAACAAAATGGGAGGTAACAAAAAGGGAGGTAAGGGCGGAAAGAAGGATAATAAGGACCATGATGACGATAATGCTAACGAAAACGACGAAGATGATGATAATGATAACGAAAACAACGAAGATGACGATAATGATAATGAAGAAGAAAAGCAAAATGAAGGAAAAGGTGGTAATAAAAAGGGAGGTAAAGGTGGAAAGAAAAAGGGAGGTAAAAAAGGTAAAGACGGAAAGAAAGGAAAAAAGAAACACGATGACCATGATGATGAATATGATGATGACGATTATGATAGTGATGAAGATGATAAAAAACATGGAAAGAAACACGGAAAAGGTAAATGTGGAAAGAAACATAAAAAGAAACACCACGATTATGATGACGAAGATGATTCGAATAGTGATGAATATGATAAAAAACACGGCCACAAACATGGTAAAGGTGGAAAGAGACATAAAAAGAAACACCATGATTATGATGACGAAGATGATTCGGATAGTGATGAATATGATAAAAAACACGGCCACAAACTTGGTAAAGGTGGAAAGAGACATAAAAAGAAACACCATGATTATGATGACGAAGATGATTCGGATAGTGATGAATATGATAAAAAACACGGCCACAAACATGGTAAATGTGGAAAGAGACATAAAAAGAAACACCATAATTATGATAGTGATGAAAGTGAAAGTCATGAGCACGAAAGTGATGAATATGAAAGTAATGAGCATAATAAAAATTACGGAAATAAATATGGCAAAGGCAAAGGTGGAAAGAAACATAAAAATAAACATGATGATTATGATGATGACGACGATGAATATGACGATAATCATGGAAATAAACACGGTAAAGGAAAAGGTGGAAAAAAACATAAAAATAAACATGATGATTATGATGATGACGACGATGAATATGACGATAATCATGGAAATAATCATGGCAAAGGAAAAGGTGGAAAGAAAAATAAAAATAAACATGATGATTATGACGATGATGACGAGTATGATGATAATCATGGAAATAAACACGGTAAAGGAAAAGGTGGAAAGAAAAATAAAAATAAACATGATGATTATGATGATGATGATGATGATGATGAATATGATGATGATGAGTATGATGATGATGAGTATGATGATAATCATGGAAATAAACATGTTAAAGGAAAAGGTGGAAAGAAAAATAAGAATAAACATGATGATTATGACGATGATGACGATGAATATGATAATAATCATGGAAATAAAAATGGTAAAGGCAAAGGTGGAAAGAAAAATGGTAAAGGCAAAGGTGGGAAAAAAAATATGAATAATCATGATGATAATGACGATGAAGATGATGAGTATGACAATAATCATGGAAGTAATAATGGTAAAGGCAAAGGTGGAAATAAAAATGGTAAAGGAAAAGGTGGGAAGAATAATAATAATAATCACGATGATAATGACGATGACGACGATGAGTATCACAATAATCATGGAAATAATAATGGTAAAGGCAAAGGTGGAAATAAAAATGGCAAAGCAAAAGGTGAGAAGAATAATAATAACAATCACGATGATAATGACGATGACGACGATGAATATGGCAATAATCATGGAAGCAATAATGGTAAAGGCAAAGGTGGAAATAAAAATGGTAAAGGCAAAGGTGGAAAAAATAATAATAACAATCACGATGATAATGACGATGACGACGATGAATATGGCAATAATCATGGAAGCAATAATGGTAAAGGCAAAGGTGGAAATAAAAATGGTAAAGGCAAAGGTGGAAAAAATAATAATTACAATCACGATGATAATGACGATGACGACGATGAATATGGCAATAATCATGGAAGCAATAATGGTAAAGGCAAAGGTGGAAATAAAAATGGTAAAGGCAAAGGTGGAAAAAATAATAATAACAATCACGATGATAATGACGATGACGACGATGAATATGGCAATAATCATGGAAGCAATAATGGTAAAGGCAAAGGTGGAAATAAAAATGGTAAAGGCAAAGGTGGAAAGAATAATATGAATAATCATAATAATAATGATGATGATAATGAAGATGAAGAATATGGAGAAAATCATGGAAATAAAAATAAGGGAGGAAAAAAAGATAAAAAGAATGGAGGTAAAAATTCAAATAATAATAATAATAATAATCATGATGAAGAATATGATGATGAGTATGAAGAGCATGAGGATAACTATGAGGAAAATAATAATACAAAATCTAAAAAGGAGAACCATAAAGAAGGATCCAAAAATAACAATAAGAAATCGGGAAAAAACAATGAGAACAAGACCAGTACAAAATCGAATAAAGAAAACCAAGGAGGAAATCACGAGGCAACGAATAGTAAGAAATCCAAAAATGAAAATCACACCGGTGGACATGAAACAAACAATGAACACCAAGAGGAAAATCATCAAACGCAAAGCAGTACTAAATCTAATAAAAAACAGAATCATACCGGAGGACAGAATACAAATAACCAACAACAAAATGAAAATCATCAGACGAAGAGCGGCAAAAAATCTAATAAAAACGAGAATCATACCGGAGGACAGAATTCGAAGAAAAGTAAAAGTATGAATTCAAACAATGAAAACAATGAACACGACGAAGAAAATAACGATGAATATTATACAGAAGAAAACAATAATTTTACAAGTCATCACACTAACAACAACGAAGAATCCAATTATGAAGAGTATTATGAAGAAGAAGAAGAAGAAGACGATAATGAAACAACTAGCGGTTAATGTATAAAATAATTATTATATTTATTAAACATTATCTCGTTTTATTAGCATATATATATATATATATATATATATATATATATATATATATATATATATATGTATATATATATATATATGTACATAAACATATAAATTTGATTTATTTATTGTTGAGTTTATGTATACTTTTACAATAAACAAGTGTTTAAAATTTATATATATATATATATATATATATATATATATATATTTTTTAATTATTGTAAAACCATTAATGTTTTATTTTTATTATCACTATTATCACGAAGTCAAATTAAGAAAATTTCTATACAATAAATATTTATTTTTATGCACAAATCGAAACATTTTAATAATAAAAAATAGAAGGATTAATTGTAAGAATATATAAATTAATAACTACAGAAATATTTTAATAAAGAATTGTAAAACTATGATACTAATGTAATTTTAACAGAATTGAAACAGTTGTTTAATTATTATTCGCCAGTATGAATATATGAAATACTAATATTGCTTATTTTTTTTTCAATAAAAATGAGTACATCAATGAAATAAATTTAGAATAATTTTATGACATGTTATTTGTAATTTTGTATTATTTTGTTTCGGTGCAAGTTTTAAATTATATTACAGATACTAATATTAAAAAAAAATATACGACTATTCTCAATTTTATGATGATAGTGATAGAATAACGGAAAATTTAAAAAGCGTAAATTTAATTAAAGAAATTACTAAAATTATTTTGAAAGGAGCAGCAGTAGTAGTAGTGATTGTTAAAATAGTGATTATAAAAAGAAGCATGAAAAAATGGAAATTAATGTAGTGACGATAGAAACAAATGTAAAAAAGAAAAACACTTAATAAATATAGGAAATTTCATCGAAAATATGTATCGGAAATATATGAGAATTTTAATTCTGAATTGAATAAATATAAAATAAATATTATAACGACTATGAAAGTAAATAATCAAAATGGAAATATGAATAAAAAAAAATGAAAATGAATGATGACATTAAATATAATATATATATATATATATATATATATATATATATATATATATATATATAATAATCAACATAATGTAATATACCATATATGAAAAAATAAATCATACTAAAATAATAACAAAAATTGAAAGGGATATGACAGATATAAATGATAATAATAAAAATATACGAAGAATAAATAAAAAAACGAAAGAAATAAATAAAATGAAATAAAGGCTGAAAAATCTAAAAAAAAATAAAAAAAGAAGAAGAAGAAGAAAGAAAAAGATTGAAAATAGAAAAGCAAGAGGCAGAAGAGGTCCATCAAAAGAATGAAAAAAAGATGTTTTAGCTGATGGAAAAGAAAGAAAAGAGATTGTTAATTAATAATAAAAGTTCTAATATATATATATATATATATATATATATATATATATATATATATATATATATATGATATAATATATTATTTTCAATTTCATAGATAGTTTAAGGTATTATAAAACGTCATCGAGCTGTAGTTGATAGCGAATTATGAATCGGTATTTTAAAGAATTTTCTTTAGCTTTAACAGAGAAAAATAATGTTTGTTTGAAAATTATCGATAATACTGAATGAACACATGATATATTATTCTGGTTATTGAAACAAGCGATTAAAGTTTGTTTCTGTGTTTAGACAAGTGAAATATTTGGACATGTCGATAGCAAGTAGGGCTTGTTATTCAAATTTTGAGGAAAAAAATTCTTCAAGATAAAAAAAAATAACAAATATGTAAGAATGTCTAAAAGATTGCCTTTCTGAAAGTAGTTACTTAGAACGAAGAATTAAGAGGAACACTAAAGGAATAATATAAAAATATTTTAATGCCTGAAATATCTGAAAATTACACGAGGAACTGTTAGAAAATAAATAATTGAAGAAATGTGTTGACGATATACATAAAACAACAAAATAAATATCTTTTAATGATTAATATCAAAAGTAAATTCTTCCTTTGATCTTTTATTGAAATTCATACAATATTCTAATAATAATATTGAATGAAAAAATAAATGTAACTTTTTACTATTTAGTATAGAAATGCAGAAAAAAGATAAATATCTTGAAATTTGCAACAATCAGGTAATTAATGAAAATATAAGACGTAAAGAAAAATAATAGTTTGATTGTTATTGGGATATCGTTACAATTTACAATGATTTTTTTTCTAGGTGCAAGATTATATTAATCAAATTTTATTAAAAATATAAAGAATATGCATTATTCAAAATGAAAAAAAAAACCGACGTGTAGTATAAAAAAATTAATTACATCTGATATAAAAAATACGATTCAATACAAAAAAATTAAACGAAAATATGACGTATTAAGAAATTTGACGAAATTGAAACAGGTGGTTAATTGTCATTAGTTTGAAGAGGTGAAATTTTTATAATAGTTAAGTTTCTTATATGTAAATATTGTGAAGTAATGTAGAAGTATATATATATATGGAGAATAGTTGGATGTTGAGTTAAACACGAACAAGATGGGAACCGGTGTACTTTACAATTTTCTTCTAATTTTGTGTTTTTCTCTTGTGGTGCAAGGACGATCACTTGATGTGGCACCCGAAGATGTGGCATCGGAAGATTTGGTACAAAAAGACGTGGCAACAGAAGATACTGTGCCGGATGATAATGTAATACAAAAAGATGTGCCACCTGAAGATATTGTAACGGAAGATGTGATGCAAAAAGATGTAGTACTAGAAAATACTGTTCAAGATGATGTAATGCAAATAGATGTGCCACCAGAAGATATTGTAACGGAAGATTTAGTGCAAAAAGATGTGGTATCACAAGATATCAATATGTTGAAAAGAACTGCCGTAAATCCTAGTAAAAATACCGATAATGGCACAAACGATATTGATAAAAATATAAAAACAATTAAGCCATCAATTAAAAAACAGAAAGTGAAAAGAAACAAACACAAACAAGTAGACGAAGATGATAATGATGATGATGAAAATAAGAAGAAGCATCATTCTAAAAAGAGAAAACATAAAAGGAGAGAACATAAACATAAACACCATCATAATGAAGACGATGATGAAGATGAACATCATGAAAAACATAGGAAAAAAGATAAACATAGACATAAACATAAAAATAAACGATTAAAATATGAGATTAGTGATGAAGATTATTATGGTAAAAATAAAATAGGAAAAAATCATAAGCACGGAGGATTAAAAATGCACAGATGTTTGTGTAGACGTTATACTTATGATACTTATGAAAACAGTAGTAGTTATGAGAATCATAATGAAAAACACAAAGGATGTCATAAGCATAAAGGAAAAAGGAAACATAGAAAGTTTAGTAGTTCTTATAGCAATTCTGATTCTGACGATGAATATCATGAGAAAAAAATTAAAAAACACAGGAAAAGATATAGAAAATCACATTCTCAAGTTTCCGACGATGACGATGAAGATTACGATTACAATAATAAAATAAAAAGACGGAAAAATAAAAAAGTGAAGAAAATAAAACATAAGAACGATGGCAAGGACAATAATTGCAATAATAATAATGGAAGTGGTAATAATGGAGGTGGTAATAATGGAGGTGGTAATAATGGAGGTGGTAATAATGGAGGTGGTAATAATGGAGGTGGTAATAATGGAGGTGGTAATAATGGAGGTGGTAATAATGGAGGTGGTAATAATGGAGGTGGTAATAATGGAGGTGGTAATAATGGAGGTGGTAATAATGGAGGTGGCAATAATGGAGGTGGTAATAATGGAGGTGGTAATAATGGAGGTGGCAATAATGGAGGTGGCAATAATGGAGGTGGCAATAATGGAGGTGGCAATAATGGAGGTGGCAATAATGGAGGTGGCAATAATGGAGGTGGCAATAATGGAGGTGGCAATAATGGAGGTGGCAATAATGGAGGTGGCAATAATGGAGGTGGCAATAATGGAGGTGGCAATAATGGAGGTGGCAATAATGGAGGTGGCAATAATGGAGGTGGCAATAATGGAGGTGGCAATAATGGAGGTGGCAATAATGGAGGTGGCAATAATGGAGGTGGCAATAATGGAGGTGGCAATAATGGAGGTGGCAATAATGGAGGTGGCAATAATGGAGGTGGCAATAATGGAGGTGGCAATAATGGAGGTGGCAATAATGGAGGTGGCAATAATGGAGGTGGCAATAATGGAGGTGGCAATAATGGAGGTGGCAATAATGGAGGTGGCAATAATGGAGGTGGCAATAATGGAGGTGGCAATAATGGAGGTGGCAATAATGGAGGTGGCAATAATGGAGGTGGCAATAATGGAGGTGGCAATAATGGAGGTGGCAATAATGGAGGTGGCAATAATGGAGGTGGCAATAATGGAAACGATAATAATGGAGGTGGTAATAATGGAGGTGGTAATAATGGAAACGATAATAATGGAAATGATAATAATGGAGGTGGTAATAATGGAAATGATAATAATGGAAACGATAATAATGGAGGTGGTAATAATGGAAATGATAATAATGGAAATGATAATAATGGAAACGATAATAATGGAGGTGGTAATAATGGAAATGATAATAATGGAAATGATAATAATGGAAATGATAATAATGGAAATGATAATAATGGAGGTGGTAATAATGGAAATGATAATAATGGAAATGATAATAATGGAAACGATAATAATGGAAATGATAATAATGGAGGTGGTATTAATGGAAATGATAATAATGGAGGTGGTAATAATGGAAACGATAATAATGGAAATGATAATAATGGAAACGATAATAATGGAAATGATAATAATGGAAATGATAATAATGGAGGTGGTAATAATGGAAACGATAATAATGGAAATGATAATAATGGAGGTGGTAATAATGGAAATGATAATAATGGAAACGATAATAATGGAAATGATAATAATGGAAATGATAATAATGGAGGTGGTAATAATGGAAACGATAATAATGGAGGTGGTAATAATGGAAACGATAATAATGGAAATGATAATAATGGAGGTGGTAATAATGGAAATGATAATAATGGAAACGATAATAATGGAGGTGGTAATAATGGAAATGATAATAATGGAGGTGGTAATAATGGAAACGATAATAATGGAAATGACAATAATGGAAGTGGTAATAATGGAAATGATGATCAAGATGAAAATAATGATGAAGGAGATTTAACGGAAGAAGATAACGAAGAAAATGCAATGGAAGAAGACGATGAAGAAGATGCAATGGGTGAAGACGATGAAGAAGAGACGACAGAAGAAAACAATCAAGAAGAGACAACGGAAGAAAACGACGAAGAAGAGATAACGGAGAAAGACGAGGAAGAAGAAACAATAGATGAAAACGACGATGACGAAGAAGAGACAACGGAAGAAAATGATGATGAAGAAGAGACAGTTGTAGATAACAATGATATTGTTGAAGAAGAGTCAAAAGGGGGAAAGAAATCGAAAAAAGAGAAGTAAAAGGAAAAGAGAAATAATATCGAGGAAATAATTTCTTCTTAGAAATAAACGAACTAATTAAAAATCAAATTTTGAAATAACAGAAGTCGAAACTTGAATACAACGCTTAAAATAAAATTTTCAGAATTTAAAACTGTTTTAAATCAATCTATTTTTGCACACTAATTCATGTTTTTTTTTAATAATACAACATATTAAATGCAAGAATTTGTACATTATTAAGATAATAACAGATTTTTACCTGTAACAAAATAATTTCAGTTGGTTTTGTATGTATTAATAAGTTAAGCATTAAATTTAATTAGAGGCGCTGAAATCTTTTTCGGGACCGAAGGCAAACTTTTTTTTAGATATAAAAAATTTATATAAATTTTTAAGAGTCGATTGCTAAGTTTTACGCCTAAATTTTAAACATAATTAATATACTTTGTTGGCAAAATTTGGCAAATGACTCGGTCAATCAAATATAGATTAAATACAATAAAAACTGTTTAATAGAGCCACTGATTAATATAACCAATCACTTATTAGGACTATAATATAAATTCCTAAAAAAAATCGACCGGTTGAATCAAAATTGCATTTTGTTCAATAGCAGTTATTTATAGAATCTACTTTACAAAAGTATTTTAAGAGACGAATGATTTCATATGTTATAAATAAATTTCTTGTAACATTTTTAAGAAGAAGTTTGATAAGTATCTAGTTCATGTATTTGTCATATAAAAAGGCAAAACTCATGCATCAGGTTATTTTTGATACCATCTTATAACCTGTATAGTATCCTATTCTGAGATTTTTTTGAAAAAATTAGAGCATCACTTGGTCAAGTTTTTTCTCTTGCTTCCAAGAAGAATCATCCTTAAGGGCTATCAATTATAGCAGTAACCGAGTTTGATCCAAGGACTTCTCGGTTACTCATTCTGATCTCTATGCTACAAATCTCATAAAATTTGAAGAGTAATCTCATAAAAAAAATAATTACTATAATATTTAATCGCGAAATGAATAAAATATGCTTTTAAGATAAACAATGTATTGTTGTCAAAAACACTTTTGTGACAACAATACTTTCATAGTAATAATCATTATAAATATCTATAGAATAAAAGACTGTCTTCTTTATTTTTTTTTAATAAATTAAAATATATATATATATATTGTGCTTGATATTTTTTTTCATTAGTCATCTATCAGCAGATGTATAAAGTTTTTTGAAAATATTGTTTATTGAATAAAAAAATCGAGTGAAGCATTATTTTTTAATTAATAATTGAGAATTTTCACAAATATGAATTTGGTTTAGAAAAATATCTCGATTATAAAATTCATTGTATGGCATATTGTTGATAATTTTAAATTAAATATAAATAATAAAAAAAAAACATTTACGCATACACATTCACATCTATCAAAATGAGGTCAAGAAAAGGCGTCATATTAAAAATGTTATATAACACTGCGATCAAAAAGTAAAGTGAATATGCTTATAAAATGTAAATTCTCTATTTATTCTTCCAAATCAATTTCATTCTTTTCAAAGTAATCCCCGTATTTTATATTACAATAAAAATTTAAAAAGCATATTTTAAATCTATGAACGACATTAATGAATACAGTTTTATTTTTACTATAAATTAATGTATAATTATAAAAATATAAAAAAAAGTTTCAATCTACAAATTAACAAAAATCTTTTTATTTTCATTTATATATTTTTCAACACAGTTCACATTTTAGATGAAAACTCGGATTTTTTTTCTTGAAAATCATCTTATGATAATATTTGATTGCATGATGTAATTCAATTTTTGGTAATTGAAACATGCGATTGAATGTCGTTTTTGTGTTTGAACAAGTGAAATATTCAGACACGTCGATAGTAAATAGAATTTGTCATATAAATAATATTTTTTTTCCAAATTATAGAAAACACTCATGTTTTTCAGGTGTAATAAACCAAAAGAAAATTATATATATTGAAAAAAAGAAATTCATAATTCAAGCAGTCATTTTTAAAAATTAATGGATATTATTTTATGAAAATATTGTTAATATATTTGATTTTGACTTTATAATTATGTGAAAAATATTTTTGAAATTAGTAAAAAAAACAGAAAATTCAACATTTCTATGTTGAATAATTATTGTATTTAATTATAATAATTTCACATAATCCTATTTCTTTTTCAGGATATATTATTCTGAAATAATGAAAAACTAAATTTGTATACAATACAAATAAAAATATTATATGTCCAATGTGGAAAAGATAAAATTATTATAAAAAAAATTGACTACCTCTAATTTAAAAGAAACAAGGTTCAATAGACAATTAAATGATCATATGACGTATTAAGAATTTTGATGAAATTGAAACAGGTGGTTAATTGTTATTAGTTTGAAGAGGTGAAATCTTTATAATAGTAAGGTTTTTTATATGTAAATATTGTGAAATAATCAATAGGTTGGAATATATATATATATATATAGAGAGAGGATAATTGGATGTTGAGTTAAACACTAACAAGATGGGAACGAGTACAGTGTGCAAGTTACTTTTAATTTTGTGTTTTTCTCTTTCTGTCCAAGGAAGATCACTTGATGTGGCATCGGAAGATTTAGCTCAAAAAGACGTAGTTTCAGAGGATAATACTCAAGAGCCAGTCGTTATAAATGAAGAGATACCCGATAAAACTGTTGATCTAGAAAATGGAGAGGTAACCGATATACAAGAAAGTAATATTTTAGATGATGGTTCAGAAAAAATGAATGAAATTCCAATTGAACAGTTAAAAAGAACCACATCGGTTCCTAGCGAAAACGAAGATGACACTGTTAAAACATTAAAAACAACTAAATCGTTGATGAAAAAGCAAGGAAATAAACATGAAAAATTAGATGAAGATGACGATGATAATATTGAAGACAAAAAGAAAAAAAGTCATTCGGATAGAAAAAAATGTAAGAAGAACAAAAGAAGTCATAAACACAAACACCATCATAAAGATGGGGATTCTAAAAATGATGACGATGACTATGAACATCTTGAAAAACGAAACAAAAAACACAGAAAATGTAAACACGGACATAAACACAAAAATAAAAGATTGATATATGAAGACAGCGATGATGAATATGATGCAAATAGAGTTAAAAACAGTAATAAGTATATGGGATCAAAGAAACACGGATGTATGTGTAGATACTATACATATGATACGTATGAAAATAGCAGTAGTTATGAGAATAGTAGTAGTTATGAAGATAGTGATGAAATATATAAAGGATACCATAAGCATGGAAAAGGAAGAAAATATAGGAATATTAGTAGGAAAAATAGTAGTTCGGATGACGATGAAAAATATTATGAAAGACAAATAAATAAATACAGAAAAAGATATAAAAAAATAAATTCCCACGATTCGGACGATGATGAAAGAGAAAATGAAACAAAAAAAGAAAAACATATGAAGAATGAAAAGAAAATGAAGGAAGAAAAAGCAACAAAGAAAGAGAAAAAAACTAAAGAAACAAAGGAATCGAAATCGAATAACCATAACGAGCAACAACAAGAGGATGAGGAAGTGGACGAAGAAGAGGATGTTGAAGAAGGAACAAAGACCAAGAAGGATAAGAAAACAAAAGATGAAAAAGCAATGAAAGACAAGAAAACGAAGGATGAAAAAGCAATAAAAGACAAGAAAACGAAGGATGAAAAAACGACAAAAGACAAGAAAACGAAGGATGAAAAAACGACAAAGAAAGATAAGAAAACTAAAGAAACAAAGGAATCGAAATCGAATAACCATAACGAGCAACAACAAGAGGATGAGGAAGTGGACGAAGAAGAGGATGTTGAAGAAAGAACAAAGACCAAGAAGGATAAGAAAACAAAAGATGAAAAAGCAATGAAAGACAAGAAAACGAAGGATGAAAAAACGACAAAGAAAGATAAGAAGACCAAAGTAACAAAGGACTCGAAATCGAATAACCATAACGAGCAACAACAAGATAATGAGGAAGTGGACGAAGAAGAGGATGTTGAAGAAGGAACAAAGACCAAGAAGGATAAGAAAACAAAAGATGAAAAAGCAATGAAAGACAAGAAAACGAAGGATGAAAAAACGACAAAGAAAGATAAGAAAACTAAAGAAACAAAGGAATCGAAATCGAATAACCATAACGAGCAACAACAAGGAGATGAGGAAGTTGACGAAGAAGAGGATGTTGAAGAAGAAACAAAGACCAAGAAGGATAAAAAAACAAAAGATGAAAAAGCAATGAAAGACAAGAAAACGAAGGATGAAAAAGCAATAAAAGACAAGAAAACGAAGGATGAAAAAACGACAAAGAAAGATAAGAAAACTAAAGAAACAAAGGAATCGAAATCGAATAACCATAACGAGCAACAACAAGAGGATGAGGAAGTGGACGAAGAAGAGGATGTTGAAGAAGGAACAAAGACCAAGAAGGATAAGAAAACAAAAGATGAAAAAGCAATGAAAGACAAGAAAACGAAGGATGAAAAAACGACAAAGAAAGATAAGAAGACCAAAGTAACAAAGGACTCGAAATCGAATAACCATAACGAGCAACAACAAGATAATGAGGAAGTGGACGAAGAAGAGGATGTTGAAGAAGGAACAAAGACCAAGAAGGATAAGAAAACAAAAGATGAAAAAGCAATGAAAGACAAGAAAACGAAGGATGAAAAAACGACAAAGAAAGATAAGAAAACTAAAGAAACAAAGGAATCGAAATCGAATAACCATAACGAGCAACAACAAGGAGATGAGGAAGTTGACGAAGAAGAGGATGTTGAAGAAGAAACAAAGACCAAGAAGGATAAAAAAACAAAAGATGAAAAAGCAATGAAAGACAAGAAAACGAAGGATGAAAAAGCAATAAAAGACAAGAAAACGAAGGATGAAAAAACGACAAAGAAAGATAAGAAAACTAAAGAAACAAAGGAATCAAAATCGAATAACCATAACGAGCAACAACAAGAGGATGAGGAAGTGGACGAAGAAGAGGATGTTGAAGAAGGAACAAAGACCAAGAAGGATAAGAAAACAAAAGATGAAAAAGCAATGAAAGACAAGAAAACGAAGGATGAAAAAACGACAAAGAAAGATAAGAAAACTAAAGAAACAAAGGAATCGAAATCGAATAACCATAACGAGCAACAACAAGAGGATGAGGAAGTGGACGAAGAAGAGGATGTTGAAGAAGGAACAAAGACCAAGAAGGATAAGAAAACAAAAGATGAAAAAGCAATGAAAGACAAGAAAACGAAGGATGAAAAAACGACAAAGAAAGATAAGAAAACCAAAGTAACAAAGGACTCGAAATCGAATAACCATAACGAGCAACAACAAGAGAATGAGGAAGTGGATGAAGAAGAGGATGTTGAAGAAGGAACAAAGACCAAGAAGGATAAGAAAACAAAAGATGAAAAAGCAATGAAAGACAAGAAAACGAAGGATGAAACATCAACAAAGAAAGATAAGAAAACTAATGAAACAAAGGAATCGAAATCGAATAACCATAACGAGCAACAACAAGAGGATGAGGAAGTGGATGAAGAAGAGATTGCGGATGAAGAAGATAATGTTGAAGAAGGAACGAAGACCAAGAAGGATAAGATAACGAAGGATGAAAAAGCGGCAAAGAAAGAGAATAAAAAAACAAAGGAATCGAAATCAGAAAGTCATAACGAGCAGCAACAGCAACAACAAGAAGATATGGAAGAGGATGAAGAAGAAATTGTTGAAGAAGAAGAAACAAAGACTAAAAAGGAAAATAAAACAAAAGAGACAAAGCAATCGAATACTAAAAACCATAACGAACAACAAGAAGATTATACGGAGGAGTATGAGGAAGAATATGTAGAAGAAGAAAATATAGAAGAGTATGCAGAAGAAGAAACTAAAACGAAAATGGAGAAGAAATCAAAAGAATCGAAAATTTCCGAAAGTTATAACGAAACAGAAGGAGAAGAATATACGGAAGAGGATATGGTAGAAAATACAACTGGATAAAAAAGAAAGATAAACGTGTAAAGAATACTATAAAAACGTAAAATTAATGACTAAAATAATAAAAATAAACATCTCATATCAACGCTAATAGAAATTCGTTATGCGATTATTAATATTGTTAGATTAAAATAAGTATTTGTTAATACATATTTATAAAATTCAAATAAAGTTTTAATGTTTCAACTATGATTATTATTTCTTTTTGTATTATTTCGTTTTTCGCATAAATTGAATTGAATTTTAAAAAAGATCTTTCATGAAATATTACAAAACCCGTTTGTTATAGAGAAGAAAATAAGAAATTTTTACACACATCAAAAAAAAGTCATTTACTTATTATATTATAATTAAATAATATGAAATATTTTCTATAAGAAAAAGAAATATTCGTTTTTCAATATTATACATTATAAATATATGAGAATATATATATATATATATATATATATATATATATATATATATAATGTTATATAAGTATATAATTTGAAGCATTTTCAGTTTATATCTGGATTTTTAGATTATTTTTTTGAAGAGTCATATCGAGGAAATGAGTTTCGGTTGAGTTACTTACTTTATTTACTCACATATTATTTACAAACACACACACGCACACACACACACACACACATATATATATATATATATATATACGTGTGTGTGTGTCATTTTTCTTAAAATGTTCGACATTTATTGATTTATCTTTTTACAGGTCGTTTCATCAATTTCATATTAGATATTCAGATAAAAAAGAATATATATTTATTGTGATAATTATTTATTACACTGCTAAATAAAAATGTCGTACGAAATATATTTACTATTATAAATAATGTTGTGTTTTTTTTTTAATATTCAATAACATTTTAATATTTTCAAAATATTTTTATTAAAAATTGACATTTAAAAAGATGGATGATGAATAAGCGCACAATTGGGAAATTTATAAAAAAATTATCGATGTAATATTTAGATCATTTTATTATTAACTTATTTTCAATGAATTATATTAATAATATTTATCTTATGCGTTTTTTTTTGTACTTTACGAATCTCTCAAAATTTCGCAACCTGATTTCATTCAAGCTTTATAATTCATTTCACACATGAAAATCGGTATTCAAATATAAAACGCTCAATATAATAATAATAATATTAATAATCACGTATTTATGTAAATAAATATAATTTTATTATAATATAATATAATATTCGTCAATCGTATATGAATTGTATTTAAATATATGACGTTTACGGCAGAAAAGCGATTCGATTCGGAATATGTGCGATTCGAATCGGAAAATGTGCGATTTCAATCATTGCAATTTTCAATCGGAAATCGGAACCAATTCGTGTGTTCGGGACATTTAAAAAAAATGAAATTATAAATGAAAAAATATTTTTTTAAAACTGGCTCGGGAAAAGGAATAAGAAGCGTTTGAATATGTATATATATATATATATATATATATATATATTTGTTTTTTTTTTTTTTTTTTTGTAACATTTTGTAAAAGTTATATCGAATGAATTACTTATTTTCGCTGTACAAATATGATTTTAATCTAATAGTTTTGAAAGCTTTTACAAGTCCTAAGTTAATATTATTACACGGACTTTGTAAAAAAAAAATATTATATATATATAAATATGCTTAAAAATTTTGATTGCGTTTAAAACGTTAAATTTAAATACTAAAATATTTTTGAATAATAAAAATGCAAAATATTTAGTATTAATTATGTCTAATATTATTAATGGACATATTTTTGTATCGAATTATGATTTTTTACTGCTTTTATACAAGTTTCATTCGTTTGTTTGTCTGGATGGAATTTTGTAATCGATTTTTTTAACACTGTCTGATGTTCGATTCAGCTGAAACTTCGCATACTTGTTCACTCTTAAAGACAATGCATAATGATGATATAAATATTTATCAATTTTTTGCGCGTAAATAATTTAATATTTAAATCGAAATGTGTTCACGCGAAATAATGAACGATTTCAACGAAAAGCGCGATGCATTCATGGATTTTCGAACGGAGCGAGAAGCTTTTCATGATATGACGTAATGCAAATATCATAAAAGCTCACGTCGTGCGACGAGTTTTCCGCTGAAATTTTCCATTGCACAATACAATATTGAAACTGTTCAATCGTGTATGCAACAAGTGCAATCTTCTATCTCGTCTAACTCATATTACGCATCGTAAAATAGAATTGAACGATATTATTTTTTAATCTTACATCTAAAGAAGGTGCATAAATATAATTTGTATTGAATTTGCAATACAAATTATATTTTCTTCATTATAAATAAAATTTCTTTCTAATGTCGATTTATTCAGGGAAAATTCTATATATAGTATGTAATGAAAATATCAATCTATTGTTTGATGATATGACGCATTTAAAATTTTTTACATATTATATAATTATTCTATATACAATATGAAAACATACAAAAAAATGACTCAATTATTTTTAAAAATATGAAGGTATTTTTACAAATTTTAAAATGCAATAATAAAATGCAAAATTTTCAGGTAATAACTGTATTGGAAAATTTCAAATTTATATGGTAATCCGTTCATAAAATAAAATTGCGGTTTCGAAACTGTCAACAAACGAATCGATAGATGATTATTTGTGTTAACACACCTTCTGCGGGAGACTGCAATTACAGTTTACGAAATATTGACACAAAATGCGATCATCTATTGTAAATCGGTCATCTTTGAATATAATAATAGACTTTAACTTTTTAAAATCGAAATATTTTCTGAAATCTGTTTAATATTTTACGTTACAAGCGCAGCCTTTTTTAAATTCGTACCCGCAAAAGATGTGTTAACATTATAGTTGTGAAAAATATTGCAATATAAAATAATAGTAATGTAATTACAGTTCTTTCGCATATATAAAAAAACTTATAAAAGTCATATATAATAATTACAATTAAAAAAATCATTTTTTTAATTAAAATATGTAAAAAAATAAATTGTATAAAAAACGGTAATTGACGAAAAAAAAATCAATCGAATGGTTTAATTAAATTAAATTTTATTAATCAAATATTACTTTTATATTTATTTGTTCGGTTAATAAACGGCATATCGTAAATATTCTATTTGATTTATTGGGAAAAAATAAATAAAAAAAAAAATGCAAATAAATTTCAGATATGCAAGTGTTGCCGTTAAATAATATGAATTAAACAATCAGTAAAATTTACACACACACACACAAATATATATAAATATAATTAAAAAGAATTTTCTTATTTTATATTAAATTTAAGCTGTTTATTATAAAATATGGAAATTTCGGATTTGGAAAAATCATTCTGGGAAATATGATATATTTTCACGATATTTATTAAATATTGTATTGTGATTCGAAAATATAGAATTACGTTATAATTTAAAACCATTTTTTTTTACTTGCAAAGCTTTCGAACGGATTTATTTTTTGAGGATTCGCGAAAATTCAATTTTACTTCGGATATTTAAAATATTGTAATATTGAAAAATAAAAAAATATCTATTTGAATTATAGTGACCTTTTGAAATATTTATTTCAAAAGCAACGGACCGTTTTTGATATTTCGCTAAATTCTAAAGATTTTGCTTCGATATTTATTCAAAAAAAATCCATAGAATTCAAGTCGTCAATCATACTGTCAATTTTATTTTTATTTAAAATATGCTAAGAATGATATTTAACATTTTTATTTCAATTAAATTTATTTTATATAAATTAAAAATAATATAGTATAAATAAAAATCACTTACCTTTTTTTATTCTTTGATTGCGATGATATTTGCAACGTTTTTAGAATTTGTATGCAGTTCAAGAATTTTTCTATATAAATCAGCAAAGACCACAACGCAAAACTGACGAAGTGAAAAAATAATGTTAATTTTAATGTTTTTAAAAAATATTTTCTGTTTAATATTAAATTTGTTAAAATCACAGCAAAAACAAAAATTGAATTAACCGTACGAAGCGGGAAAATATGATCGGCGGAAATGCGGAGAAAAGAAAAATAACGCGGAAAATTCTACGAAAACGCACGAATTTTCCGAACGAAAATAGAGGAAAAACAGTGTGACATAGACCGTGATGAAGATGATGAATTGTGTTTTTTTTTCTTTGGCGGTGTGGATTTGTTGTTTTTTTTATCTATACGGAAAATTGACGGTTTATTACTGGTGAGGTGTGAAGGGGGAGGGAGGTTTGGAAAATTTTTCGCGACAAGAGCTTTTCTGTGCGAGGTTTTCCGTGGAATTCGAAGTCCGCGCGCTTGTGGAGACTTCGCTTTATTGGGAGGCTTTCCATCTACCCCATCTATTTATATGGGACGCCGATGTGTTAAGGGTTGTCACGCGACAACATAAAATTACTAATTAATATTTTTCGACTCAATATTTTTATAATTTTATACGTATATGTTTTCGTAAATAACTTAAATTAAAAATTTTACAATATTTGGTTTTTCTTAATTTGATACGTGCCATTCGATGAAAGTCTAGCGTGGGCCACCGGTGGTACACGCCGGCGTGAACGCGTTAAACAATCGACTTTTTAATTATGAATATATATTGTAAATAACTCAAAGTTCTAAAATTTATTTTATTTTCAAAATTCAATTATGTCAGTTTTAATAAAAAAAAAGTGAGTAATATTTATATCAAAATTTAATTAACCACTTCATATTTTAAGACGAGCGCTGCTCGTGCCCAATTGCACTAACCCGAGCCCCGCTCGTAGATTTCAACTTGTTTGCAGTTGGTAATGATATATTATATTAACGATCCATACTCGTTGTACGTTGAAAATCATTTTTTTATTTTTTTTTATAAAATATACATTTTAAATATAAAATAAAGTATCGAATATTCATAGTTATATTTTTGTGAAAAAAACTCTAGAATTAAGCCGTTAAATAAATAAAAATTTATTATCAATCATGTTTCCGAGTTCAATACATATATAATATTTTAAGTTAAAAATTAATATCGCGTATCTATTTTCAAGTAAATAAATAAATAAACCATTATTTTCATAACGATATCAAAAGCGCAATGTTTCAAAATATAAATTTATTTTTATATTTCATTCAATATTAACAAACCGTATTTTTTTAAAAATTAAAATGAATAAATAATAATAAAAATGAATGCGACAACCCTATTTATTTCGGAGGGGTGTGTAAAGCCAACAGGCTACAAGTAAACCGTAGAGTTGTTGTCGTCACTTTAAAAATCTGAAAAAAAAAAAACGAAATCGAACTTTCACATTTTAGAAAATGCTGAAACAACGTCACGGATATTTTGTCTAAAATCAAAAATCATCGTACAGAGACGTGTTTAGGGCGCAATAAAAGCGTTCTACTGTATAATCGAATGCTGTTTGTGTTCACTGCGACAATAATCGCAGCAATAATTTCATCGTGCCGTAAGGGAATATGTGTTATTAATAATATTCTCGAGATTATTATCGTCGATGTTGTGTATACGTATATATATATATATATATATATATATTAATTTTCCACGCATTTAAATCTCGTCCATGTTGACGTCATACGCTCTAACATAAACCGCAAGTGTAAATTTCAACTTAACTAAAGCAAACTATCGTTTTACAAATGAATCGGTGTCAACAACGACAGTCTGACTACGATGATAAACTTTAACTATGTTTTAATTCAATTTGGCGTCTGTTTAAACGAAAACAATTCGTAAATATTATCTATAAAACACACGACATACAAATAATTTTGTATTAAATAAGTGTTCGAAAGTTCAAACATAATATTTCAACACTCATAAAAATATATCGAATTAACAGATACTTAAGATTATTTTTCGATAAATGAATATAGCAGGTATGTCTAATACGAGGACCGCGGGCCGAATGCGACCCGCCAATACGAAAATTGCGGCCCGCTAAGATGTGCTGTTTTTGATAATATATTTAAAACTCCCGGGCTAATTAGGAAGGCAGGTAAATTGCATTTTTTTTCCTTAGGTTTGTATGACTATCTATAACATTTGCCAAGCGTCTATTTATATCAAAAGGTTCCTTCATCAAGAAGAACAACTTTTTTACCAAAACCTCGACTCATAACATTCCACAATCACCGTATTTGCCTGATTTGACTCCGCGCGACTTCTGGCTATTTGGTAAACTCAAAAGGCCAATGTGTGGACGTCTTTTTGACACGATTGGAGTGATGAAAACGAAAACGAAGAAAGCCTTGAAAAAAGACTATTCCGACTGTTTCGAGGACTGGAAAAAGTGCGTTTTATTGTATAGGGATTACTTTGAAGGGCATGAAAGTGATTTAAAAGAATAAATAAAGAATTTACATTTTATAAACAAATTTACTTTACTTTTTGATCACAGTATTATATATATATATATATATATAAAATTAATATATTTTTTTTTGTATGTAGTTTCATTTAATAAAGTCGTAATGTACACTTTAAATAAATTAAAAGTGATATTTTGATTATATAAAGTTTTTAACGCTTTCAGTTGAAACTTGAGGTCCGCAACTTGAACGAAAATTAAAAGTGCGGCCCACGACAAAAAACTTTGCGAGTTTAACACGCCTGGATTTTTAACGAATCTCGGTTTAATTGTAAATGTACAAATTATTGATTTAATTTTATACATATAATGAAATAAAAAAAAAATACTTACATAAATAGAAAATATGGTTTTCAATATAAATATTTATGTTATTATTAAATGGAAAAAATATATATTTTGAAAATAGATCATAGGTTTATTTTAAAAACCTTGCAAATAGCACGTTTTATACAACCGCTGTTCAGGATTTAATCTCATAACCAACAATTAATCCTTAAATAATACGGATTTTATTCTTTCGTAAATAAAAAAAATATTTTAAATTTAATATACTATTTTAGTTACTATTTTTAAAATACACCACCGGTTTAGAGCTTCTCAAACTTTCATTACGCAGAAACCGTACGTTGAAATGGCAATCTTTCAAAAAAATAATTTATTAAATGTTTTAATAGAAATTAATTCTTTTAATTTTTTTTTGTTAAAATAATTACATATTTAGGTCGCAAAAGGATATTTAAATGTTTATTCGTTCGATTTGTAATGTCGCAGATTCAATAAAATATTGACACATGTGTAAATCTTATCATTCAAATTCAAAACATTTTCTTTCATCGCTTTCAAATTAATTCATAAATTTCAAAAAAAACTAGTTCGTTAACATAATTACTGAGTTTTGTAAAATATTATATTTTAACGAATATATGCCATATATATTCATCATTTTTCTTTTTAACAAATTATTTAAAAAATAATTATTTTGAAAAGAAATATTTGTAAATTTTAAAAATATATTATTTTATATTATTAATATCAATTTCTGTTTTATTATATTATAATATATTAATTATTTTTATAGATAATGTATATATTTTTAAATTGTCACAACATTGATAAAATGTATCCGCTTAAGTTACTATAAAAATCGTCTAATTTTTATTGATAATTTAATATAAAAAACTGATAATTTCAATAATTTAAAAATAGTACGTAAAATTTAATTCTAAATTCTATTTAAACCCTTTCAAAGTTTTAATCAAAATATTCAAACTTTTCTATTAAGCATCGCTCTTAAGCGGCTCTTAAATAATAAAACAAGGAATTATTCTGAATAATAATTAATTGATAATTTAAATTGATAATTTATTATTAACAATTTCATACAACGACTAGTAAATTTTAATTAATTTTTCTTTTGGAATAAACGTCAATGAACATCAAGAATGTTTTAATTATCGAATTGTTTGCTTATGTTTTATTGTTGCAAAGAAAAGACGGAAAAACTGTGTCAATTATTTTGTGTGTGTGTGTATTTAAAAAGTTTACACGTCATACAAAAAGAAAATGTACTTTATTATAATATAAACATTGATATGATGAATTTGCCTTAAAAACAATATATACAGCTGCAAAATTCGGTTTTGAAGGATACATGTTTGAGTACCGTTTAATGTGTATGTACATATTTATTTTATGATGAAATTTCATTGAATTTTTTTTCAGATTAATTGATATTCGATAAATGTAATAGAATTCATATGAAAATTTATTTACACTAATTAACAAATAAAAATTGTTTTATAAAATTGCATTGCATATAAATATATATATATATATATATATATATATATATATATATATATATATATATATATATATATATAATTTTTATAAGACTAAATAAAACGGGGAAAAAATAGTTTAATATCAAATATATGAAATAGTTTAATATCTTCTGAAAATCAAGTTTTTTAGATCAAATATTAATTTCCATTATATTTGTGTTATTCAACGATTCAATCATTCGATAAATATTTTGTTCCGAAAAATTATATAAATATAATTTTTTATCAATCAGAAAAATACATTTTTAATAATATTTAAATTAAAATTTTTTTTTAAACGATTATAAAATTAAAAATATCGATTATAAACATGTTATTCATATTATGTATATATATATATATATATATATATATATATATATATATATATATATATATATATATATATATATACTATGATCAAAAAGTAAGGGGAAATTGTCATTAAAAACTCCCGGACATTAGGAAGGTTGGTAAATTGTAAATTTTTTTGTCCTAGGTTCGTAGGACTGCCTATAACATTTGCCAAGCGTTTGTTTATCAAAAGGTTTAATTATCTCCCAGTTACACTTGTTTTTACAACTCTTCTTGGTTCCTTCATCACGATAATGCACTTTTTTGCAAAAAACTCGACTCGTATAGTTTCGCAACCACCGTATTCGCCTAATTTGGCTCCGTGCGACTTCTGGCTATACTTCAGTAAACTCAAAAGACCAATCCGACTTTTTCGAGGATTGAAAAAAGCGTTGGCTAAAGTGTGTTTTATCAGACGGACATTACTTTGAAAGGGATGAAAATGATTTGGAAAACTAAATAAAGAATTCACATTTTATAAACAATTTCACCTTACTTTTTGATCACAGTGTTATGTTAAAATTAATGAAATACGATTTCATTAAATTGAAAAACCGGTTTTTACAGTTGTTTAATTAATGCAAATATATTTTTTAATTCGACACGCGGTTTATTAAATTTTGCTGCGTCGAGCAAACGAATAATGCGAAATAATTAATCGATAAATGACACCGTTTCAAATCGAAATGCAAATTTAATTTTATTTTAATTTATATTAAATTAAATGGACTTTTTTCAAATATTATAATAAAATTAAAATTTTTAAAATCACCTGTTGAACTCGATCGTTTCGTATATAATTCATCGAAATCGCTGCGCGGAAATTTTCATAATTCAAAACTAACATTTATATGTTATTATTGTACGAAAAATTATATTATTATAGTGAATAGACGATAATCGTAATTAATTACCCTTTAGACGTTAAATCAATTACATGCATATTTTGAATGTTTTTCATTTACGCGATTGACACCGACAATAATATGAAATTATCTTTACTCTGGCGCCTATCGAGTAATAAAGATAATTTAACCCTTCAAATGACGATCGCCTCGTAAATAATTTTATAATTTATTTGTATTTTATATATATATATATATATATATATATATATATATATATATATATATATATATATATGATTCATTATGTAGATATTGCATAAAAAAATAAATCATCATAATAATATTAACATACGTCAAGTTGATTTTTTAGAATTTCTATATTGTCAAGATATTTTTTTTAGATTATTTAGAGAAAAAAAATGCATTTGAAGATTGGGTCTAGAGTTTGAGATTCAATCTCTTAAAATACTAAAATAGATTTCAAATTACATAAATTTTATTTATTGAAAAAAATCGATTACAATAAATAGATATTGATGTAATTAATTAATTAATTAATTCAGAACATATGGAAAGTTTAAAGTAATTAAATTACAGAACTGTGTTTGCCGCGATTTTCTACATTTACAATTTATTTAACATACGATCAGACGGACTCTAATTGATGAGATTTATCGTTTGAAAATGCTTAATATCCGCATAATTAATTAATGTAATTAATTTTCAACACACACACATATATAAATACATATATGAGTGTGTGTGTGTGTGTAATATAAAGTCACGCGAGGGTTACATGACATTAAAATTTATTATGCACGTTTATTTTTATAAAATGCTTATATTTAGAACGTACTTGATATAAAAACATGTATATAAATATATATATATATATATATATATATATATATATATAATAATTCTTGAGAATATCGAGTTATTTATATCAATTATAAATTTGTCGTTTTTAAAAAATATTACAAAATAACAAAAATTTGCATATATAAAAGAGAACAGTTCGTATTGAAAAAAATAAAGCGAAAAACTCTCCTTTTCATCGGTTTATTTTAATCTTAACTTTTAGATTTATTAAATTTTAACATTATTATACGTTCTAAATTCATTATTGAAATTTTTAATTTATATATATATATTTTTTTTTGGTAGAAAGATGAAATTTTAGAGATAATGAAATTCAAAAATTATTTTTTTTTCTATAAACTTCTACAATATGTAAATAAATATATTGTAAAAAAATATTTTAAAAAATATATTGCATAATTTGAAAATATAAATTTTTTCAAACGTTTCCACAGAATCCGATGCACAAAAATAAAATGAAATGAAACAAGCAACGTCGAATTGTGTGCGAAAAATTCATATTTTTTCATAGTTTCGCTATTTTTTCTATTCGACTGATATTCTCAAAAAACATCGACAAATATTTTCAGCGAAATAATAATAATAATAATAACACGTTGTGCAGTCGTTCTGTTTACGTTTATAATTTCATCGTCCAGAAGGCGGTGTTTATTTATTCTCTTTCAGGTTTTTTTTTCATTTTACTTCAGACGGGCTGTAATTTGCAGGCAAATTATCCGGTTCATCGAATAAGTTCCTTATTTTTTTTAAAAAATGAATGAAAAAAAGTAAGAAAGACGACGTCTTTTTTTTTTTTGATTCGCGATTAATTCTTGTAATTTGCGATGACCTCTCGTAAACTTCAAATCTTTAATTATTGTAAATTGTGACAATTCTTTGATATTCGAATCCGAGAATTTCAGCTAATTTTCTATAAATATCTAGTGTTATTTAGATGTTATTCGATGACTGCTAATGATATATAATACATATTTAAAATATTATTTTTTTACTTAAAATATAAAATAAATCACTTAAAGAGTTTACATATTTAGAATTTCCTTTTTAAAATTTTCATATTATAATAAAGTGATTATTAAAATGATATAAAAGATTATCAATATTAAGACATCAGAACATAGTTTTCATTTAGATGTAAGTAGTTTATTTAAATTACAAGGTCATAGATCAAATGATAGAACCGCGTTAAATGATAAATAATTTTGCATTTTAATTTAATGCCATTTATATTTTCAATGGGATTTGATATTAAATTTTTCTTTTCAATTACAGATAGTGCTTTTAAAAAGAATACTCTATATAAAATTTTAATACGAATATTGCATTTCAGTTTATAAATTATAAAGATGGTAGGTATCCGAGTTCTATAAGTGATCTATTTTAGTTATAATAAATCCCCATCTTTTATGAAAAACTATATATATATATATATATATATATATATATATATATATATATATATATATATATATATATATATATATATATATATATATATATATATTATTTTAATACGTTTATACAAATTAATTTACAAAATTCAAATATTTAATATATTTTAACCCTTTATTTCATACGGTAACAAATTTGGTGCAATCTTTAAAACTTGTTTTAAATCCCATATAAACTAAATGAGTCAATTGTATCATATTGTTGTATAACAATAATTTTAATACTAGATCAAATAATTAATAATATTTTATTATTATTATTATCTTTCCTGTATTATTACTGACTATTTTGAATTTATTCATAAAAATAAATCATTTAATGAAAGATTGAATAAAAATAATAAATTTATTTGTAATAATGCTAAAATAACATGTTAAAAATTGATATGATTTTATATCTGTTTTTTTTTCAAATTACTCTTATACTATATAATTATGAATCATTTTAAACTATTCTTCAAAGAAATAGAAAGTATGAAGAAAATTTTAATTTATTGATTTTTGTAACTTTTTTTTATTAAAGTGTTTATATATATATATATATATATATATATATATATATACATATTTATATATATACATATTTATATATATATATATATATATATATATATACACACACACATATACATATATATATATATATATACAATATTATATAAATAGGCATAAATTGTGAAATATAATAGCGTATAATTTACGCTAGAATAGTTTAACTATCATAGCAACCATTATATAAAATGGAACCTGTATCTTTGTTCGTCATCTAACAGAAACGACGTTTACACAAATAATGCTTAACATTCATTAGTGAATAATTGTATACGAAAAAAAAAACGATATCAAAAATATCCAATTAGTTTATATGTTTTGTATTATAATAAAATCGATATTATTTCTTGATTATAGTATATTGAAACGCTATCATCAATCATATGTTACGTATGTATTTATGATAATGCCAGAATATTATGGACGATTATATCGACTAAATATTTATGTTTTACGATTTATTCTCTGACCAATTGTCATCAACTAGACGATAGATTTATCGTTAATGTCAATTTTCTTTTAACAATGAAATTAAAATAACATTTATATATGTATATATATATATATATATATATATATATATAAACAAACATAGATTAAATAAATTAATAATTAGAAATTCGATAAAGAATTGTGCCTCATAACACTGTGATCAAAAAGTATGGTGAATTTGTGTATAAAATTAAATTCTTTATTTATTTTTCCAAATCAATTTCATCCCATTCAAAGTAATCTCCGTCTGATAAAACGCACTTTTGCCAACACTTTTTTCTTCAATAGTTTTTTACCGGTATAGTCTTCAAGGCCTTCTTCGATTTGGTTTTTATCACCTCAATTGTGTCAAAACGGCGTCCGCGTATTGGCCTTTTGAGTTTGCCGAAGAACCAGAAGTCGCACGGCGCCAAATCAGGCGAATACGGTGGTTGCGGAACGATATGAATCGAATTGTTGGCAAAAAAAAAGTCGCGAAGAACCAATGCAATATGAAAACGGTGCATTATCGTGATTAAGGAACCAAACGAAGAGTTATAAAAACACGTGTAACTCAGAGATAATGAAACCTTTTGACAAAACAGACGCTTGACAAATGTAATTATAAATTTCTTTATAATTACATTTTCTCGTGTTAAATGTGAAAATTTCGACAGTTATGATACGTGGTAAATTAACGACGGTGTATTGAAGCAGCAAAAAGCGATTCGGTATTAGCATTTTAATTGTGTTTACAGCATCGGGAAGTAATCGATTGTGAAAATGGCCAAGTGTCCTCGGAAACCATACAATCTCACTATATAAAGGTCAAATTTGAATTTTAACAATCATTCACCTGCACGTTGTTATTATATATTAATATATAATAAAATTTATAGAATATAAAAAATGGCAAAATACTTTATTGAAATTAATAACAATAAAACATTTCATAATTCAATATTACATAAAACATTAATTTTAAAATACACAGAAAATAGAAGTCAGTATTCATCATGAAAATAATACGTACCAATAATTATTTTTTATAATTCATATTAGTTTTCTAAGAAAAAGTGATTTTTTTTACAATTGCGATGAAAAAATATATTTATATATATATATATATATATATATATTATATATATATATATATATATATATATATATATATATATATATATATATAAATATATATATATATATAATACGTGTATATTTTTTACTTATTACAAAAATATCACAATAACAAGTAGAAACTTAATTAAAAAAATACAATTTTTTTAAAGTTGAAACTGCTACATAAGCCCTTCTTGAAACCAATGAATAGAAAAAAAAGCGCGAGATTCTATTAAAGTATTAATAGGTACATGGAGCAGGTACTATATTAATAAGTACATGTTTGCAATGAATATGACGAAAAATCTTGATATAGAATATATATATATATATATATGTATATATATATATATATATATATATATATATATATATATATATATATATATATATATATATGTATATATATATTATATGTATCGAATTTAGAAAATGATAAAAATCAAAATGTATTTTCAAAAATTTTTGTCGATATCACTATTCAAAGTATAGCTAGAAAATTAAAAGTCAAATATGTTACATACATATAATATATAAATTGTCGTCGTAATTACGAACTATAATAATTGAATTTTCACATGATAAAACATTATATTTAAATTTATAACGTCTTTTTCGAAAGGCACACATGAAAGGTGTGAGAAAATTTCATATATAGCGAATTATAATTAAGACAATTTCACTTACAATGAGAGATTTTCTTTTCATTAAAAATATTATAATATTATTATTAAATACAAAGCAATGAAACGAAAAAAAAATATGAACACATAAAGGTGAGCACATAATTAATTACATTTAATGACAGTTGCTAAACAATAAAAAAAAACGAATCGTATAAAAACGTCAATTACTAGAATTTTTCCCAATCTGCTTCGAATTTCTTCAGTTGATTTACTTAAATAACATCCAAGAATGATAGTCTATATTAAATCTATATACAATATATAGAAATATGAACTGAAAATGTATTCATAAAATTTCAAAAATATTTTTTTAAAAAGATGATAAAAATTTTAGAACAAGTTGTATTAATTTTTTGTATTAATCTTTTTGGGAAACTTTTAGGGACATGTAAAGCAAATCAGGAATTATCGTTCTAAAATAACGGCGTGTTTATATAGAAAGATTCAGTCGACTAGTAAAATAACTTGTAGTCTTTTTAAAACGATTATCTTATATCACAACGTTTCAATAAAATAACACTGAAAAAAAAATAAACAACTAATTCTAAATGAAAGTATAACAATGTAACAACAATGGAAAAAAAATCAATTGGTATATATCATTCTATATAAAGCGTTATAATAAAGATGTTGAAAAATATTTTCAGTGTGAAAACTATTACAACTAGCAGAAAATAATACGATATTGTATAATAAAAATAAAATAAAATATTTTTTCAACACTACAAAATGAAATTTATTTTGTATAGTCAAATGTTTTATCTTCAAATTGCCTAGTTAAATATAAAATATTACAGAAAATACTATCAAAATAAAACAGATATATATATATATATATATATATATATACATATATATATATATATATATACATATATATATATATATATATATACATATATATATATATATATATATATATATATATATATATATATATACATATATATATATATATACATATATATATATATATACATATATATATATATATATATATATATATATATATATATATATAAACTTTATTGTATATCACAAAATTTCTTGAAAACCAGTGGGTTATCACCATATCCTTAATCATTAAGCTGTGTTATTTTCATGTCTCATATTGAAATATTACTGAAAAAACTTCGCCACCTAAACGTTTTGCTAACCAAGGATTTTTCACAACGGCCACTTTTAAACATTCACAACTGAATTTTGCTAATAAATTTGTATGAAGCGCTCTGCCCATTCCTTCGATGATTAGTAAGTCTACATTTTTGTCTTTCATGGCAGTGCATAATTCTGAAATTGTTAGAATAACATTTTTTTTGTTTAAATTTGAGCATACACACATACTACTGTGATTGGTGAAAGTAAGGTGAAATTGTCATTTAAAACTCCCGGGCATTAGGAAGGCAGGTAAATTCTATTTTTTTTGTCCTAGGTTGGTAGGACTATTTATAACATTTGCCAAGCGTCTGTTTGTCAAAAGGTTTAATTATCTTCGAGTTACACGTGTTTTTACAACTCTTCTTGGTTCCTTCATCATAATAATGCACCATGTCATAACGATCCGCAACCACTGTATTTGCCTGATTTGGCTCCGTACGACTTTTGGCTATTCATCAAACTCAAAAGGCCAATGCGGGGTCACCGTTTCGACACGATTGAAGAGATAAAAACCGAATCGATGAAGGCCTTGAATGCTATATCTGCAAAAGACTATTGCTACTGTTTCGAGGACTGGAAAAAGCGTTGGCAAAAGTGCGTTTTATCGGACGGAGATTTCTTTGAAGGGGATGAAAATGATTTGGAAGAATAAATAAAGAATTTACATTTTATAAACAAATTCACCTTACTTTTTGATCAAAGTATTACATACACTTTAATATCGAAAATATTAAAAATTATCAAAGGTATATAATAATTAAATTATATATATTTTAATAAAATATTTACCCATATTAAGAGATCGAAGATCTAAACATGGCCCGTTTTGACCATTTTCCATAACGATTAATTTTTTTGAATCTAATGCTTTTTTCAAAACTTGGCATATATTGCTCGCTTTAACTAATATATCATTCAGTTCCCTATATGTGGTGTCATTAAGTGCCGGTGTCGAATTAGCACACAAAATGACATTCGTATTCCTCATCAGCAGTTGTCGTACAAACGGTAATATTCCTAATATAATATCCACTCCGCTATTGTCTACAAATATTGCTGAACATACATGAGGAGCTCCCTGAAATCGTTTTAGATAACATAAAAATCACACAATCAATTGCAAGAAAATCACATTGATTTGATAATAGATAAAATGTTATTTGTATTCTATAAACATTATCACAAAATCGGTTATCGATTACTAATATATATTGAAAACGGTTTTTTCTTTTAATTTCTTTGAATATCTTTAATACGAATTATATATAATATTTAAAGAGTATATAAAATACTTTTAATCTGTTCAGCCATTTATCTAACCCGTCTACAAGCCAAGGCCTTTTTTGTATTTTTTCTAAAGCCTCCTTAAGACCAAAATTACTATTCGATTCTAAAATATCTGATATAGCCCTAGCTCCCCAGTCAAACATATTACCTTAAAATATAAAAAAAAAGTCAATTGAAAGAATAACATTAAAAAATAGAGAAATCAAAGAATTTTTTTATATACATTTTGCTTACCCGCCAATACACCTTTACACAATTCAATCCATTTAGCATCATGATCACTCATTGCATCAATTTCATATAATCTTTCACTGAGCTTCTTCAACGCAGCATCATTTTCTAACTGCTTTTGTTTTAACCATAAATCTTCAAATTTCTGCGATCTCAAACAATTTTCTTTTAAATCTAGTAATAATCGAACTGATAAGCTACCGTAGCAACTTCAAATCAAAAAGGATAAATATAAATAATTTGCTATGTTAAAAATATTTTAGATAATATTTAAGACTAGCTTTTGAAATATAATTAAATAAATAAATAAAATAATAGAGAATACGTTAGAAAGAAGCCTTAAATATATTTGTAAAAATTCAATAAAAATGTAAGAAAGTGTATTTATTATTGACACGATAAAAAAATAACCTACAGTGGGTCGTTTCGTATTTTTCCTATGGCTTCAACGTAACACTTTCGAAACTCTTCGGCCCTGGTTTCAACTGAAGAGTCTTCGGTATTGCTTTGAAGAGCGTAAGTCATATATTTATTGATTAAATTTTCAAAACAATCCAACCAAAATTCTCGCGCTTCAATGTCCTGTATTAAATCCAATGTATCCGGATTATATTTCGTCGGATCATGAAGAAGCGGACATATCCTATTGTCGTCCATGATTTAATTATTATTTTTCTCTTTTTTCTTTTTAGTAAAAAACTGAAATAAAACAAAATATTATGTGTATATATATATATATATATATATATATATATATATATATATATATATATATATTATCAAATTACTTTTATCTAAAAATATGATGTAACTCTTAATGTAGTCACATTATATGTAGATAAAATTAATATATTATAAGTATAATATTATTGTATAAATATGAAAATTGTTTCTACAGCGTATTATTATAGTTGTCTAAGGATTTGACGTTTAATAAATTAAATCAATAACATTCATATTATGTAAATAAGACAGTAGTCCGAATTAATATAGTAATGTAATAAATGACTATGAAAAACGTCAAATCAATATAAAGTTACACACTTTTTTTTGTGTGTAAATTTGTTTATATATATATATATATATATATATATATATATATATATATATATATATATATATATATATATATATATATATATATATTATATTTAATAACGAAATGTAATAAAATTTAGCATCATTCATTGTCAATATTTTTACATAAAATTAAAATTATTATAAAAACCGAAACGATAAAAAATGATGGTTAAATTATCATTTCAATGAGTTTCACATAATTTTGAAAACATTGTGGTTACACGACACACACACACACACACACACACACATATATATATATATATATATATATATATATATATATATATATATACAGTAGTAAACAATGATAAGAAAAAAGATATTTATTTAGTACACAATTGCTATTTGAGGTATATTATTTTATCAATGTTAATAATATAATACAGTATTATTTATACTATTTTGGTCTTGAATTTAAAAATAAATTTGATGTACTTAAATAATTTTTATTCTGATTTATAAAATAATAAAAATTCGGAACGGGAATATAATTAGTAATTAATTATGTACAAAAATTACATTAATCATATCAAATTATTAAGAATATTATATTATCTTTACATTTTATAATTTATCTATATACTTAAGAAATTATAAAGCACACACACATACTTGTTAGTATAATTCTACAAAAAATATCTCGGACTTGTGAAATCTAAAACACTAAAAAAATATAGAATGTTATAAATTTATTTTTGTCTTCGTAATAATTCAAATATTTAAATATTTTTTTTTAAAAATATTTATTTTTCAATACAAATAAAATAAAATCGAAAACCAATGTAATCATATCCTTTTTTTAAATTTTTTATAAATTTGTTTTCAAATTAAATATAGCAGAAAAAAATCTAAAAAAACGTAATCGAATGATAAAATATTACAAAATTATAACATACAGGAAGTTGATTTGAATTTAAAAAAAAACACGCTTATCAAATATTTATAGATTTTTTAATGTATCAATTTGTGTATTTTTTCTTGTTGTAATTTAACGTTAATAAATTTTAAGACATTGTAAATATATTATTTTTTAAAATATATATAAATATAAGACGCGTAAATAAAATATAATATAAATCATTAGATAAGTATATTGCCGGTATAACAATATCAGGGTTATGTTTTTTTTTACATGACAAATTGTTCTGGTATTTCGAATATATAGATTTAAAAAAATAATAATAATATATAGAATGCAATTTTAATAATGTATAATAAAATATTTATGATTTTTACATACTTACAACGATTTTTAAATTGGATATTTTTTTATTTTAAATGCACCACAACAGCAAAACGTCAAAGACGAACGAACACAAATGACTAGCGCGCAAAAGCGCATGCGCACATAACCTAAAAATTAAACACTATATCGCTCTCTCTGTCTATCATAATCACTTAACGTTTTATATTACGACCATGACCAACATCATTCTTTATTGTACAAAATATGTTTAATTATCATAAAATAGTTTCATGACAAATAAATCAAAATATAGATTTTCAAATAATACTATAATATATTATAGTCGACATTTAATTTCATAATATATATATATATATATATATATATATATATATATATATATATATATATATATAGAGAGAGAGAGAGAGAGAGAGAGGGAGAATTAAATAAATACAATAAAAAGTATAATAAAACAGTACGCGCTTTATTCGCAATATATAAACAAACACGTTATATAATAACGGTGTTGCCATATTATGAAATTAAATGTCGACTATAATATATTATAATATTATTTTTTTTTAATCTACATTTTGATTTATTTGTCATGAAACTATTTTATGATAATTAAACATATTTTGATATATAAAAATATGTAAATTGAACAATCGAACACTTATTAAAATTTTCATTCAATACAAATTTTCGATCTGTATTTCTTTAACTGTTTAGAGAAAAAAATATAATGAATAATAATTAGCATATTTTTGACTTTTTTTGTTTTTGACAAGTTTTATTGCATTTTCTGTGTATCTCTGGACAAATGATTTAGATACGTATATATTTCATCTTATCTTGTTTTACGCATTTTTTTTTTGTATTTTATACTTTACAGTGTTATCATTTATTTATATTTTTTTAAAGAAAACTACGTCACAAAATCGCTTTTAATATTTGATTCCCCTTTTCGAGAAATATATGACGATATAAAATTTTGTATAAATATTTTTAGTAATGAAATACAAACAGTAATTTTAAATAAATATAAAATAATATAATTTAGTGTATTTTTTGATATTAAAAAAAAATGTTTTGTCATGAAAACGGATTATTTTTCGATACAATTGCTATATGTATTGTTAGAATACTATTTGAATAATTTGGTTTAATTTAGTGAATGTGAAAAATTATCTAGTTATTATTATTCAAATTATAGTAAATTATTTTTCTATTGTAATTTTATAAATCCTATTTTGTTTATATCGTTATTTTTGTCAATCTATATATGATTTTCATTGAAACTACATTGATAGTTTGTTTCAATTTGGTACTTTATAAAAGGTATTACGTAATAAATAAAACGCAATGTTAAAATTTGATTTTGTCTATTTTTCAAATAATAATGTACATTTATTTTCATCTTTCCTTATATCGCAATATTTACAGGGATTTTTTATTATTTTTTTTTAAATAAAATTGAAATAATTTGTAACGAACTTCGTTTCATTTCGTAATATATTTTTTTTCAATTTTTGGTATTTTATATAACTTATAACATATTTATTTATTTTTTTACTTTCGATAATGGATTACACTACCATGAGCAAATGTTCACACGCACTCATGCACAGCCAGACAAACATTTCTTCACTGAAAATACCATGTACAAATTTACGACCACACAATTATAATTGTGCTTATATATTTTAGGTTGAAATTTTTTAACCGAACGACCAGTTTTTATTTATTTTTTTTGATAAGAGACTTTTACATTGTTTTTAGTGATACTGGAAAAAATAAAAGAGTTTATTAAATTTTTATTATAATACTAATTCGCATTCAACATAAAATAATATAAGCACAACTGTACTATTTTTACTTAATTACCCCGTTTCGGACATATTGTTAAAGACTACTATTTTGAATACAATATTATTTCCATTTTTTAACGAACATAAATTATGCTAAAAATCATATATAATAATAATAACAAAAAAAAAATAATATTGTGTTTTTGATTCGAAAATTATTTATGAATAATATTAACACTTTACCATTGTTTGTCGCTGTCTGCTACGTAAAAGGGGGTAAATTTTTCAAACCTTTCGCAAACCACCGTGTCAATATTAAAAATCGAATAAATCGAGAATGTAAAATACGATGTAATATTTTTTTCATATAGACCGAATACTTATTCAACAGACGACATCATAATTATATATAAAATTCAATCGTATTAATACATTATCACCGTTTACAAATCATATGACGCAAAGCGTATTACTACGCTTCCCCCCTTTAACCAATAGCAGGCGTCATTTGTATTATTATTATTATTATTATTATTACGCTTTCCACAGGTAATGTGTTAATATGAAGCTTAATTAATACAAATTAAGGCTTTCGCGAATCAATTCAATATTTATATATAATATATATATATATAATATACACGCGTGTATATGAGTTAATTTTTCCATCATTATTATACCAGTAAATTAATTGAATACATCGACGTAATACATACATATTTATTTATTGAAATGTGTGATTGAATGTGTATTATTATTATTATTATTATTTATTTTTAATATTGACATATATGTATTGATAATTCTATTAACAAAAGTATATATATATATACTGGGGTTTACAAACCACATATAGATTTATTTGTTAGTTTTAACTATTGACATACACTTTGAAGTTTATTATAGTTGTTTATAAACTACATAACTGAGGTCGTCAATATTCAATATGTCATTAAATGACATGAAGAATATTCATATCACTGATTTAGAATATATTCATTTCAACTATTCATTATATATATATATATATATATATATATATATATATATATATATATATATATATATATATATATAATGAAATTGAAAATAAGCATACTAAAATATTCAATTAATGTTATTATGAATAATTTATAATTTTTCCCTTCTCTTCCCACTAAGCATTTAAAACTTATAAAAAAAATTATGTAACGTTTTCGATCTTTTGTATTTTTTTATGTATTAGAAATTTCACGCTTTTTTCTCTAATGAATGTCATATGTGTGTATGTATATATATATATATATATTTTTTTTCATTCTTCCCGAGATAAATATCTTCGTGACGTACGCATTAATAATTGATAAAAAATAATCAATTATAATAATATAATTATAACGATAGAACCGGCATTATATTATATGACGCGTATTAATTATTTATTACAATATTTATAATAAGTCTTACGAGTTCGAAAATTCGAAATTATCGTGTTTTTTTTTTATTTTCACCGTTCACAAAGATATTTTCTCCGTTGATTCTTGTACATATTAGTGTTAATAAATTATCTAGTTGTAAATATGAAATTTTCGCTGAAATTCGTCTAGTTTTTTTTTCAGAACTATTCAGTGGAATCACGTTAGTGTGCAATTTGAAAATGCGTTATAAAACTAGACGAATTTCTTCTAAAATAAATTATTATTATTTTTGTATAGTATACATATATGTTATTGTGAATGTGAAAAAAATTACATAAAATTAATTTTAGTAAAAGTAACAATATTTTCTCATTTTATTTTGAAAATTGAAAATTATAATTTTTCATGTGATTTTATAGTTTACAATATTTTAATGCACATTTTTTGATAATTTTTACATAAAAAAATAAATTAAATTAAAATTAATATATTAATTTACAAATTTGATAAATGAATATATATATATATATATATATATATATATATATATATATATATATATATATATATATCCAGGATAACCACATTAAATAAATTTTGTACGAGAAATTAATTTTGTACTGCATTATTTACACAAATTAAATCACTTTGCATACTTTAAAAATAATGAAAATTATTTTTCAACTACGAAACCATGGTCACCTCGTTTTTATTTTAAAATTTTAATTGAAATATCGATATATAAATATTTGGAAATTATTTTTTTTTTTTGTGTGTTTATATTAGAACATGGTCGTAGACATTTGATTAATTTATTTTAATACGCGGGGAAAAATGGATATTGATTTAAAATAATATTTTTTTTTAATATAACACAAATTTTGACGATATATATTTACATATAAATTCGGGTGACAGGGGTGTATTCTATACATTACAACCCTGGTTACGGCCATATATATATATATATATATATATATATATATATATATATATATATATATATATATATATATATATATATATATATATATATATATAATTGCAATAAATTTTCAAAAAATTGTAAAATTATTTAAAAACGTAATCGAATATCGATATATATATATCGATATATATATATATATATATATATATATATATATATATATATATATATATATATATATATATATATATATATATATATAGACATAATTACAATAATAATTTACATAACTGTGAATAAGATTTGTGCAACGAATATCGGAATAATATATAATTTTTATATATATATATATATAAATTTAACAATTATGGCTCATTTTTTATTTTTATTTTTTAATTCTCTCGCGGTCCATAATCTAGTCGTTAAATGATGGTTAATGCCAATTGATTTAATGTTTAATTCATTTGTATTTACATTGTTTTAATTTCATTATCATTTTTTTTCGTCTATCTATCAAATTGTTATTATTATTATTATGTTTTAATAATTATATATGCATACATTCTTCATATTCAATCCTACGTAACTTTTTTTTCTAATTTATGATTTTCATAAATAATTTTAGTACATCATATACTATAACGTACATATATATATATATATATATATATATATATATATATATATATATATATATATATATATATAAATATATATATATATATATATATATATAAATATATATATATATATATATATATATATAATATATATATATATATAATATATATATATATATATATATATATATATATATATATATATATATATATATATATATATATATATATATATAAATTACTAAATCTCCTTCAGCTACAGAGATTTCTTTTTAGAATTTTGGGTCAACTATTGCGCCAGCTTTTTTTTTTGATTTTTTTCTCTCCTTCGGCCACGATTTTAATTGTAAGTCCCCCCATCTCGTATAAAATTGGACGTAAGAAATAGCAATTTTAATACTAATTTTTATTACATATTTATATATTTTTTTAATCAATTTTCATGTTTTTTTTCCATTTTGATAGATTTGAATTTTTCTTGTTTTGATAGCATCTTTAGGTCTTGTTCACACAATAATATTAATATTATTGTATTTTTTTTAATTTTTAATAAAGTGCAATATTTAAATGTTTCTATATTATTATTGTTGTGACAAATATAAGAAAATTGTAATATATATTTATCAATTTACCAAATATCATAAAATATATGATCGTATCGTTTTTTGAAGTGTGAACAAGATACTTTAATAAGCATTAAAATAATAGTAAAAACTGAATATAAAAAAGTAACATATATATATATTAAAGCGGTTTTCAAAGGTTTTTTTTTGTTATCGTATTATTATTTTTCTTCATCTCTTTTTCGATATGTATAAAATTACAACGTATTATTTTTATATTGAAAGTCAGTGATATGCAGTTATATAATATGGAAAACATGATGTATACATTTTTTTTCTATTTTTTTTTCTATACAAAATATATGCAACACTCAATTCAACAATTGTATTATATTATATATTATGTAATACAATCGATAATATTAAAAAATATTAAATATTTTTTACGATATATTAAGGTTATATCTGCAAGTGAAGTTTTTGAATAGAAAAAGTATTACTTATTATATGTATATATATATATTTTTTTTTTCAATAATATTTTTAACATAACGATTTATTTTAGAAATATATATTATCGAATGCAGAAATAAAATAGTATATATATATATATATATATATATATATATATATATATATATATATATTTGAAAATTTTGATAGATAAGCAGGATTAAAATTTTGATCTATAATATAACTTAAAATTGTTTATATTGATATCGAGTGTTGCACATATATTTATATATATGTATATATATATATATATATATATATATATATATATATATATATATATATACGTTTTACGTGTGTCGACAATAATATTAAAATACATAACATTGATTAATAAATATATTTTTTTTTATGTTGAAGATTAATAATTTTAGCCATTATTTAAGAGATCTATTGAAACAATGGAACAACAGATTTGTGCACATTGAAGGGGTACATTCATTATTTTTCCGGTATTTTAAGAGAATTTCAGTTTTTTTTTGTTTAATATATATATATATATATATATTATTAATTAATACAATATGCGTGACTGAATCGCTTCTGTTTTCAGTGGGTAGAGAAAGATTATAACATTATAATAATACATATAGCATTAACAGTTAATACAATATGTATAATAATTTATGTATAATATTATACAGTGGTAGTTATTACATTGAAACACTTTTTTTTAATTAATTAAAATACACAAGTATTATATATTGGTTATAACAGCGGTTCAAAAATATATATATATATTAATATTCGTTAAACGCGTACATCGGGCATGTCAAACACCAGGACCGCGGGCCGCGTGTGGCCCGCAAAGATGCGCCTTTATTAATAACATATATATATGAATATATATATATATATATATATATATATATATATATATATATATATATATATATATATATAATTAACATTTTAAAATAAATTTTGTTTTTTAATAAAGTAAAAATTGGAACACGTTTAGTTGAAACTTGCGGCCAGCGACTTGAATGAAAATGAAAACTGCGGCTCTCAACTCAGTACACAAAACTCGTGTGGTCCACAATATGCTATGAGTTTGACACGCCTGGCGTACATATATATATATATATATATATATATATATATATATATATATATATATATATATATATATATATATAGATTTATATTTATATATATTTTAATGATTTTTGGGATTTCTAATCGTATTAATATAACACATATGGAGTGAATAGAGAGAGCCCTTTATATAAATTGCGATCGTGTTAATTTAATGGTCGTCCAATTTCGTCTTATAAACATCGATCGGAGCGTTTTCGCGTAACGAAATTAATATACATTTTTTTTGAACCACCGTGTACATATAAAACCTTTGAAAGATGAGTCAGGGGCGGTCCTCAAGAGAACCCTGGCTGTCGGGCAGCTGTCCATTTTTTAACATAACAACTTAATTCTTCGCCATCACCTGTATATATCACTAATATATATATATATATATATATATATATATATATATATATATATATATATATATATATATATATATGTATACATTTATATATATATATATATAAATATATATATATATATACATATATATATATATATATATATATATATATATATATATATATATATATATATATATATATATAATTTTAATATAAATTATTTTTAAATGTTTTCTCATTTGTTGTATATTATTATTTCCACTTTGTAAACTACCTAATCATAAGTATATGTGGTATCGAGAATCGTTTTTATATATTTTTTTTGTTAATTATTATTATTTTTTTACTATATATGTATGTTTGTCGCACGCACATTTGAAAATCACTTATATAAAACTCACACGTTCAACACACTATTGATATATTTTTTTTATATGTTTATATGTAATTTTATATATATATATATATATATATATATATATATATATATATATATATGTATATAAATATATACACAAAGAATATATATGTGTGTATGTCTGTAACGCGGTTTTAATTAGATTTTTAACGTTATTTATTACTTTTTTCTTCTGTTATTTAAACATGTCAAATACACGCACTTTTTATTTACAAAAAAAAATTGTTCATATCCAGATTTATTTTATATAATAAATAATTTTTATTCACTTATCTACATGAAATTATAATCGGACTGAGTTCAAAAATAACGTAACAATCATAAGAGATGTTAAAATGTTTAATATATTTTTTAATGTGGTAATTAACGGTTTAAAATTTAAAATTATATCATTTGCTTTAAGCACTTTGAGATTTATTAATATTATTAGTGTTACTTTTTTTTTTCAGTGAATATGTGAATAGAATTAGTGTACGAATCCAATAAGAATAGAAGTTTAAGGAGTGCTAGGAAAAGAATCGATAATTACAATTACAATGTCTACGATAGAACGAGTTCGTTTTCCGTCATTTTTTAAGTTGGACGATTTTAAAATTATATATATTTGTGTGTGTATGTGTGTAAGTATATATATATATATATATATATATATATATATATGCGTATAAAACAGTGATTTCTCGTTTTTGTATGCGCTTAAAAGGCTTTTGTTGTTGAACGCGAGTACATACTGTATATATATATATATATATATATATATATATATATATATATATATATATATATGTTAAAATGTTGCAGCGATGAAAGTTAAGTCAAAAGGAATATGGCGTCGTTTTCGCGTTTTAATTTTGGCGGGCGTCGGTGTGTTGGCTCGCGGTAGTGTCGAGTAGGATTCGCAGGGCGATTGCTCGCGGTGTGGTAACGCGGATTGCGCGGCGGCCATGCTGATCGGTGACGCTGCGGGAAGTTCCCTCGTTATACGACGTCAATCGGAGGAATGGTCAGTCTATCGCCGTCGGACCGTTGCCGTCCGGGGAAACTGTTGTCGACGACGATCAGAGGCGCGTGTCGCGGGGACAGGAGGAACAGGGGCGATGGCTCCGGGTCAGTGTTTGTATTCCGGGAAGCGAGCTGGGGGTTCCCCGGACAAGGAAGACGAAGGGGCCGTGTCGTCCGAGTCTGATGGCGGTCTCCTGGGGACTCCCGCTACGACGGTCACCTCGTCCCTGCCGGAACTGCTCGACGGCGGCGAAGGGAAGTAGTCTCGAGGAGGGCCCGCAGAACCGGAAACTCCTGAGCTCGCAGTGCCTCCCCCAACCCCCGTACCGGCCGCCGCTGGCACCGTTTCTTCACTCGCCCACCGGGCTAACTGTTGTTGAGCTTGAATAAATTCATCACTAGAAATTGACAAGAAGAAAAAAACGATACTCGGCGGGGTGGCGGTACGCCAAAGCGCCCGCACCACGCACGCGCCAAATCAACCCTCAAACCAAATTTCTTCAATCATGACAAGTGATTAATATAGTTGTAGTATATTTTGGGATGAAGTATACATATTTTTCTTTAATTACTAATTATAGATATAATTATATTAAAAATAAAATATTAGCGACATATGATTTTACTGATAATACAGACACAGTTTGGTTTTTACATTATATAAAATATAATATTTTAATTTTCATTCTTTTTAAAGGTTAAGTAAAAACGTTGACCACTTGCCATATTAAAGAGAAAAAAAATTTTCAATAAAAATAATACAATATGTCTCAAAAATTATTAAAAAATGGGTACGTGTTTATTAAAAATATTCAAATGTTTTCTTTTTTATATCAAGACATAAAGTATAAATTAATAAATTTGGCTTGAGGGTAAACTAAATAAGATTTTATTTTTACTTTAGCAAATTATTTATATATCGGGCAAAATGATCTCGCTTTTATTATGCAAGAATTAAATATGCAAGTATAGTTTAAATTACATAAAGTAATTGATGGCATCAAAGATATTTTAAATCAGAATCCTATTCAAAATGTTCTGAGGTGCTTTTTAGAGAACTAAATCGTTAACTTTCACTATATGAACACTACATTATTGTTTTTACAATGAATGATTTATTTGAAATAACGTACAAAATTAATGATTAGAAATAAAATAAGTTTTATTGGAATTGTATGAAATGTTGCTCAAAGTATATTGTGAAAGATTACCTTTCGCTGTCGGGTGCATCTCTGAGTCTATGAGGATCTGCTGTTCTTTCTCTATCGGCGCTTTCATAGAGACCCTCATCATCGGGCGGTGGTCTATGAGGCCTATGCGGTGATGGAGCTCGGAGTGCGTGATGAGGCGGATAAGGCGCGTGGGCGGAATGCGCATGGGCGGTATGACCCGCGTGTGGAGTGTGTGGCACGTGAGGTGGATGGGCCGGTATAGGTCCACGTTGGGACGGATGTCGATACCGCCCATATACGAAACGTGGATCTTCGTCAGTACGACCTCGACATCGCGACCTGGAGCATTTTAGTATTCGTATGAAATCGTCAAGATTGTATTGATCAAGAATAGCGGATTGAACTAACCCTTGCGAAGATTCGCTGCAAGGTGCCGAAGTGTCTATACGATAATGTCTATCGGCTTCCGTTTCCGACATTCGGATGTCTTCAGATCCACTGGGGCTCATATGCCTCGACGAATGGTGCTCCAGTTGTCTGATGAGATCCTCGAGATTTCTTATTCTAATAGGACCGCAAGATGGCGGCACGTCGTCTTCCTCGTCTTCGGACGGACCGTGCCGATGATGCATACCCGATGGACCTTCCATCATTACCGTATGTGTTTGTTGTCCATCGCACACTTTTTCTTGACTACCAACTCGTTTCCCATATTCATACGATTCTTGGATAGTTTTTCTTAAAAGTTCTTCGTTGAGTAAGCTGTTGCTTCCCGAAGGCGTTGTGCTCGATCCGCGATGGGAAGCAGCAGTTCTCAATGCTTCCAATATATCCTCATGGTAACCATTTAAGCTCTTTAGGGTTCTTTCGACGTCTGATATGGTACCGGCGCCTCCCATCATTTCTGGTCCCATGTTACTGTCTGACTGAGACATTACTTCCATATTATCCGACTGCGTGTCCCATTTGTCTTTACCATCGCTCATTACCATTCCGTAACCTTGGTGTTTTTTCAATATACCCTTTTCTGGTAATTTTGGTATATTACTTTGAGCTACGTCTATAAATGCTACTGTATCTTCTTCACCTGATTTAAAAAATATATATATATATATTATAAATTAAAAGTATATTATATTATAAATTATGTATATGAATTTACCTGAATGTGTTGGGTCTTCTTCACTACCGGATCCTACCGCATGCCGCTTCATTTGTTGCATTTTGTGTTCCCTAAACATAATCACATTAATTGATAATCTATTTTAAGAGTTCAATACATATTAATATCATTAGTTAATTAAGTAATAAATATGGATAACTAATATTGATGATTTTGCAAGCGTATTATAAGATTACATCATGAAAGTCTGTCAGAAATGGGTACGCTTATATTTTTGCTATTGACACTGTTAGCACAAAATAACCCACTTTTTCTACAAAAAAATTTCGAAGATGAAATTCAAAAATAAAATAAATAAATAAACAAAATGCATATATGTATATATTATTCCCCATATTTGACTGACCTTCACCATTGATACAAAATGTTTATTTTTTATGATACGCACTGAAATCTCGCAGGGTTCGCGACGGGGCCCATGTGATTTCCATGCTTGAATAGAACTCGTTGTGAATCGCCTCGGCTGCGTTGTTTAAAAAATAAATAATTGAGAATATGTGATGAATAGCATGATGGTAAGATTTAATCTTTTGTTCTGTTTTTCGTTGCATGACTGTCGTTTGAAAAGAAACACTTTTCTTACTACGAACATAAAATCCCAAATTCAAATGAAACTAGAACCCAAAAATGATGTAGTAAAACAAAAAGATATCCCAAAAGTCTTCGATTAATATAAATACAATTAAATAAATAAATCGTAGTAATATCGAAGATATATTGTCCTTATAAACTTCACGATTGTGGCCTCTTTGTACAGGGTAGGGGACGATTGAAGATTGTTGAGGAAAGTGATTCAAAAATATCTACTACTGATTAAAAACACAATATTAACTACATAGTGATAATAAAAAAAAGGAGTGATGCAAGATTTGCAAATAAATATATGCCATATATAATATATATAAGCGGTGTTAGTTTTTTGCGTGATTCGAGCGAAAATGGTGAAGATCAGTCAAAATATTTTATTGTAATAATAAACATTGAAGGTGCGCTTTTTTATTGTTATTATTATTATTACTTTTTTTTTTGGTGTTAAAAAGAGATTTATACATTTCGATAGTGCATAAATAAGAGATGCTGTATCAATGACACCTGAAAACACCGTAGACTTTTTATATTTTAAAATTAGGAAAAAAATATTAAAACAGAGTTAATTATAAAAAAAATATAAAACGTTCAAATTCATTTTGTAAATAAAGAAAAAAAATTGGTGCAACTAAAATTTTACAAATGTCGATCTGTTTTTTTTTATATATAATAGAGCAGCGTTTCCCAAACTTTTTTGACCGCGGCCCGGTATGAGATTTAAATTTTTTTCGCGACCTACCAAATTTCTTTTTTTTTAATAAAAATCAAAATTCAAGTTATTTGTATGTTTATATCAAACACGATAATTTCAAAATAATTATATAACAAAAACGGTGGTAAAACATTTCCATCTGCAGTACTTGAAAAAGTTTCAAAAAATATTAAATTTAGAGTAAAATGTGGGTCGAGACCAGGTGCCGGGTCGTGACCCACACTTTGGGAAACGTTGTAATAGAGAAAATCTAGATGAAAAAAAGTAAAACGATTAAAATGAAATAAAAACGAACGAATCTGAACGAAAAACAAAATTTTCATTCGATTACATTTTTTTACATGCTTCCAGGTACATCGACGGTGATATCAGTGCTTTTTTAAAATATGTTGATTGATTTCTGCCAGATTTCGCACTAGTGTACCTGTTTTTTTTTTAAACGACGACGACGTTTTATTTTCTTTGTAAATACTGTCCCACAATTTTGTTTTCGTTTGTCTTTTAATTGATATATTACCTAAAAGAAGACGGCATGTTGTTGAATGGCGGTATTTTGCCACCGTCCATGGAGACATCGTCTTGTGAATGATTAGATCCAGCAGATCCTCCAGGAAACGCCTTCGGTATCGGCTTCTTAATGTACGGTGGGTCATATTTGATCGAAGATGTCTTCCTATTGGTTCAAAAATTGAAAACGGGAGATCAGCAAATAACAAAAAAAAAGTGTGTGGCAGGTAGTTTAAAGGATGGTCAGTGACGGTGGATTGAAACGCCACGAAATCAATATATAAATAAATAATAAAATGAGAGAACAAATAAAAAAAGAGGAATACCAGTCCGCATTAGAAATTGTCTTCAAATATATGTGATTTATTTTTTATAATGAATATATAAATATTTTTAATACTTACCTTGGATAATATTATAATTTAAAAATATGCAAAAGCTGTTTTTAACTTATTTAACTATTGTCGAATTACTTATAACAATCTTAAATTATATATATATATATATATATATATATATATATATTTATGATGCATAAGATAAATTGGATAAGGAATAGGATTACAAAAAGGAGAGCCACGATATGTCGATATGCATTGCTATTGTTTATTTTGTGAAGTTATTACGTTGAATTGTTATTATTATTTTTGATACCTAGATGTTGTCAGTTTTAACAATATCAAATATCCAAAAAACACACTGATATAAATAAAAATGAAACATTTATGTATATATATATAAATATAAAAGCAACACATATTAATGCACTTGTCTTCATTGTGCATTGTTTCATACATATAAACATGCTGAAATGCATATTGGATTCATATCGAATGCACATAGAAATATTTAATTCATGCAATAACTACAGACAATAAAATTAATAAACTTTATTTAGTGGTGTGCTGTTAAAATAACATTTATTTATTTGTTTTTTTTTATTATTATTTAATATGGATAGCGAGAGTTTGCGTTTATTTTTCATATGCTCGTTTTATTATTGATATATTTAATTTGACGCATTTAAATATCGTTATTTAATAGATTTAAAGAAGGAATAGTATAGTTTGGATCAATGAAGGATTCGAGATTATACATATATAAATATTAAATTACAATACTAAAAAGCGAAAAAGCTTTTAATTAATGAAAATGTGATGTTTTAATATATATATATATATATATATATATATATATATATATATATATACACATATATATATATATATATATATATACACACACACACATATATATATATACACACACACACATATATATATATACACACACACATATATATATATATACACACACACACACACATATATATATATATATGTGCATATATGATTTGTAATTATACTTAACCTCGTTTATGTTTGAGTACGCCCCAGGATTCCAGTGGCGTACTCGCACACGCGATTTTAAACGAATTGTTCAAAAAATTAATGCTAGTTAAAATATTCGGCGTCTAGGTCAATACTAGTTGTAATAATAAAAAATACTACGCTGGGATGATTTTTATTTTGATTGTATTTTATATTGTGTTCAATAATAATGTTATATATAATTTATATATATATATATATATACACAATAAAAATATGAAATCTTACGAGGGTGGTAAAATGTAATATAAGTTAGCATATAAATTTGGTGTGTGTTTTTATATTACAAAAAACTACCTTCAGGTCTGTTTTCAGCTCACTAACCTTAGACACAGGAAGAAGTTTTTGTGTACTACGACTGACCTGTAGCAGAGTGCCATCAGAGCAAACGTAATGAAAACACCCCCTACCACTGACATAAGCATCCCAACTAGAAACACCGTGTTTGAGCCATGATAGTTTTCTGCAAGTTGGCCAAGTCGATCCGACAGGAATCCGAAAACGGGAAAAGAAACAAAGAAATTCCATCAGATGCCGGCAAATCAACGCATAAAACACGAGACACACAAAATAATTGCTTAAAAATTAGCACACACAACAGGAAGAGAACAAGATTACTGAACTGAAAATAAAATCCACTGTAGTATATACATATGTATGGTATTAACGAAAACAAAAATAATAATAATAACAAGAAAGATGTAGAATAGAACAAATTAAAAACAGTACAAGTAAATTAAAAAACGAGACATAGGTCTCTTCTACAATTTTTCTGCATTCGTAAAATGACCTGTAAAATCAATGTCGTGACACTCATACGGTGCGAGTAAACTACAACAGTTATTCGTCGGATGGACGTATTTTTAATCATTTCATTTTATTATTATCAGCATCACAATATATATATAAATATTCAATATAAATGTAAAAATAAAAATAGAAATGGCGTTAATCCTCTTATCACCTGAAAATGTCGAAAGCGCTAGACGGATTTTCGTTCAGAGCCTTCATCGCGGATCCAAATCGACGATGCTAAAATGACTTATCGACGAAAATTGAAAAAAATAAATAAAATAAAAAAAACCAACGAAACAATAACACTTATACACTCATATAAAATATGGGAATAGAAACGAAAATAAACCAAAATAAAACATTTAATTTCACGATGCCACAACACCAATAGCGACAACTCTAAACCAAAATCCGCTCTAGCGATCTTTCAAAAAATTAACTACGTGAAATTTTAAGCGAATAAATATACACAGGCACATACGAAGATATTCAATATATAGTATATTTATATATATATATATATATATATATATATATATATTCAATATCATATGTATTACGACAATAAACAAATAATTATAAATTAATATTAGATGATTGTAATGATGACAAATAAATAAGAATGTGGAGGACAAACGATCGAAACGGAAGCATTTTCTTTAAAAAAGACACTGACAGGTGATGATGAATAAATATGAAATAAATAAATAATGTGTAGTACATACATATATTAAAGATTAACTATTTATATAAATAATAGTAAAAATAAGAACACAATTCGATATATATATATATATATATAATATATAAAATATTAATTTGTTAGGCATTATGTTGCATGTCACATCGATCGGTGCGTTAAGGGTCAGCCAATATTGATATAACACATTAACGCCGACACTGACATCATCCAGGCAAACGGTTAACCATTCAAAAAATAGTTAAAATTCTTGTCCTTGGTATATATATATTTTTTTTTTGTTTTGTTTTGTTTTATATTTATCGTGGCCGTTGGCGTTGAGGTCATTGGTTATAAATTTCGGCTCCTCTTACAGTACCTGTAGCAAACTGCCATTAGTGCGAAACATATGAAGACACCCTTAACCACTGTCACCAGAATGAACACCATTGTGACGGTACTCAGCTTGTTGTTGGTTGAGTCGCCTGAAAACATAACCGTCCGCCTGAGTTACGCACACGCATTCATGCACTCACGCACAAACTTAATTTTCCCGATGTGACCAATTCTGAAAATTAATATACGTACCGGTGTGTGTGTATTTATTATTTTGTTTAAAATGTGTAGTCTGATTGAGTTATTATATTTTTAAAAACTTGATATTTCTGATCAGTGCATTGCCAATAGAAAGTTAGACGAATTTTAAAAATATTATTTCATTTTGAATACACTTTCGCGGCCGCTGACTTATATATGCGTCATCCAATGTTCAAACGTTACTGGCCGCTGACGCGTATTTGTGTCTTGGTCGCGCCATTCGTTGGTGTCCGTAGAACGCATATACCATATCAGTCACGTTTTATGCACATATATTGTATTAACCCCTGGTGAAGAGGGTGGAAGTGGACACTTTTTATTATTTTTCTTTAATTTTTTGTATGTATGTGTGTTTTATTTTTATTTTTTTTTTTTTGGAAAAAGAAGTTAAACATTTTCTATAATACTAAAAAAAATTTTTCTTGATATTAGCGAAGATTTTGTTTCATAAATATTCGGATGATTTTTCGCTTAAAATTATAATAATTATCGCAGTTTTTATAATTAAATGAATGTTCACTTCATGCATTGTGTATATTAGTGTTATTCCGAGAAATAGTTTACAAGTAAAAGGTTGGATCGAGATATCAGTGATGAGCTGATGACTCCCTATTTGTATGCATATACTCACCAAGTATTTTTAATTAAATTTGTACTTGAACTATATAGAATATATATTAAATACAACCTATGTTTTATTCAAATATTTAGATTTTTTCACAGTGCTTAATATACGACATTTGACCGTAATGTAAGAGTTTGGGACATCTCGAGTCTATATTATTATTCGACCTATTTTTATCTGTTGGACTTAATCATGTACGAACCGTATGGTGTTTCTTTCTTTTTCATTATCATTTCTAGATCGTTCTTAGCCTTTTTTGGATCACCAGTGGCTGAATCAACATTCGAAGGCAACGGTGTAGTGATTTCTTGTTGTATGGAACAATCTGGACCGGCCCATCCCAAATCGCAATGACACCGGTTCACGTTGGAGCAAACCTGAAATTTTGGCGAATCGTGTAATTGAGCTGAAATCGAATGAAAAACTAGCCGAAATTTCCATTTTACCCCATGTCCTGAACATTCCAAGTTGTTATGATTGCTAGGACATTTGCTTTGATCTATGTACGGATAAATACTGGTGCACGATTGATTTACGCATACTAAATTGTCGCCACATGGTGTTCCATCTCTAACCAAACCGTGATCTGGTATTTCAGCATGACCAGCAGCACCGGTGGTTGATCTGTAATCGATCAGCATTTTATTAGTCTGCATCATAATTATAAATGTGCAGATAATAAGGACAAAATTATTACTACTTACTTGCATTCGTATTCGACCCCTTTCATCGAAATGACGGTTCTTGTATAGTAATCGTCCATTCCTGATATTGCAGGATATCTGTTACCAAGTTGACATTGTAACGATCCGCATTTCACATTCCTAAAATATAAATAATAATATAAATCAAATTTTATAAGTGTGTAGTAAGTTGAAAATCAATTATTGAAATGGTGATATTTTTAAATATTAATGCGATTGAATGTATAGAAAGTTAGTTTCAGATATTGAAAAGTTTAAGATAATTTCTAGGTAAACTTGTCAAAATGACAAAGGTTACATTTGAAATGGGTCGACTGGATCAAATCAAAGTGCATTCAACAAAGTTAGATTACCGATGACCGTAGTTAATATGTAAGATGTATAAGTAAAATTTCATACGACTAATTTAGTTTTTTTTTTTAATTTTATAATATTGTATATTGATTATTATATAAAGAAATGCTCACTCGGCTTCACATTTCATATAATGGTTGGATGAATCCATGCCGCAGTGACCATTGATGGAGCCTTTGCTATTGAACTGATCGTAACATTGTTTATCGGCAGCTACTCCTCCATAACCCCAAATCTGTTCACATTGCAATGTGAGCGTTGGACAAACACCGCTGAAGCAATACCCTGTATTTTGTCCACATGGTTGGCCGTTTTTCTTGTGAACATCCGGCGGACAAGCTCCGCTTTCGCCGGAGCATCTTTCTGGAAGGTCGCACTCGTTTCCGGCCTCGCGGCATATAACACCACGGGCCCGAAGCTGAAATCGATATAAAATATTTTAATTTCATATGACCGCATTTTTGTTATACTTTATACTCGAATTTAAACATTTCAACTTACATGGCAACCATCGCAGCATTCACCGGTAGCACATTGCGATTCCTTAGTGAGTTTGCACGTGATTGGATCACAGCAAGGATCCCTGGAATGGCACTCGTCGATGGTGCCGCAGTCACAATCCTCGCCTTCCTCCACCACGCCATTGCCGCATGTTCTTCCAACATCCAGCTGAAAACAGTTTTTAATATTCTTTTGTAATATTAGCGTTATTTAAACGTGTAATTTAATTGAAAAACAACACGACTTAAAGTAGAATAAATATGTAATGTAATTTTAAATAATTAAATTTATTTCACTGTCTTGTTTGTTCATATCAAATATTTTTAATCAAATGTAGCATAAATATATATGAAAAATATGAAGCAAAAAAAAAACAAAACAATTTTCTGAGACAGTTTCCCAAGTGAAAACTGTGTTGTGTATTTTTCATCGTATGTTTATGACATTGAATGCGTAATCCATTAAGAATTAATCTCTAGCGATTTCAGATACGATTTTTAATATTTTGCGATATATATTCTCCGAAATACATTTATGAATCACATGTATTTTTTAAGTATAAAAGAATTCTTTTTTACTGAAAAAAAAATCAGTTTCTTGTCTTAGATATATTACATATTTATAGAAATTTAACTTATATTTGTATCTAGCGCGTAAAAGATAGCTGTAAATTTTCACAATACACATTTATCAGACAAGTAAAGTGACATTTCGTGACGCATGAATATCTTCAAGACAAAATTTTGATATCAAATGTCATTTCAATATTTGATAAGGGTGTGTCGAACTCTGTGACATTTGATAAACGTTCTATATTCACATTATACATATAATATATGCGATAGTTTTGTTCTTTTTTTTTATCTAAACTATAAAAAAAATAGTATAAGAAATACCTCATTGGGTTTATTGAGCAGACATATTCCATGTCCAGTTCTGAGTGCATCAATATAATCGTTCTTGCTGCACTCGGAGAATTTATACGGTTGTACATTCTCCAATCCCACAATGGTTTGAGCCATGATACAACCATGCCAATCTCTACAAAAGCATTCTTCTCTGCCATCGTCGTGTCCCATGCCAATATTATGACCTATCATATGCGCCATAGTGCCCGCTAATAAATGTGGTTCATAGGTGTTTATATCCACACTGATACCCACGGCTTTTGGGGTACAAACCGTTTCGGGTACTGCCATACCGGATTCGCCGCCTTGAAAAATTTCACCCCTGAAACATGCGATACGATAAAATTTAACGTTTCATAAAATAATATTTATAACACTGTGATCGAAAAGTAAAGTGAATTTGTTATCCCCTTCCAAATAGTCGTTTTCCGGTATTATCTACTCAATCGCCGCATTTGCCTTTTGAGTTTGCCGAATAGCCAGAAATTGCACGGCGCCAAATCAGACGAATACGGTGGTTGCAGAACGATATGAATCGAGTTGTTGGCAAAAAAGTTGCGAAGAACCAATGCAATATGATACGGTGCATTATTGTGACGAAGGCACCAAACCAATAGTCGTAAAACAAGTGTAACTCAGAGATAATTAAACCTTTTGACTGTTTTATATAAACAGTCCTACCAATGTAGGAACAAAAATACAATTTACCTGCCTTCCTAATGGCCCGGGAGTTTTAAATGACAATTTCACCATACTTTTTTGATCACAGTAGTATTAATCGATACTTACGTTAATAATTGCGTAGTATCCTTTTCGATTTTATATATTTTTCGCGATGTATAATCAATAAAATTAAGTAAAGCTCTGCTTATATCTTGACCCTTGTCTATTTGTGCCTGATTCGCTCCCTGCCACGTCTCTATGTACACTAGTGAAACCCTCGTGTTCAATGTTCTGAAATACTGAAAATAGAACAATAATCAAATTAGCCACGCGATCGAATCGTTTCACTTTTAAATATTAAATGAAATTTATAAAAATTATCTAGCCGTGAAAGTTCAATATAAATATTACATATTTACATTTCATTTCGATAATTGTATTTCGAAGACGATTTCATGTATCATACGTCATTATTATTTGTTGCCTAATAAGTATAAAGCGTCGGTCGGAAAATTTTCCACGAAACTTCGGAAAAGCTCGTTGATTATTACGTTAGTGACTAAGGGTGAGTTGGGGGTAAATGTCGCATATATATATATATATATATATATATATATATATATATATATAAGACATTTTATATGGGAATAAATTAATTTCGGCACTTATTCGACGAGTTAGCTCGTCCTTTGAACAGACGTATTCGTGTGTAAATGAAAATGTACATCTTCGACGAAATTAATTTCCATCCATGTTTTGAAAACGAGACGGTTTCGTTTTTGCCGAAATAAAATATATACATAATATATAATATTATACTTTATTATGTAACGAAATATTTCGCTTAATATGTATTAAATTTTCGCTTCGCCAATAGCAAATACATAATGAATGTCGTTTATTCTATGTACATTTTTTTTGGAGCTTACAGTGATCGTCTTATGAGCGTATAAAATTTGGAATATTTTTATATAAGAGAACTTTGAATGAATCGAAAAAAAATATATTTATAAAGCGAGAAACATACAACATTCCCGATTTAATATATAGTGTTTAAAATTAGAAGAACGTTAAGTATATTTGGTATAAGAGAAACTTTGATTTGCATAATAACATGTGTACAAATTTGCTGCTTTCATTTCGGAAGTTAGCCACTTTTAACTCTGAAATGGCTCAGATAAAATGACATTCGCAGCAGAACTTCAAATATGATGATTAATTCGAAGCATAATTTGCGTAATGGAGAAAGTAAACGAATTCGCCCCGGCTTCGGGGATTTTGCATGAAAAAATAATTACTTTGTTCATTTTCTCATTGTGAAAATTTCAAATTTAATATTGTACTATATTTTATTAGTAAACTTGAATATTGTGTTATTTTGTGTTTGATTTATTTTGCAAACAAAATCGGCGTCGTCATACAAATGCTATTTTTTTTTTACATGAAAAATGTATATTGAGTTGTGACAACATTTGTGCTGAAAAAATTACAATGATATCGTTTAAAGTATTTTGTATATTATAAAAAAAAATAAATAATTTTCTACTATAATAATATATTTTAATAAACTTGCGCAATAGAAGACGAGGACCCCACTTAAGGGTGTACATGTGGGGTCTGAACGTTTCAAATTTAGCGATATCACGTGAACTCGTCTTTTGTATAATTGTCTTCGCAATTTCTTCTCCCACATTTGAAGTTGACAAATTACGGTAATAATTACATTATCACAGCAATTACTCTTGGGAAATTGTGTTTCTGTGCGGTTTTCTATCGCTTTTTCGACAGAGTGTTGTCGAAGTGAGGAAGTTTCTCTCGTCATTGTTCACTTTTACAATAAAAAAAAAATGTTTAAATATTATATGAAAATGTATATATTAAATTGACATACCAGATCAGCAATATTTGCAACTTGAATAGCGTCGTGGACGACTTCAGCCCTCGTGCTGCCGTTGCGTTTGTCAAACATCCCTTTGTCTATGACGAGGGCTGTTTCTATGAATTTGGTGGCCTCCCTGACGTCCCTCCGATATCTGAAGAAGGCTTTATCGTTGCTTCCCGGCGCTATGTTGACATGCTTGGTCCTCCGAATGTTCTTCATTCGCCAGTCGAGATTACCCGAATTGGCGCAACCCTTGGTCGCCTTCGAGCGAGCCTCGAATATGACATGTGGGTGTTTCTGCTAAAACAAAGTGCCGAAAAGTCAAACACGACCCGTTTAATTATTCTATTTAATAAATTTGTGTACAAAAAAAAAAACAACATGAAAATTTATCTTAAAAATAATAATAGACGGGATGATTTTTTTTTTTTTTTTTTTTGGAAAACTATTGTGTAAAGAAGTTTTTAATTTGATAACATAGAACGCGTATGATTTTATGGAAAATTGCCACGGGAAAATTAATGAAAATTCATTAGAGTCGCCGTTACGAATGAATTTCATTATTATCGCAACAACGTCTTAGACAACAAAGAAATAAATTACATTAATTAAAATTAACTATTCGCTTTGAAAGCGGAAACATTTTCGCACTAACGAAGAAACCAACCCTTATTTTACTATTTGTACAGCGAAATTACACGTTGAAGACATAATATATACACACACACACACACACACAATGGATATATAATTTTGAAATACTTCAACTTCGGATCGCTGACTGCATATTGTACAATATTACTACGTAAAATGCATTCTAAACAGTACACGTAATACTAGTGCGACGTCAAACGGTACAAGTGCATGCATACGAGCTCGTGCACTCTCATAAATATATAATATAAAATGTAAGCTGTTTGTATAGATTTTGATAATTTCTAATTTTTAGTGTCGTATATAGTTTTGTAATAACCCCCTTTTGTTTGGTATGTGGATTTGTATGCTTTATAAACAGAAATGTACTTCTGGAGTCATTGTAATGCATCATTTTTAAAACATTCCTAATCAACACGACTGACAACCAACATATGATATATATATATTGCAGGAGTCAGCAACCATTTAAGTAGGAAAAGTAAAAAATTACAATTTACAAAATTTCATAATTTTTAAAGAGCCACATATGGCTCGCGAGCCGCAGATTGCATATCCCTGATCTATTATATTTATTATTATACAAGTTTTATAAATATATAAAATATTCGTTGCCATCTGCATAATTATTTTAAAATGGAAAATTTAAAATTAAAATATTTCTTTTAAGAAATAACAGTAGAATTTTTTTTCGCATAAAAGCTAATTTGATTTTATATTGAAATAATTTTCATTTTATGAATTTAATATATTAATAGCGGTGTAAAAAATATCACGTGACTAATTCATATATGTTATCGATATTTTATCAGTAAATTGTTACTTTCCGTTGTTTCAATCCATAAATTTCGTTTAAAAAATCAAGATAAGATTTCGTGAACGTTAATCGACTGAACAATACACGTGCTCTTTATTGAACATTGTTATTATTTTCAATTTTATTTTTCTATCTTCAAAATGAATGTTAGCTATTTATTATTATTATTATTTAATGTATTATATATTGTATATAAAAAAAAAAATAATTTATATCAACACCCATATAGTTGAATTTCACTTTAACACAAGTTTAAAAATGTTTTCATATTTATTTAAAATATATATATTTAAATAATTTATAATATATGTATGCATAAATTTATATTTGTATTGCTTTTGCTATTTTAATAAATCGTATATAAAGTTCTGTAGTTCGCGTTAATTGTAAACCGGAACTCGTTTACATGCTAAATCGTGAAAACTAAAGTTTTTTCCCGTTGAAAAGTATTTGAAATATTTCTTAAAAAAAACGCCAAAGTGGCAAACACGACTAAAAGGAGGATTTCTGGAGGTTTTTCAGTTACAAAATGATATATTTTTTGACAGTATACCTTTTTTTCTCGCCTTTATACGATATTAAAAAAAGAGAGGCAGGATGAAATGGAAAATAAAAATGTAACAATTTTTTTTGTAATAAAATATGTTTTTAAAATAATTAGATTTTATCCATATTTTCAATATTTAAAAATTTTTAACTTCTTTTTCTATGGTTAATTTATTTAAAATTTTGTGTTTCACGTTCGATATATTGATTTGAAATGATAAATTACATATAATATATTTTTTAAATTATAATTACTAACGAATACAGTTTCATTATTTACCAATACTATCATCATTGACAATAATGACAATAGAGGGCGTTTCGTTTTTGAATACCGTTTTTTCGCAAGATGATGGATTGCTCATTTATTCTTTTCATAATGATCCGGTTTTGATGAATTGTTTTGAACTTTTTTTTTCTATTGTGCCGCAAAACGAATTTTTACTCGGGCTTTTCCCATTTGCATGACAATGATTATTTTTTTCCGGCTCTCGGAATCGCGAAAGGAAAAATAATAGTGAAAAAAAAATCATCCGCTTTTCTTTTTTTGTCGTGGCAAAGTTTTATCACAACGAGTATTTGAGTTAAAAGAAAAAAAACAGCCACTTTTTACTGGGTACAATGTGATTAAAAATTATTCGAAAGTATTAATTTTGTGTTCAATAATAGTTTATTACAATATATATTAATCGTTGAAGAAATGGAGCGTTAGACAATTGTTTAATTGAGAAAATTCTTGAAATTTTCCGAAACGTCTCGCAAATATATGTAAGAAAACGTACGTTGACATCTTGCAGGTACAATATAAAGCAATTTAATACTTTTTAATACGATATAAAAGACGCGCAAACTTTTCAAAGATGCTTTCTATTGTGTTTTCTATCAAAAGCTTTTAAAACAAGGGTTAAGAAGCGTTTTATTCTTAACAATGTTAAGTTTAAAATGTATATATGTTTATATATATATATATATATATATACCATATATTGAAAATACTTATTTTCTGATTCTATACATATTTCAAATTGTTTATAAACGTATTTAAAGAAGGTCTTTTTGTACGATTTTTTGAATTTGATCAATATTTTTTTAATATAAGTTTTACTTGTTTGTTTGTATGGATGAAATTTTATAATCGATTTTTTTGGAAACTTTTCGATATCCTATTGAAGCTGAAATTTTGTATACTTGTCCATTCTCGATGATAATAAAAGAATCAATCAACAGATTTACAAAATAATCGATCAATTAGTGGTAATTAATGATATTGCTTTTAATATATAATTGACACTAATAATGCGATATGACGAATAATAAATAATACAACGCTTTTTCCGGTCCTCGAAACAATTGGAACGGTCTTTTTCCGGTATAGCCTTCATGATCTACTTCAATTCGGTTTTTATCCCCTTAATCGTGTTAAAACGACTGAATTGAAATCAGGCGAATACGGAGGTTGCGGAACGATATGAGTCGAGTTTTGTCAAAAAAAAATCGCGCAGAACCAATGTAGTATGACATGGTGCATTATCGTAATGAAAAAAACCAAACCAAGAGTTGTAAAAACACGTGTAACTTGGAGATAATTAAACCTTTTGGACAAACAGACGCTTGGCAAATGTTATATATAAACAGTCCTACTAATCTAGGAAAAAAATTACTATTCACCTTACTTTTTGATTACAGTAGTATATGATAGTACAATGATGCGATTGTTATAAATATATTTATTAATGCATATATTTATACTATATGTTTGTCCATTAAAGAAAACTCAAAATATCGAAGACGACATTGTTAAAAATTGAGATATTGTGAGATATGGCGATTTTCGAACTACCATGTATACGAAGTGAAAATCTAAAAAAGCACCTAGAAAGAAAGGAAAATAAACTAGACAAGATATTATTTTTGTCAACGGTCACCAGTGACAAACGACCCGTCGTCTAGGCGAGGATTTGCGAATTTTTACGGGGTATAAATCCGGAGCCACACCACCGCCACTATTGTCAGCGACCACTTTTCATCCCTCTACCCTTGTAGCGTTTTTATTTTATTATTATTATTATTACTTTTTTTGATATATAGTGTCCCGAAAATAAATATGAACAATGGCGCCCGTTTGTCCGTTCGTTCGTAGACGATGCAATATTTTCCGAATTTCCACAGCTAAACTTTTCCTTTTCACGGTCTAGATGAAAATATATACATATAAATTTCATTGTAGTGATGTTATTATAATTTTATCTACATAGAAAAAAAATATATAAATTAATCGTCATTCGTTACACGTTTTATTAAGTGAATAATTAATGAAAATAGATTTATCGAATAGCGTGTGTATGTGTGTGTGTGTGTGTGTGTGTTTTTTTGTGAACTCATTTTTGTTATAAATTCATATTATTGCCTCTCTATATCTTCCGCTTTTGTAGAATAGTCTGTTTTTCAAAGATAAAATTTTCTATAACTACTTTTATGTGTTTGAGTTATGAGAGACGAAAAATAGTAAAGGAAATATTATATGATAAATATTTCAATTTCTATCGGTTGAAAAACAAATAATACAAAGAAAAATTCTATTCTTTTATAATCAATGTATTATTTGAAATAATATTTATCAAAAAAAAAAGTATCACATATTGATTTTTGTAGTGTGAGCAAAATTGCTAAATAATAATTAAAAGATTATTATTTAAAATGTGCACTTATATTTGAAAAATCTATTTTTTTTCTTATTTCATCATTTGAAAATATAACTACGAATTATCTCGTAATGCATAATACTTCAAAAAAAAACACAGTTTTTATACTTTTTGTTGATTACTATATACACTAGAATTAGAATTTTTAATAATATAATGTGATTAAATCACATAGTCATTTTTGATCAGATTTTTGAAAATTATGAATCTTGAAATGCGCATATATTTCAGCAGTTATATAAATAAAAAAGTGTACTACATTTTTTTTATGGTTAATAATGAAGTGAAGAGATAAAAAAAATCTTTTAATTCAAATTTTAATTAACGATTATGTACTGAGACAAAATTTAACGAACGATTCAATAAAAACAATTGCGCTGAAATGAATCGACCGTAAAAGTCATTGCTTAAGTTAACGTTTAACTCGCACACTGCAGATAATGACTTTAACTGGAACGTTTAATTCGTGTACAGTTAGAAAACAATTACACGAAGTGCATTTTAAATCGCTAAACGGACAATTATTTCTTGTACAAGTTAAAGCTAAATCTCTATTCGATACTGATCTGATTATTTTTTTAATAGTATTATTATAATTAAAGTTTTATGATGAAATATAACACACTCTATATATGGTATAAAAGTTATTATTATAATAACTTACTATATATAGATATTGTTCAACGTTTAATCGTATCGATAGAGGTGGTTTAATAATGCAATCACAATTTCTCTAATCGATATCATTTCTATTATTTAAATCTAATATGATATTAATATACAGTCAAATCTGTTTTTGTGCGATTCCTTTTTTTGTGCGGTATATGAATCACAATACGACTCATTGTATTGGCAACACTTTTTTTGCTATCAGTGTGTATGTGCATATTGCATCAGCCCATTTCATTATAGTAATGCACAATATTCAGCCAATTTCAATACACAATGCGCCATCTAATAACTTCAGTTAGTTACGACGATCTTTTTTTTATACGGTTCCCATCTAACGTATATTTTTTCATATGTCATAGCTATTTACAAAGTTTCCGAATATTTTTTTTATGCGTTTTTTTTATGCGGTCCCTATCTATCGCACAAAAACAGGTTTGACTGTAGTATAATTTATTTATTTAATAATGAGTTTTCATGTATCGATTTGTTTAGAATAGTACTAGAATATATTGAGAAATTTTGAAAAAAAATTAATATGTTATTTTTTAATTACGTTTACATTCTTAACTTTAATATATGTATAGAGCAATGACAGGTGCAATAATTTTCGACATTGTTATCTTTGTACATCGCGTAATCTTTGTTCGGACACCTGGCGCTTTCCAGAGTCTTCATCCCGTACTTTGCCGGTAATAACAAACCATTAGTGCGAGAAACCCTCTCAAACCGACCGGCACTGAAGGGTGAAGGGCCTCTGGAGTTGATACTCTCATAGAAAATTACTTTTGGATCCAATCAAATTATAATTTGCGCCGAAGGTTGTACTGCCAGAAATGCGAAAAGGACCGACGGTGGGCGTGGGTCGTTTCTCTCATTCCTTATATCAGAGGTTTGTAACCTTTTTGCCTTAACCCTAAATGATTATAAATGGAACGCGACTAATGGATATTTGAGTTTATTATAAATGGAATGTCGTGTGGGTGTTTTTCGGTTAACGCGTTAAATTATTACGCATTCATTTTTTGTATTCTTATTTTATATTCTAGAGTTTTTTTTATGTTAAATATGCCTTAGGTTAGCAATTGCTATTTCAAAAATAAAAAAAAAATGCTCCATCCAAAGATACTCATCCCTTCGACTTTGCTATTCCCGTTAATCCAGAACGGTTTTTCGAATTAAAAGTCAAAGTTTCGCGACGGTAACACTTTTGCACGCGGCCACAGAGAGGTTGCGCTCACCGAGTCGGAAAAGTGCGGGGAAAATCGGGAAAATTTTATCATAAACGACCTTTTCAAAATCTCGTTTGTGAAGCCGGCTGTTGGCGTTTCTAGTTACTCGCATCTCGCTTCGCCTTTACCACCATTTTTCCCATTCCATAGTGGACTTTTCAACAATGCTTCTCTAATTACGAATTCTTAATTAAAAACTCTTCAGCGGCGAAAGTGGATTTCATCGATTTTGGCGCCATATTCGATTATATAATGCACGCAAAACACACACACACACTCACGCACATATATTATTATTTTGTAAGCTTTTTACAAAGATTAAGCATTTGCAATATCCGATTCACTTGTCGGTTCAATTATAGTTATGATGTACGTCAAATTTTATGTCAATATGAAACGGTGTTTCATTTTAGAACTATTCATAAAGCATCACATTTGACGTTGCAAAGTTCACGCTTACAATACACAACATGCACGTTACATTATTAATTGAAAATTTATATATACCATATATATATATATATATATATATATATATATATATATATATATATATATATATCGAAGTTCGCGAGTAATAGAATATTTGTGCTATATTAGATACATGTGTCGTGTCGAATGATGAAACTCTTGGATTACTTGTTTAACAGGAATTAACTGCTTGTTGTACGACATATGCTCAATTTGAAGAAAATATAAACATAACATAATTTTAGTAATAGGTGAGTAGTTTTCGTAAAGTCGAATAATTTTAGTATAGATTCTACACATCAAAACTCAATATTTCAATATTATAAAACTGCAAATTTGTTTATAAAATGTAAATTATTTCAAAGTAATCGCCGTACTTTTTCCAGTCCTCAAAATAGTCGGAATAGCCTCCGAGACCTTTTTCGATTCGGTTTTTATTTCCTCAATCGTGTCAAAACGGCGTTTCCCGCATTGACCTTTTGAGTTTGCCGAATAGCCAGAAGTCGCACGGAGTCAAATCAGGCGAATACGGTGGTTGCGAAACGGTGATGAAGGAATCAAAAAGAGTTGTAAAAACACGTGTAACTCGGAGATAATTAAACCTTTCGACAAACAGATGCTTGGCAAATATTATAGACAGTCCTATTAATTTAGGAAAAAAAATTACAATTTACATGCTCGGGAGTTTTAAATGACAATTTCACCTTACTTTTTGATCACAGTAGTATATAAATAAAAAATCACTGTTAATATAAATGTATATAGATTATCGATTTTAAATAATATATATTAGAGCGATTTTGCGATAAATAAAACGATACAATCGTACGTCGTAAAATAATCGTCCCTTAAAACGGTGATTTATTTACCGGCACAATACGCCCTTCTATCCATAATACATAATTACGCCGTGAACGTAATTTATTTTGGAAATTGAATTTTGTCGGAGGTCTATTTTTTTATATTTTTTTTTTGTTAGTCGCCTTTAAAAAATGTATTTATAGAGCGATTCGTGAAAAAGGGCGTAATTTCAAGCTGACGCCCGCTGAAACTATGGCGATTGAAACATAAAAAAAAAATAATAATTTAAAAATAGGCGTTTACGGTCGGTGAAAATTTTTAAAACGTGCACTAATTTTTTTTACACGTATAAATTTTGCAAATTTAATTTAATGGAATATATATTTTTCGTGTTTATGGGCCAAGCTAATTAACGTTATGAAGCGGTTTCGGATTTTCGATTCGATATTAGATAATTTGGGTTATAAAATGATCAATGTTATGAAGTGTATATTTATATAATTTATAAAATAATATAATCATTACTAATAATTTTAAAGAATTACAAGCATTTCAAAGAAAAAGTATGCATTAAACAATTTACAATTATACATATTGTGACCAAATTCCACCCGGAATAATTAAATTTAAATCGAATAGAAATAATTAGTATTTTTTTCCTATATAAACAAACATCTACTTAACACATACTAAATAATATTTCACGCTCAAATTTTACACGAATGTTAACACTTTACCATGGGGTCCAGTAAAAGGGGGCAATTTGCAATCATTTCGCTAACCTCGTAATATTTTTTTTCATATAGACTAAATATTTATTCAACAGATGACATTATAATTGTATATAAAATTCAACGACGACTCAAAACGTATTACTACGCTTCCCCCCTTTAACCGATAAGCAGGCGTCAATCGTATTACTACGCTTTCTCTTGGTTAACGTGTTAAAAATGATCGTATAATAAATCTACAATTTTTTTTTAATAATTATAGAATGCACAGTAGAAATATAAATACGAGATTTTTGGCAAAAGTTGACAAATCAAAGGTCGTTTCATGATTTTGCGGACGAGGAACGAATCATATTAATTGCGATCATAAATTAGTTGAACAATGGCCCCGGTGGGACGACTCGAAAAGTGTCCGGGGTTATTGCGGGGATAGAATGGGACTCTAAAGATTAATATCGAACCTCCAGACCCCCCCCCCTTAGCCCCACCGTCGTCAGACGAGGGATGTAATGGGTGCAAAATGTTATGCTTTTGTATTATAATTGCCGATCCATTTATATTACGGCTTACACTGTCATTTTCGCCGCCGAAACAGATGTTCTTCGCCGCCTAACCGGTCTAACCGGTCAAACATCTTATCCGTTTAGAAACAAGAAACTAACGCTGCGATCTTCAGTTTAAAGTGTACCGAAATTGCCTCGAAGCTACCCGCAGTTTTCCACCGCCTCACACTTCCTTTTCAGGCGTTTCAGGCGTTTCAGGATTTGCTCGGTTCGATCGGTGGTTGCGGTCGAGCGTGAAATTGTCCGATGTTATTTAGTGTATCTATCTATATCTAGCTCACACTTGAAAAGCAATATATTTCTAGTCAGTATATATATATATATATATATATATATATATATATATATATATATATATATAGAAAAAAATAACGATCGAAGCGATAAAAATGTTCTAATTATAAATTTTAAAATAAATCAGTAAACGCAGCACATCTATTATAAAATGGACAAGATTATTCTACGTTGAATTTACAAAAGATATATTATATTTGGAATTTTATATGTAATACAAAAAAATCTTAAAAAAGCAGCGGTTCCCAACCTTTTTTCATTAGTGTACCCATTTAGCTGATTGTGTCCTCAGTGTGTACCCCTAACACACACACACACACACATTATTTTTATACAATATAAAAATATATAATTACAGTAACTTTCACAAGTCGATGAACAAAAAAAAAAAAAAAACAGAATTTTTGCATTTTACAAACGTTTCTCGTTTATATTTTTGCTCGTTGTTCTGTGAAAGTCATCATAGTTATATATTTTATACTGTATAAAAATAAATATATATTTAATTTAAATATTTTCCGGCATTACAACTTTTTTTTTGCGCACCTCCAAATTATTTTTCGCGTACCACAGTTTAGAAATCGCTGCTGTAAATTCATATATACATAACGTAGAAATATTAATGAAGATATTAAAGTAAAAACTTGAAAAAATATTTAATTTTTAATAAAGTGCTTTTTAAATAATGTAAAACAAAAATGAAAATTAATATATTCGGTCTTTTAAATATAATCTAAAATCAATTTTAACGAAAATTATTCAGGTTTTTCAATTAGAGTAGTTTTATTTTAATATTATTTTTTTTTCTATGAAAACTTTTTACTTTGACATTAACATGGTAATCGATCGTGATTTATAATGAAGATTACGTTGAATTGAAAATAGATAAAATTATTCATGCTAATATAAGTGTACTAGAAATATAATTTTGATATAAATTAAAATATGAAATGAAAGAAAAAAAATATGAAATTAATGATAAAATTAAATATAGAAGGACGGTTATCAAATTAAAACGAATTTTCTGTAAGAAGTCAAAAATAACATTGAAATTTTCTACGAATTTCCAGAAATGATTTATGAGTTAACTATGGATTGAGGTCTGACGAGAATCAACGAGAAATGGAAACTCTTTATTTAATTAAAACTCGTAGAGATATTTCGAAAAGTTATTACACAAAAGACTTTCAAATAAGTTACGCGTATTATATAAACATTATTATATACGTTCAGGAAATGTGTTGAGAAAATTATATATAAAGCGTATATTTTATTTTAACCTTTATATACGTGTATGTATGTATGGTATCTACAGGAAGGAAATTAATTTTGGAAATTGAAATTTCGAAGCCATTTTTAAGGGTTCCAATTTTAATACATACATAGGGTGTATATAAAATATAGGGATTAAAGTGAAAAATGTGACATACTAAGGTTTAATTATCTCCGATTTACACGTGTTTTTAAAACTCTTTTCGGTTCTTCGCAATTTTTTTTCATCAAAAACTCGACTCATATTGTTCCGCAACCACCGTATTCGCCTGATTTGGCTCCGCGCAACTTCTGGCTATTCAGCAAACTCAAAAGGCCAAATGACACGATTTGAAGATAAAAACCGAAAAAGACTATTCGTTTTAAAAAAAATTGCGTTTTTCGGACGGGGATTACTTTGAAAGGGACGAAATTGATGATTGTCAGAAGAATAAATTGAGTTTTTTTTTAGCAATTGTTGAGAAAATTTATAATAGTTTAGAATCATCACAAAAATTATTAGTTATTCATTATATTATACGCTATCATAAAATATACGAATAAATATAAAAACCGTTTTCGTGCCGCAATTTCTAGTTTATTTTTTTTTATGAATTTATGCCGCTAAAAAGAATATATCCACGTCGTCTATTTTATATTTGTTTTATTATGAACGTGGAATATTCACCGTTTTTCGAAATATCCAGTTCATTATTTAGAATCAACGTCAGTACGGCACAACGAACTTTGAATAATGTACCCAGTTTACGGTTCGTACGGCGAAATAAATTAGATTTAGAGCTAATCTACGCTTTAGATGACGTACTGATGAAAAACATTTTCAGCAATTTTCAGCGAAACACTCGTCGCTTTCATACGACCGCAACGCAAATAATCGATTCTATATTGAAATTTTATTTTTGACGACTGTTTTACGTGTTAGCACGCACGCGCCGGCGTGTACCACCGGTGGCTCACACTAGATTTTTTCATCGGGCGTGTTAATATTGATTTTTTTGCAATAGTTTTCGAATATTTTGAATTAAAAGTATTATTTATCGGTGAAAAAAATTGTAAATTTGTATATGGACACTGACCGAAAGATCTCCCCCGTAGAATGGATGAATAACGAAGGTTTCGTTGCCGACGTGAATAACACCAGAAACCCCGTTACATGTGTGAAAGGCAGCGCTGGCTCCCGGATAGTCTTTAACTGTGCCATGGTAGTAACAGTGCTCGATCTCCTAAAAAAAATAAAAAAATATATTATTTTTTTAATCTCTGAAAAATATATAAATAGCTACAAAAGAAAAACATGTCAAAATTCAAAATAAACTTGATGATATTTCGAGTACGATGTTCGTGTTTTAATGCAGAGTCAAAATTCAAATGTGAAGCGGTAACGTCTTATGAGGATCTAATTTAATTAATCGTGCCCGGGAAAACTTTATCTAAATTAAATTTCGGATTAAACCGTTTCCAATTGATAATTTGTTACAACTAATACAATCATAATGTTCGACTAAGTAAATTTTGTCGCATTTGTTGCAATTATCATTGATATAAAATATAACATATTTTTTTTCGCGAATAATTTCGCACGTACTTATAAAGTAAATTAGATAAATTAAATTGATGAAAAAAAAAATATATATATACATATATATACTTAAAATAGTTACGAAGCGCAAAGAGTTTACATGTTTATTGCGTTATAAATGTTTGACGTTGAAATACGTGCCGTTAATACTGAAAATATGTACAACGACAGTTGAATTTCAATTTGTAATACTAATTCAAACGTCAATAAGAGTGTGTGTGTGTGTGTGAGGAAATTACATTTGGAAAAAAAATATTAGCCCTAAATTATTCATATTAAAAGTATACAAATCATATAATACACATATTAATATTTGTTTCTTTGTTCGTATTCGAATTCTCATTAGGGTAGGATAATCATAATATTGTCCAACTTTCTAATCCTTTCAATGTATATTTTTGTTTTGTTATTTTATTGTATATTTATTATAACGATTGATAGTTGTTAAAGCGCTATTGAAACAAATTTTTCAGCGAAAAAGTTAGAAACGATAGTTAAATAAAGTTTTAGTGGAAATACGTGCGTTATTTTTTTTTCATATATGAAAATTATAATTTTGGTTTTATTGTATTGAAAATTTAATACTATTGAAAAAAAAAAATTTAAAATAGGAACAAGTTAATCTATATTAAGATTATAAATTTAGTGATGTAGATAATGGTTGGTAAATTGTCTGTAAATACACGTAAATAGAGATACAATTTAATGAAACCGTTTATTCGAATCACGCATTGAGAACATAATGAGACATTCGGATAGGCGGATTAATAGAATTAATCGAAGAAACGAAAGGATCCGAGCAGCAGAAAAGGGTTAGAAATTCCGCAGTCCTCCAGCTAAATCGTGAAAAGGGCGAGTCCTCTTTTTGCTTAAAGAGGGCAGCAAAAAAAAAAAAAGAATTTCGACGATAAAAGGAACGTTAAGTATTTAATGGCGCCGTCGCTTAATTCACTTGATTCGGTATGTGAAAGTTGTGACCGCAAACGAATCGCCCTCGGGGACCATAAGGGACGTTTCAAAAGGGCGTCAAATCCCGCCCTAATTTTTGCACGAGGGCGGAGGACGAGTAGGAGGACACGTGTCGAGAATTTTCCACGAAGACAACAACCATTGTTTTTTTTAAATTTTTTTTGTACGCGATAAAAGTGCTGAAAAATCGTGTTCAATTATACAAAAGTGTAATTACAGAAATCCCTGGTTTTCTATCGCTGGTTTTTAAAAAATATTAATAGAGAAAATACTCGAAAATAGAACTCGATTGGTGGAATATATATATATATATATATATATATATATATATATATATATATATATATATATATATATATATATATATATATATATGAAAAATCACAAAATGTATAAAAATGTAGGAATAGTTATTAAAGGTTTATATAGCGTATAAATGTTGGGAAGGATTTATGAAGCCTTAAAATATAGAAACCCTACTTCGCGGATTTTCACCTATCGCGGGGGAGGATTTTGGAACGTATCACCCGCGATAATGGAGGGATTACTGTATTTCAACATTTCCAGTTTTTTTCAGATTTATTGTATTATCTGTTTAATCTATATCTATTATATGTATTATATAAACATCACTGAAAAGAGTAAATATTGTTCACTCATCGTTTCTATTCGTAAAATTGTCGCTCTTTTATATACAAGATACAATCAACATTTAACATTATAAATATAATGGAAAAAATATTATACGATTATGTTTCAAGGTAAGCAATATATATAATAAAATATCTGGTCGAAATTGAAGTTTCATAAGTGTGTCTGTTTGCGAATCTTTTGAACGACGAAAAAATCAAAGAGGAACACCGCCTAGTCGAGAGTTTCCCGGTTTTCCATTCATTTCTTATATTTTCCTTTAGCTCTCTCTCTCTCTCTCTCTCTCTCTCTCTATATATATATATATATATATATATATATATATATATATATATATATACATCAATAGTTGTACAGATGAGGTGCACACAGAGTACACATCATCAAAAGGATTAACTGATCAAAGGAAGACCTTCTTACACCCCTCGTCCCTGTCGTTCATCCCCCTTCCCTCAATTTCACATTTTTATTTATATATATATATATATATATATATATATATATATATATATATATATATTTTTTTTTTTTTTGTCTCCGAACGGCTGTTTTTCGTCTGTAAGTATCTGTCTATTGGCGGTAAATAGAGCATGAGATAACGTGAAATAAATTGACAGCTAACTAGTTCGTTTCTATTTTCAGAGTGTAGATCTATAAAACGAATGAATCGAGCAAGACTGAAAAATTGTCTTAGTGTTTTTTTTTTGTGTGAAGATCTCGTAGTATATTAAATTTTGAATGAAACGTTTGACACAAATTTTTGTGTCGTATTATCATTTATTCGTACGGTTGAATAAAAAAAAGTATTACATTCTGCATAAATTTCGAATAAAACTAAGCGCTTCTTTATATTTTATAAAGATATTAAAAAAAATACTATAAAAACTTTTGCTCTCGATCTAAATTAGCTCATTTAATTTTATTTATTTACTTTCTGTATATATATATATATATTTTACGGTAATATCAGAGTCGAAATTACGTTATATGCTAAAATATACTGAAATGTCCCCAGACAGTCGTGTGCATAAAACTCTTGCAATATGGCGCTAAAATATGCGACGCAAATAAGGCTTTATGCTTAAAGTTTAAATTTGCATCTTTACCAACTGAAATGCATCAAATTGGGAGAAAAACGTGAATTTTAAACTGGCTGTGAAATTTTATAGATATTTTATTTTTATTGAAGAAAAACTCCAGATGTTATATATCAAATTTTCATACAGGCAAATCATCAGTTTTAGATGAAAAGTTGTTAGGTAACCGTAGAACTTTACTAATGTACAGTTAACTCTCTTTTTACACTGTAGATAGGTTCTTAAGCAAACGTGTAGGAAAAAAATCGTGTAAATAAATACACATTCGATCTATGATAAATTTGGGAATGTGTTTCACAACTGTAAGATGAAAAAATTCCATATATTTTCTCAAAAAAAAAAAACGTGCTTAAAAAGTAATAATGAAAATTTGCGTAAAAATGATATTTGTTCTTATTGGTGAACCGCGTTATTTCGTGTAAAAAAAGAGTTAGGTGTATTTATATTATTCAATGTTGATATAATATATTAGTAAACATGCTCATACACACGCACGCACACACACACACACACACACACACACACACACACATATATAAATATTGAATATTTTGAATTCAGAGAAATATATTTTTCGTATAAAAGTAAATATAAAATCAAAATTTGCGTATATTCAAAAATAAAACTGTAAATAAGAGCGGAAAAAAAAATTGAAAACGCAGTATAAAGCTTAATACTTTTATTGCTCAAATTTTGGCCTTCAGTGAAGCGTTGTGTGAAAAAAATTTTTTTACACGCCAAAAACGTTAGGAAAAATTCAAATGTTGATTTTTAACGATATTTATTTTTTTCGTTTTTCCCGCAAAAATATCTAAAATTTTCAACGAAATTCCGAGCATAAATGAAGAAAAAAAATCGTTTCATTCCCCGCAGCGAATGCAAATCGTACCGGCGTCGTGGGAAATAAGCCAGTCGCATTCGCAAAAAAAAAGTAAATAAATAGACCAAATAAGACTAGACGAACCGTTTTTACGACAATAGCAGACAGAGCCCGTAAAAATAATCGTGACGAATTTTACAGGGACAGGGTGTTTCTTTAGTTTTTTTTTCGTTCTCCTTTCCCGTCGTTTAAGTATACTGCAGCGAGAGCGCGCGCCCGCCTGCAAAGGGTTAATTGGCTCGGATTGTGAAGAGAATCGCTCGTAAATTGGGGGACCGAGCGCCATTTTTTTTTCTATTTTATTAAATTTTCTTTGTTTTTCAACCAGAGATTATTTTCACGTGCCACTAAAATGCTATTATTCTACGAGAAAATTTTTAATGAGAAAATATCAGAATACTTTTTCGGAATAATTGCTCTGACATTGCATTAAAAATAATCTTTTATTTAAATTTTTGCATACTAACTCATTAAAAATATTTTATTTTATTTATTCTAGTACAAATTTAATATAAAATGTGTGATGCGATTTTTTTATAATTTATATGCGAAATGTTCATTGCAGCCTTCATTTATAGATCATTGCTGTAAAATAATCTTTACGAGCAAAAAGTTTTCAAAACGTCTGATATAAATTTTAACATTGGATTCGAAACGCGATATCAAAAATAGACTTTTTACTTTACAAAGATAAAAAAAAAGATTAATTTAACAAACGGTCGAACACTCGAAACGCTATCATTGCAGTTTAATTTTTAATTAACTTCTCCGGTGTCACGGTTAATTTTGTCGGACTATCGAGTTATAAAATCCAATTCAATTATGAGCTTTCCACTGTGTTAATTCGAATCACTTTTCGCCTTCTGTTCAAGAAACGACCCCTCCTCCCCGCCTCCGTTTCAATGTTTAATTTCGTTTCGACTTTTCCGAACATGACCGGAAAAAGGGTGAGCTTTTATATATATATATATATAGAACGGATGAAAAATCGATCGTCGGTTTTTAATATGCAAATCGAAAGAGTTCCACGCTGCGATTTCGATTTCGACACGGAAAAATGCGAAAAATTTTTCTCCGGTGAAATATTCCGCTTATTGTTATCGTGCACTTTACGGCGGCATTTTCGTTGAACTTTATTGTGTCAAGAGGCTTTTGCGCATCCGCGAATAATTTTCACCATTGTTAACTTTGTGCAATTTCTATTTTCCTTTATGTTCGAAAGACAGGAAAGACGCTGTTGAATGGAGAGCGTGTCTTTCAGGCTTGAAAATTCAAGTAATACTTATATATTACACGTATACTATATATAAGACGACCGTTTCGTGTAGAATATCTCATTCTTTTCAAAATATTTTATAGAAATTCGCTTTGAAATATATATACGGATAAATTTTCGGTTTAAATCACGAATTTTCCGTTTTAAATTAAATATGTACTCGTGTATTTTTCACTTCAATAAATCAACATTGTGAAGTATTAACGCTACAATATATTGTAATAAGGTCGTTCTTTTTAATGATAAATAAATAAAAGTATACTCGCTACGTATATTAAAATTATATTTTAATTAATTAATTTTAAATCTGCTTATAATTTTAAAATTTTGGTGCGAATTTTCCACGATTTATTTATTTAATAAATCGAAAATTTATCACCGGAAACTTTGTCTTCAGTTTTATATATATATATTTTTTTTGTTAACGAATCGAACGAAATAGTAGAAATATTTTTAATTGCTATTGGAAAATGCGGAAAACGACCGAGTTTTAAATGATTTTTGGAGAATTTCCAATGCGAAAAATCACACGGCAATAAATAAAAACAAATACGATTAAAAAAATACATATATATATATATATATATATATATATCGTCAAGATTGGAGAGTTCTCGGCGATATTGTTATCGGAAATATTTTAAATTCAGATTCAGAATATATGAATTACAAATTGACGCTGCAAAAAAAAAAAAGAAAAACGCGGGCGAATTTTCAGAAAGTCATTTTTTTCAGACGGCAGTTGAAAAATAAAATAAAAAGCGATCGAAATTTCTCCATCGCAGTCGTTAGTTAAATTAAGCGCATATAAGAGCCGGCTATAAATTTAACAACACGTTTATTTTATTATACATACAAATGTATATAATATATTAAGAAAATATTTTTAATTATTTTAACATCGATATTTTAAATCGAACGATAGTTTTATTTTATAGAATCCATAGATAAATAGAAATAACGACTGTGTACCGTTTTATTACACATTATATATATATATATATATATATATATATATATATATATATATATTGAATTAGAAAAAAAATAGTCGAAATTCATTCGCGAGTAAGTTAAGTGTCTCATTTCGGTCCATTTAACCTGAAAAAAAAACGTTAAAGGCAGCCATAAATAAACGTTCGCATTAGTGTCGGAAAAGAGCGACGAAAAACGTTAAATAAACAATTTCAGTTTCCTTTTTATCCGCTGTGCATTTAAGTTTTATATTTATATAAATAAATATATATGTTATTTCTGCGCATTTTTCTAGAAAAAAAAATACGTTTTTTTTCAGCGAAAAAAAGTTAACAGAAAATTTTTCCATTTGTGTGCGATTAACTTTTTATGTGTGCGATTTTTTTTAACACGTGAAAAAGTTTTGATATAATGCAAAAAAAATAATATTAATATTAGTTATAATATAATGAAGAATGATATTATTTTTCTATTGAATATTACACATATACAAATCATTTCTAATATTTATAATCTAAAAATCTATTTTATATTTGATTCATGAAATAACTACTTAATGCTCTACTTATCAGGTTTTTTATTTTATATTTCAAATGTACATATAATTTATAAATAAAAACAGAGTAAAATAATGTAATAGACCGATTAAAAAAAATAATAAGTTGCTTTTTTGGAAAATTTTATAATAATAAATAAGAAAGAAAACGATATCCACGAGTTTGAAAAAACATCCAACAGCATCCAACGAGCGTAGATCGTTCATGTGTTATACAAAGTACAAGTTGAAACCTACGAGCAGCGCTCGGGTTGGTGCGATTTGATACATGTAGCGCGCGCGAGCAGTGCTCGTCTTAAAGCATTAAGTGGTGAATTAACTGAATCATCAGAAGATATTTTAATGATATTTAAATTATCGAATATCATCTAATTTTGTTACGGCCAATTTAAAAATCGAGAACGAAAAAGAAAAACGTCTATTGCAAAGATCGCATCATGAATTTTTGAATTCGAAGAAACCCGAATCGACCGCGGCTCTCCAGTCACGTTGATGTCATATTTATGCGAAGGCTTTATTTATTTTTTTTTTGTATCTGCGAATATGTATTCTTTTTTTTCTTGATGTGCCCGCATATGTGGAGTTTGTGTGTATTTTTATGGGTCCCAATGGGGTCACAATCGCGTGTTTTTATTGCCCACCTGTTTGGAGGTCTGCTCTGCGCCGCTGGGTAAAAAGTGCTTCTGCATCAGGTTCGGTGCCAGCAGTTGTCTGAAACAACATCAAAACAAACATTTGGTCAATATGTGAAACGTATACAAACATATATTGCCTGCCATCATATCGAGTAGACTATCAAAAGTGTATCTTGGAATATTCATATCGGTCTAATAATGGTTATGAAGTGTAATTCCGCAAGAATATATTATATAATATATAGAAATTCCAACCTTTTAAATAACACAAAATTGTATTTTAAATGAAAAAAATGCAAAAGTTCTGAATCGATTTCAAAATGATTTTATTAAATATTTTTTTTCGATGAAGACAGAATATCACAATGAAAAATTTTAAAATACAATAGAATTCGTTTGCGTTTAATATTTTTATTATCTAACGTTAATTTTACTGTATATAAAATTTGAAAGAAAGATATAAAGTTTATATTTTAACACATCTTTTGCGGGAGACCGATTACGGTCCTACGCGTGTAATGCGCCGTATGCGGGAGACTGCAATCGTAGTCTTGTTTATTTAAATTATTTTTGTTTGTTCTACTTTAACTTTTTTAAATATAAATTTTTTAAACTATCATTTATTTTATTTATTATATCTGTATGTTGCAAAGATTACGAACGTAATCTTCTTTGTTAAATCCAGCCCCGCAAAAGATGTGTTAATATGCACGTTTTTTATTCTCAACTGTATCGTTATCATAATATTAAATTAAGAAGTTCAATAATTTACGTGTTTCATATATTTTTTTTAATTTTATAAATTCGTTTTAACATATATGAATTTTGAACGCAATTTTCATATTCAGAGTCAATAGATAAAGAACTCGAATCGTTTACGATATGAAGCAATAAAGCTCTAGATAATCATATTTGGCGTTAATTGTAAAATTAAGCTCTCGCTACGTTTCTCGGAGCTTTCATTGGGGGAATTTTCGATCATATTATTTCCCATCTGGATATTGAAATTGGACGGTCGCTTTTTGATGTCTCCGATCGAATGAACCGAAACCACAATCGCTTTCAGACTAAAAGACCATATATTGGAGTCTACGTGACTGTAAATCTTTCAGATTCATTAATAAGGAACCCCGATTCTGACCGCAAGTCTATGAAAGATCCAACAAAACGACCGCCTGCTCACCTTTTTCAGTGACAAAGAACAGACGAGATCTTTCATGAATAATGGACGAACGAAACCACTACGTCTTCCTATTTGAAAATTCACATTATATTATGTAATACCTTTATATATATATATATATATATATATATATATATATATATATATATATATACATATAGAAAATATACTTTAATATATTTTCTAAAGTCGAAGTATATAGCTTTTGCACTTTGAAGTAAATCGAAATTTTCACGATTAAATTTCAAATCGCGTAAATATTTTCTTTATTATCATTCGAAAGAAAATTGCATTTCGCAGATAGACTTGGTTAAATATTTAAATCAGAGATTGCAGTGCTGCTTAAGAAAATTGTATTTTATCTTTTCCAAAAGATTTTTAGTTTGCTCGAAGACTTTTTCAGTATATATATATATATATATATATATATATATATATATATATATATATTTGATTTCGAGGTTCGATTTCGATGAATTGCCGTCATTCTAGCAACAATTAACGTTAGGGCAAGAATGAGTTTGGGCAGATTAATGTTGACGATTGTCAGTTTAATTTTTCATCCGAGTCTCGGTAACGTTGTTAGCTTGTCCGTCTGTGTTTCGGTAACGGTGTTTGTGTAAAATTTTGTCGACGGATCGGCGAAGACTAAAGAAGATTGATACTGTCGACCGCTTTCGGCTTAATTGCAGTTCCGATTGCGGCCATCAACCCTTACGGACGGGGTGGAAAGCGGTTCAAATTTAACCCGGTTGTCGGCGATAAACGTTAACTTTGAACCGTGCACCCGCCGCAAAATTCCCTTGACTTATAGATGCGATCACAATATTCTCATAAACGAATTTATTCACTTTATTATTGCAGTTAAATCTGTTTTTGTGCGGTCTTTTTGTATGCGTTGTTGTGCGATTACTTTTTTGTGCGGTATATGAATCACAATAGGACTCATTGTGTTGACATCATTTTTTGTTATCAGTATGTATGTACATATTACATCAGCCTATTTCATTAGTCATCCCCAATATTCTTACGTATACCATATATTTCAATACATAATGCGCTATCTAATAATTTCAGTTAATTACCGTCGACTTTTTTTAAACGGTTCCCCTTTGCCACACATTTTTTTTTCATATGTTACGTTAAAATTATTTCTTATATATTTCGAAGTTTCTGAATATTCTTTTTTGTACTATTTTTTTTCTGCGGTCCCTATCAACCGCACAAAAACAGGTTTGGTTGTACTATTATTATTATTCTTATTTTAAATTAAGAATTTTTTCTGATATCGATATATATATATATATATATATATATATATATATATATGATATATTTTTCATTATAACTTACATAATATTTATGTTTACTTGTATCGTTTATGTTTTGGCATTTTGAGAGAAAAAATAAGTTTTTTATACTATTCGCTATATATTTTCACTATATATAAGTGCGTAAACATTCTCGATAAATAGATATTAAATCTCACAAAAATATTTTCGACGGAATGAAAAATAAATTAAAGATGATAATGATAACGAAGCTCGACTTTATTTTCGTTCTTGGTAAACAAGCGTCCGATAGAAATCGGAGAGGATAGAAAAAAGAAAGCGAAAAAAAGCAGCAAGTTGGAAAACTGTAATGATAACAATAACAACAGCAATAAAACGCGATAATCAGTCGGACGATATGAAGGAGAGAGACTGGATAATAAAAATCGGGAACAGAAAAACACGACAGGATATATATATTATATATAAGGATATACATATATATATATATATATATATATATATATATATATAAGGAATAAATAAGAATTCGGAAAAGAAAAGCCACTCAGCAATGTATCGTTTGTCGAATAAGATACGAGAGTATTGAATAACTTTGATTTTTTTTCTTTGGAACACAAAGGCTTCGTTAGCTGAGTATAATAACAAATGATTCACGGGGCTTTGGTTTTTCCAAAAAAATAAATAAATAAATAAAATGAAGGAAAGAAGTGTACAATAATGACGATAGAAAAGTGCGTATTTATGTTTACTTATTGTATGCGATGAAAACGTAAAAGTGCGTAAAATATATATTCTCAATGATTACTTGTAATTTATGATATTTTCAGACGTTTGAAAACAATAATTCAGGCATTAGGTAGGCAGGTAAATTATATTTTTTTCCTAGATTGGTAGGACTGTCAATAATATTTACCAAGTGTTTATTTGTCAAATGGTTTAATTATCTCAAAGTTTCACGTGTTTTTACAACTCTTGGTTTATTCAACATGAAATACTACTGCATTGGTTCTTTGTGACTTTTTTTTGCCAAAAACCCGACTCATATCGTTCCGTAACCGCCGTATTTGCCTGATTCGGCGCCGTTCGACTTCTGGCTATTCAACAAACTCAAAAAGCCAATGCGGTGACGCCGTTTTGACACGATTGAGGAGATAAAAACCGAATCGAAGAAGGTCTTGAAGGCTATACCGGAAAAAGACCATTACGACTGTTTCGAGGACTACTTTGAAGGGAATGAAATTGATTTGGAAAAATAAATAAAGAATGTACATTTTATAAACAAATTCACCTTACTTTTTGATAGTTTGATATTATATAAAATAATTTAAAATATATAACATTTAAGCGTTCGTAAAAGAAATTAATATTTATAAATTTGAAGATAAAGAGCATAATTTAAAAATCAAGGAGAGAATTTTTTTTATATAAAAAAGTGAAAATATAAAAAGCTTCACTTTATTATGTTGTGTAATTAATTTATGAAATTATTAATTAAATAATAACTATATTATTTATAAAGGTAAGACTAGCTATTTACTTAACATTGTAAAATTTAATCGGTAATCCCTTTTTTTAACGAGTTTTAAAAATATAAATAAAAGAAAAATTGATTATTTTTTCAATTAATATTAAAATTAATTTTCCGCGAAAGATTTTCATAATGGTGGAAGATTACAAATATTATTTTTAATTAATTATATTGTACTTTTAGCTTAATATATCACAGACTTTACTAGTGAAACCAAGAATTAACCGACATATAAATATATATAAATAGTATATTTATAAAATAAAATTTAGAAGAGAAATATTTTGGTAACAATCATCACTTTTGACCGGTTCAATGCGGTAATGAAGGCTGTTGAGTTAGAGTTTTGTCGACAAAAACCTCCGAAAATCATTAATCAACGCTTTTCCGACGGTTTAGTTTACGCCGCGTCATAACTGCGAAAATCGGAAGGTTTTTGTACTTTAACAAAAACCTTACGCCTTTTTTCCCCCTCCCCACCCCCCTAGTTTTCCCTTTCGCGATAGCTATTTTTTTTCTACATCATCGAAACGGTCTACTTATTTCTTTCTTTATTTTTCATTATAACGACGGAATTAGATTCGTATATTAATATAATAATATAACACTGTGATGGAAAAGTAAGTAGAATTTGTTTATAAAATGTAAATTCTTTATTTATTCTTCCAAATCAATTTCATCTTCTTCAATAAAACGCACTTTTGCCAACGCTTTCTTCAGTCCTCGAAACAGTCAAAGCAGTCTTTTACCGGTATAGCCTTCTTCGATTCGGTTTTTATCTACTCAATCTCCGCATTCGCCTTTTAAATTTTCTGAATAGCCAGAAGTCGCACGGAGCCAAATGAGGCGAATACGTTGGTTGCGGAACGATATGAGTCGAGTTTTTTTGCAAAATTCATAAAGAACCAATGCAGTATGACACTTACCTAGTCCTACTAATCTAGGAAAAAAAAATACAATTTGCCTGCCATCTTAATGCCCGGACGTTTTAAATCGCAATATCACCATAATTTTTGATCACAGTATTACAAGAAAAAATACAGGGGTTGAGAAAATTTATTGTCTACTTTAGAAGTTTCATTATTATTATTATTATTATTATTTATTTATTTTAAATAATTTCGATTTCGGAAAGCTTTCTTAGTCGAGCTTCTTTGTGGTATTACATCTAATTTATCGCCGTGGCCAATCAATTCGAGGTTTTTTTCCTCCACCGGAGTCAGCCGATTTTTCTTTGATCAGCCGCCTCGTCTTTGAATCGTTTGAAAATCGCGCTGCGAAACCGTCGAAAAGTGAAGCAACGAGAAGAAAGAAAGAAAGAGGAAAAGAAAAAAAAAAAAACGAGAGATTCAAAGACCAAACCGAAGAATATATATATATATATATATATATATATATATATATATATATGTGTGTGTGTGTACGAGAAAAGAAAAAAAAATCGGGGAGGAATAAAAAGAAATTCGACGTTAACATGGATGCTGCGTCCGACAGCGCGAAATACGCGCTTTTCAATAAAGCGGATATTGATTAGAAGGCTTCGAAGGACTACCCCCGTGAGCATAATTTTATTTTGGCGGTGTCGTTTTCATTCTTACGACATTTTAAGATTTTTTTTTAATTCCGATTTTTCTTCATCGCTTCACTCAGGTAATATTCGTGTCGATATTGATTGGCTTTTAAATTTTACAGTATCGAAAAATATTTATATTATATAAAAGAAATAAAATATTTATTATATATTATATATTGAAAATATCAATCGCATAATATATATGCGAAAATATATTTTTTTCCATTTAAATGTATATTACGACATTTGAACAAATTTTTTTATATACCTCGTTAAAAGTTTTTGAATGCGACAAAAAAACATTCGGAACGTTCATCCCTTATATAATTTATTTTTTTATTTTTTTTCTTTAAAATAAGAAATTGTGTGTATTTATCATTAATTTGTAGATATTTTTCACAGAAAAATGAGATAAAAATATTTATAGAATGTCGTTCTGTTATATAATTTTGTCTGTTATATAATTTTGATTAATTATTAAATTATTTGTATTGCGTTCAATCTTAACGATAGTTTCGAGTTACAGTTTTAATGATTATAGACGCTAAAAAGATCAAAATTATGATTTATTCTTTAGTCAGTGACGTGCATAGAAAAATTCAAAGATTATTGAAATTTTTCTATAATTAAAATATGTTCAGTACGATAATTTAATGCGTCCTATTTTACACGTTCACGCCGGGACCGCCCGACGAAAAAAATCTAGTGTGTACCACCGGTGGTACACGCCGGAGTCATTCTCTTTTTTCTGAAATATTTTTTACTGTTTTTCGATTTAGGATAGATACTATAAATCGATATTTAAATATAAAGACCTCTATAATATTATATATATAATAAAATATTATAATACAATGTCAATTCGACAAATGATATAGTCAAACATTTGCGCGCACAGTACAAATTCAAAACGCAAATATATACAGGAGCGCGTGACGCACGCTCGCCGACTCGCACGCGCGTCGTCCATAAAACGCATATAAAGCATTTTCGCAGCACACGTTTTCTGAATATATTAATGCGTGATATTTTATTATAAAGTGTTGGAAATTCTCGCCCGGTGTGTGACGGATGCGATAATTTTCAGCGCTTCGCTTCAGCTGAAAATCTGTCGAATTTCATTCGGATCACGTTCGTTTCGTACGAGAGGATTTTCATTTGTTTATATTAAAATCGAGCACGTGCACGAGGGCTCGCATAATGCGAAAGCTCTTTATTTATCCTTTTCGACATGTTTTTTTCTCTACGTACCACGCGCGTGAACCGCTCGCTCGCCAGCCGCACTTTCTCCTTTATTTATAACACCGATGACGAATCGTTGATATACCACGATCTAAATACGTATTTTACTCAATTAATTAATTCACAACAAAATGTCAAAAATTTTCACGATATAATAATAATAAAATCTTTCGAATAAATATTTAAACAAAATGCAGATTGATTCGTTTTCGAGGGCCGTTCCGTTTATTCTTGAAATTAATTGAAATAATTTGCGAAACAAAAGCCTCCGTGAGTTTCCTTTGTCCGAGCTTTTCCGATTACACGGTCTGAGCTTTCGGTACACGATAATTGCAAAACGATTAATCGAAAGCGAACGTTCGCCGCTGCAGCCGCCGTGTGTTCCATGAATAATTCATTAACAAAACCGTTAACCCTCGTCGAACGAACGGGGTAAATTTATTCCATATATATATATATATATATATATATATATATATATATACATACACATATATATATATATATTTTTTTTTTTTTTGAAGCTTCATACTTTTTTCATAATACGAATATCATGCGTCGATGGGGTGTAAGTTCAAATATTTAATTTTATTGATGACAAATGAAGGTTTTTTTCGTTTTCAAAATATAATATACACGTAAAAATATTTTTTAAATTAATTGTATTAAAAAAAAAGATTGATAAGTAAATATAAATTAAATGTTATATACCAGAGGTGGCAAAACTGTTGATTGCGAATCGCATACGGTTTTTTTTATTTATGTTATTATATTTTTAAAAAATATTATCGTTTCGTATGTGCTTTAAAATCTCTTAAAAATGACTTGGCTACCCCTGTTATATATTTTATATGATTTTTATCATTTGTATGTAAATGTGAATACTACAAAAAATATTAATATTTTACAAGGCAGATTGTAAGTTTTAAAGCGAAAATTCTAGGTGAAGACTAGGATGTGAAAGATTAATCATCTTTCAATCTATTATTATAAATTATATATATATATATATATATATATATATATATATATATATATATAATTATTATACACTGCAATATTTAATTTAACTATAAATAATTGTGAATTTTGAATATGAAAGAATAGTTTCCAAGTTCTACATTGCCAACGAAAGAAGAGTTAAAATGAGAATCAAACATATTTTAAAGTTGGAATTTTAAATGAAAACTATTTATATTATATTTTAAATTTAATTTTAGTACAAGAAATATAAAGAAAGAGTCAGGAGCGTCAAGTCTAAAGACATAAACGCGGCGTATTTTTCGTTTGAATCTCGTTTTTCAATTAAAAAGGACGGAACAGTCACTTTATATAAGTTCTAGCCGTCATTTTAACGAGTCTTCTTGTACACCTGAAAGACAAGTCGAAAGGGCGGACGAATGTTTAATTTCCTAAAATCCCTTCAGTCACAAAAGTAAATGCGGTGTTATTCGTCCGACCGTGGAAATGTAATTAATGTGTTTGATAACAACTTTTGTCGACACAACGATTCAAAATCGACCGATTTGCTTAACCTTCTAACGTGCTGAATGAGATTAGTTTAGATTTTATATATATATATATATATATATATATATATATATATATATATATATATATATATATATATAACACTGCGATCAAAAATTAAAGTGAATTTATTTATAAAATGTACAGTCGTACGGAGTCAAATCAGGCGAATACGGTGGTTAATGCAATATGACATGGTGCATTATCGTGTTAAAGGAACCAAGAGTTGTAAAACCCGTGGAACTCAGAGATAATTAAACATTTTGACAAACAGATGCTTGGCAAATATTATAGACTATCCTACCAACTTAGGAAGAAACAAATATAATTTACCTGCTTTCCTAATGTCTTCCTAGTGAGAATTTTAAATGGCAATTTTGCTTTACTTTTAGATCACATTAGTATATATATTTAATAAAATGTATATTATTCTTTATTATTTATATAATACGTTTTCATTTTCTTTTTGGTATTTACGCATCGGCAGTGTTTGTAAAGAAGACAGTAATACGTGAAATTTTGTATTTTGTACGGCGGTTAAGTTGACCCCGACGATTGTTTTTCTCGCGTTAATATTCCGCGGTCGTTTCAGCGTTGTTTGTCTTACTTTGTGAAACGAATATTTTCCATTGGCTTATTTCGCAGTTACGTTTCGCCAGAAATTGGTTACGACCGATTTTCATGAAAAAGCTTAACTCGAGCTTACGACAAACGAGACGAGAGAGAACCTTCGAAGCGTCGTCGTTTTTGTAACGTTGGCTTTGGAGATTATCTTTTTCCTTTCCAAAAGAAAAACGCTAAGAAGAGGCCGTCAGACAATTTAAGTTCGTAATGAGGAACGAGATCTGTACTCAGTGAGGATGAATTAATGCTTCGTTTTCAACGCTTATACTATTATATGAATATATATATATATATATATATATATATATATATATATATATATATATATATAAATGTGTGTGGTGTTATTTAGTATATTATATAAATTTTCAATATTATAAATATAATATAAATATTATATAATTCATACAATAAAATTTTGTTACATACAGCCAAATCTGCTTTGGTGCGGTCTTTTCGTATGCGTTTTTTTTGTGCGGTACATGAATCACAATACGACATCATTTTTTTGCTATCAGTGTGTATGTACATATTAGATCAGCTTATTACATTAATCGCGCTCAATATTCTTACACATATATTTCATCAGCCAAATTAAATACATAATGCGCCATCATATAATTTCAGTTAGTTGGCGTCCACTTTTTTTTATACGGCCCCCCTCTACCGCACAATTTTTTTTATGTTGTGTTAAAATTATTTCTTATAGCTATTTATGAAATTTCTGAATATGTTTTTTGTGCGATTTTTTTTCTGCGGTCCCTATCTACCCCTACAAAAATAGATTTGACTGTAATGTTTATTCGTCAAATTTAACTATAAATTACATTTTACATAAATTTAAAATTCATTATATAATGAATGATAATTAATCGAATTTGAATTATAAATACTTTATAAATCGTTATTTTATATTCATCGTTATTTATTATACGTTATATTTCTAGAATACATTTTTCAATCAGCATTGGAAATTTATTACACAAATTTTTCTTGAATATATATATATATATATATATATATATATATATATATATATATATATATATATATATATTGTAAGCTATTAAAAAAAACGTCATTCTGAACTTAAGCGAAAATTTTGTTTATTTAAAAGTTTGCGACTTGCAGAAAAAGATACCTTATTATGTAGTTTGAATCTTTTAAACTCTCAAGTCAGAGAGGTAAATTACCGTGAAAAAGAGAAGATTCGCTAACTTTTATCGTTAAAATTTAACAATAAAACGTAACGTAATAATTTTACCTATATATAAAACGTTATTATTTTTAAAAGTCGAAAAAGATTATTGTTTAAAAATTTACATCATATATAAAAAGCGTTTCAATCCAATGCAATATCTTTAGTTGTAATATATAAACGAAAATCGTTTTTGCGTTTCATAATGGAGTATTAATTTTTTGGTATAATATTAAAACGGGGTATAAAGGGTTGTTAAATTGTTTTTTAAATATTACGAGGGCAGATAATTCCCATATGACTCATAAATTATTTTCAAAGTTCAGCTTTTGGCTTGTTGAAAGTTTAATTGGTTTCGCACGACATGCATATGAATATATATATATATATATATATATATATATATATATATATATATATATATATATATATATATCTAGATACGGTTTCTTGTTATATAAGTACCTGAACTAAGTATTAAACAAGAATTATATAGATGTTATAAGCAAGTTAGAAACATTATTCAACTCTAAGATTTAACCGTGAATATATTAAAGAATAAACATGCAAATTTATTTAGGAAATGCACACATAATATATATATATATATATATATATATATATATATATATATATATATATATTCTTAACGCTCGGAAAATGTTAAGGAATATTTGAAAATCTCAACAGGATTAATTTTCACGATTTATCGTTCTTATATATTAGAGTACTATTGCGATCGAAAAGTAAGGTTAAATTATTATTTAAAACTCCCGGACATTTAGGAAGGCAGATAAATTGTATTTTTTTTTCCTAGGTTGATAGGACTGTCTATGATATTTGCCAAGCGTTTGTTTGTCAAAAAGTTTAATTATATCCATGTTACACGTGTTTTTACAACCATGTCATACTCATTGGTTCTTCGCGACTTTTTTGCCAATAACGCGACTTATATCGTTTCGCAACCATCGTATTCGCCTGGTTTGGCTCCGTGCGACTTCTGGCTATTCAAAAAACTCCAAAGGCCAATGCGAGGACTCCATTTTGACACGATTGAAGAGATAAAAACCGAATCGAAGAAAAAACCACAAAAAGACTTCCGAGGACTGAAAACAGCGTTGGCAAAAGTGCGTTTTATCAAACGGGGATTACTTTGAAGGGGACGAAATTGATTTGATAGAATAATTAAAGAATTTATATTTTATAATCAAATTCACCTTATTTTTTGATCAGATTAGTATATTCAAAAATATTTTTATTTTAATAGATCCATCCGAGATAAAAAAAATTTTATGAGCGAGTTGCTGTTTAATTAGAAGTATAAATTTATATTGACAAAAAATATGATGTAAAAAAAATTAAATGTAGAATTTTATCTATTGAGGGTTGAAAAAAAAACGTTTCATACATCTTACATACGAATTAGAAAAATGGTACTCTGGGTTCAGACGTCGTATCAATATTCATGTCAGCGAACGTTCGGTACCCCAAAAGTCCCTTCTGGGTCCTTTCCTTCACGACCATATACGGCACAAAGAACGAAGGACGAAGGACTATGAGGATGTTCCAACGAATTAAGTAATTAAATTCCCTCCTGACCCATTTTGGATGCTTCACTTTGATTGATGGTGCAGGGTTAGGGCTGGTGATCTTTTTTGCTAGGCCCGGCATCACCTGCGAAGCCTTTCTTTATGTAAAAGCTCCCGTTTTTTTTTTACCTATCTACATATATCTATATATTAAATAATAATAAAACGTTTTATTCGATATGAAATTATGTAAGATGTAATATTTAAAATAAAAAAATACTATATATTTTTATTACCTAATATATTTTTTCTAAAATATATAAAAAATACACACTTATATATATATATATATATATATATATATATATATATATATATATATATATATATATATATGTTCTGAAATGATGAAAGAAACATACCCATCATTTTGGCATAGCAATATATAATATATATATATATATATATATATATATATATATATATATATATATATATATATATATATATATATATATATATATATATATATATATATATGTGCATATATTTTTGTGTACGAGTTTTTCATTTGCATTTTCCGTGGTGAAAATAAGCGAAAATTATTCCTAGAGAAGCCCAAGATGAATAATTGCTCGTGAATCTCGTCGACCAATAATATTAACATATTATTAAACCGCGTTTTATTTTTCGAAATATAAATATATATATATATATATATATATATATATATATATATATATATATATATATATATATATATATATACGTTTACTCGAAGTATTAACGGATAAAAATTATCGAATAAATTAATGAATTATATTATATTTGATTCGAGTTGATCATATAAAGTTTTTTTATTTTCAAATATAATATATGCATGAAAAATATATAAATCGCAATATAGAAATATTCAATATTTCGGTTGTATTCAAAATATACAAATTTACGCTTTCAATTAGCGGAAATAGTTTTCAGTTCAGTAATTTTATTCGCGTTAATTTTGAACGCACTGCATTATTGATTGAATAGCAGAATTTAAATTTTCATATTTTTAGCTGTGTTTATTTTCTTATATAACTTAAAATATAATCCTACAATATTTGGTTTTACATCGATGCCCGATGATAGTCTACCGTGGGCCACCGGTGGTACACGCCGGCGCGAACGTGTTAAAAAATATACCGTATATATAATTTTTTTTTTTTTTGATAACATCATTCATAGTGATAAGTTTTATATTGATTACAAATTTTCTATACGATAGATGAAGTATTCTAGATTCACGATATATATTTTACTATTGATTTTAAACGTACAGTTCTTTTACAATGATAATATTTTATACTCGTATTATTTATTATATATACATATAAAAAATCTATTTTTTTTTCAGAATTTCCGCTTTTACAATCGAAAACAGACAAACCGCTCGAAAGCAATAATTCAAATAAACTCAACGAAATGATTTGATTAAAGTTGGAAATTTATTCAACGACACAGCGCACATTCTGAATATTAATTTGACACGTTCTGAACAAAATTCGAAAACGTCCAGAAGAAATTGTAATGCCAGCCCGCATTTATTCATTGGAATATTTTCGCGAGATGATTGATAGTCGGAAACGGTCACGAATAATATCAACTAATCCGTCTAATTATTTCTATTTATTATTATGACTTTCCCAGTAATTTTCCGGACGATTGCGACTTTGATCGATCACAACACTAAATATAAATACGTTTAGTTTCGCAAATGTTACTTTGAGGATTGCAAAAAAAAGATAGACAAAAAGAAAGAAAGAAAACAGATCATCTTTCAGTGTAGACGATGAGTGCAAAATTCCACTAAACTTCTATACACAGATTCAATTTTAATTATAAATAAAAATATTTATAGCGTGATTCATATTATGAATCTAATATAATTGGCCGACTCTTTTGAACAATTTTATAACACTTTTTTTTTTAGCAAATAACATCTGTAATGAATTAGCAATAACGGATTGTTTATCTTGTTAAATATGCTCAGGTTTCAATTCGCTTTTACTTTACATTATAAGTCATTAAAATGCAAATTTATAAATGTGGCAATATTTTAATAATAAAAAATGTGCAACAATCGTCACGTATTATTTTATCAAATTTTATAGTACGTTAATTAATATATATATATATATATATATATATATATATATATATATTGATATATATATATATATATATATATATATATATATATATATATATATATATATATCAGTGAAAAATTAATATTGTTCAGCACATCCCTATGGAAAGGCAAACATTTATTAATTAATTTTATATAGATTGTGAATAATCCCGCATTATCGATTCATACGTCTTTTGAATAGATTCATAGTATATATATATATATATATATATATATATATTGCATTTTGCTATGTTCTATTATGGTCATAGTTGATAGTGCCGAAGTACTATATAAGGCTTTATTGGAAATGGAAAGGGGAGATAAAAGCAACGTGCTAAACATGTATTGAATGTTGTTAATTAGTGTGGCCGAGTTGGGTTAGTTCCAAAATAGTTCCATTGCCCTCGGATTTGCTGGTTCATTATGGAGGTCGTCAGGGTTTCCCCGAGGGTTGCCTTTTGGTGTCTGCAATTTGACACTCGAGGTCAAAATTTCGAAATGTAAAATTGCTGTTCGCATCTCTTTTGTCTATATAATACATAAGTTCATGCTTTTCTTTCAAGAATTTTTCATAATAATATATATATATATATATATATATATATATATATTAAATAATTATCATTTTACTATTGGACCCAGTCTGCTGTTTAAAAGGGGGTAATTTTGAAATTATTTCCCAAACTACTGTGTCAATATTAAAAATCGACTAAATTAAGAGTGAAAAAATACTATATAATATTTTTTTCATATAAATTAAATATTTATTTAACAGATGACATCATAATTATACGTAAAATTTAATCGTATTATTATGTTACCATCATTTACTATCAGACAACGCAAAGCGTATTACTACGCTTCCCCCTTTAACCGATAGCATGCTTCCCTTTGTAATGTTTTAATATATGAAATTATAAAACAAAATTTTAATTTATATAAAATAAAAAAATAAAAGTCAAAATTCGTATGCAAATCAACTACGAAAATTAAAGCTTTTAAAGGGTGCCCAAAAATATTATTCAGAGAAAAAAAATCTTAAAAAATATATACAGCGTGTAAAACAGTTTTTATTATCGTGTTTATACATCTTTGTAGCTTTGAAATGTGACGTTTCTTTTTTTTTTTAGTATTTATAATAAAAAAAGCAAAATGCAACTTACGTGTTAAGCTCCAGGTCAAGGCGAAATTTATGGTTGAAGGCCTTAATGAGTAATGATGTGCGATGAAAATGTTTCCCGGTCTGAAAAAAAGTACATAAAAGTGTAATTAATGTGTGCGGTAATAAATATTTTAATTAAAGTTTAAATATGAAAATTAAAATCGTGACGAAGATACTTTGTGTGTTTTCGAAGCCGTATGAAATGTTTCATTTGAATATTAAAAAAAAAGTAGAAACATTTTCATTTTAATTAAAAGTTCATTCTTAGATATAATATATACTGATTTTATTTTTTTGATATAGAAAGTCGATCTATTGCACAAAATTTCTGCACTACTTTTAATAGTTAAATTCAACTATTTTCAAATGAAATTCAAACGTTTCTAAACTCTAAGATCGATTGGTTTCATTGTAAAAAAAAAAACGGCATCCTTTGATCAATAATCGGCGACTTTAAACTTAGAGCAAACGGTTAAAGTTGAAGATAAACTTTTTAGTTAACTACCCTTAGTTAACGGACAGGTCTCTCTATGTCAATATTATTATTTCAAAGATCGAATTTAACCCTTCCGAAATCCCTTTGATGAGGTTATTATAATAAAACGCTTTTCGAATTAGATGCCGAGTTAACGAAAAAAGTAAACGAATCAAACTTACAATTAGTAAATTAGAAATGGACTATTTTTTTTTTCATTTTTGTAAAAAATCAATATAACTATTATATATATATATATATATATGTATATATATATATATAATAAATAGTAGTTGAATATGCGACGTATCGTATTAACAATAAAATATGAGCGATGTGTATTACGTCGACATATTTGTCATGAAAAAGGGGGTAAAAAAGAAAACGGTTCGCATGATTGATGATATTTACCGTGGAAAATCGTCATATATCACTTGACCGAAAGCTTGAGCTTTCGCCTTTTTTTTCGACCGCATTTTTATATATATATATTTTTTGGGGGGCGGGGGTTAAAAATGCCGAAATGCTCCCAGCAAGAAGGCCTCTATCAATTTCGAAGACGTTAATGTCCTTTCGGTGTTTTCGTTTTATGTACTCGTATAATTGAATTTATATCGGCGATATTCGCTATTTTTCTCTATTATTTTTGAAAAAACTTTAATTTATAAATAGAGTCCACATATATAGAAATCGATCTTTTAAGGCCGTTTTACTAAAGTCATATAATTTCCAAGATATTTACATTACTGGATATAGTCGAAAGACGTTCTCTAATCTCACCGGTGTGCCAAAGGGAACAAATATATATATTTTTTTATATATAAAAGCGTCGTTCGCGTGTTTCAAACGAGTTACATTAGACTGACCGACGGTGATGTTCGTTGAAAACTCGAGTTATTTTATTGCGAGCTTTATGTGGGAAAAGCGTGCCTTAATGTCGTAAATTACGAACACTTTTCCCGACGTCCAGATATTTACCGGGAGGGGAAAAAAAAGGCGTTTTAAGCGTCGAAACAAAGAGCGGAAAACACCGATGCGAAAAAACCCGTGTAAACACGGGAAAAATCGTATTTTTCACTCTGTGAGCAAAATGCACTTTTCCCTTTCTGCACATTCCTTATAATATATATAATGGGTTCTATAAAATTTATTAGAACATAAAATTATATAATTTATGACTGAGAATGGACAGCATATATATAATACTGTGATCAAAAAGTAAGGTGAATTTGATTATAAAATTTCAAAGTAATCCCCGTCTGATGAAACGCACTTTTGTCGATGCTTTTTTCAGTTCTCGAAACAGTCGAAATAGTCTTTTTCCGGCATAGCCCCCACATATTGAACTTTTGAATTTGCTGAATAGCCGAATGTCGCACGGAGCCAAATCAAGCGAATATGGAGTCGAGTTTTTGGCAAAAAAGTTTCGAAGAACCAATGCAGTAGTATTTCATGGTGCATTATTGTGATGAAGGATCCGAGAGTTGTAAAAACACGTGTAACTTGGAGATAATTAAAACTTTTGACAAACAGACGCTTGGAAAATATTATAGACAGTTCTAACAACCAAGGGAAAAAATACAATTTACCTGCCTTTCTAATGCCCGGGAGTTTTAAATGACAATTTCACCGTTGTTTTTGATCACAGTAGCATATAAAAAAATAAACTTTTAAAATTATAGAGTTCAATATTGTATATTTAATAAAGATTCAAAAAAAAAGAAACGTAAATAAAAAGAAAGAGTCTACGTATTTTCTGATACCTATCAATTTTGTAAGATAAAAGTTGGTTGTTTAAGTTGTACTAATTTTCACCTGTTCTGTTTGTTTCTACGGCACGAAATACCGTTGTTTCGATTCGGAGCCCTTCAGCGAGAATTGCGCAAGGCCAAAAATAATAAAAAAAGGCAAAAGTGCGGATGGGAAATGGCGGAAAAGGTGGAAAAGCGAACAAGTCTCGGGAAAGGGAAAAAATGAAAGGAGCAGAAATAATATGGCCACGACCAATATTTGAGCCGAAAGTTAATTGCTGAATGTGATGAGCTTGCAAGATACGAAAATTTGGACCCAGTATAAATCAAACACGATTATTTCTAAAATTATCAATTAATATATATGTGTGTGTTGAAATTCTGAAATTTTAGATAAAACATGATTTTTTAAGAATTTCTCTATTGTTTTAAAAATTACGAAAGAATATTTTATTACGAATATTTTGTACATAATATGAAAATATGATATTTTGTATGAAAAAAAAATAGGTATTATTGAATTTTGTTCACGGTAAAATATGAAAATGGGAAAATTTAAGAACGATGCTTGGAATGAAATTTGCATTGAAAATAGCGTGCGGTAGCACAAATTTGGTGTAAATAACGGAATAACGTTGGATTTGGAGTATATTTTAAAGTTGAATGTAAAGTTGAAGATTTGGAAATGTGAGTAAATCCTTTTCAATTCCAAAGTTCCATTGTTTCAGTATGATTTACGAGAAAACCTTCGCATTATCCGAATGTGATATATGGGCAAAGGTTTCGATTTCGAGAGAATTTTCATATTTGTAACACGAATTTTCACACGTTTCGATATTGCAAAATAATACATTTTTTTCATGTTTGATTTTAAACATCAAAATTTACATATAAATAAACCGATATTTATATGAGAAAGTAAATGAATTAATTTGACAAAAAAAAAACAATCATTATTAATATTAGATATAATTATTTGAAATGCGATATTATTTCGTAAAATAGATTCAGCGTTATACGAAAAGATCAAAATGAAAAAAAAAGAAGAAAACGAAATTATTAAAGAAACAAACAAGGGAATCTTTCGAACGGCGGAATTAATTATAAAAGCGCTGAGAAAAACAACACCAGAAATAATAAATACCCGACGAAATAATATTATATAAGAATAAGGGAAACACGAGGGCGGGGAGGGGGTTGGAATTTTCTGAATATTCATTCGCGAAATTAAATCACTCGTTAATTATTTAAATTAGGAATTTTATTTTGGCGATCTTCAAAAACGGCCACGGCAACAGAGAAATATAATAAAAAAATAATAATGCTTTAATTTTTCTATTTAAATGTTTTGCAAATTGTGTTGTAATTAAAGACGAACATTTTACCTTTGACATTCGATTAAAAAATAAATAAATAAACGGTTATATTAATTTAATATTTAAAATTCGTTATGTGAATTTTTTCGATAGTAAATCGATGTTAACACGTTCATGCCGGGCCGATTTTCATGGTTTCGATGCGTTTGCTTTCTATACACGTCGCTCTATATAATATATATACACCGATGGCTAGCGTGAGCCATCGGTGGTACACGCCGGCATAAACGTGTTAATACAGATTTCATATAAATTTAATCATTTTTATCATAGAAACATTATTGTATAAATGCGATAATCGAATCGATTATTAAATATTAACGATCGATTTGTGCGTGATGAATATTGAAAAGGTTCACAATCAACATGTCGTGTTCGCGGTCTATTATTTCGTCTGAATAATAAAGAAGTGGCTGACATAGATAACGACGTAGGATTTTCACGAGCGATGGAAATCTTCACTTTGACTTATGGAAAATTGTTTTTCGAACGAGTTTTCCTCACGCCATGCACGTACGTCGTAATCTCTTTCGAGTTATTCCGTTTCAAAGGGGCGATTACTATGTTTAGGGGGTGAAAATACGATGTATCAAATGTAAATAAGTAATAAGGCCACTCATAAGTAATGATATATATTATTTTGCTGTTTTTTTCAAGCTATATAAAATCTCATTCAAAGATTTAACACAATTTTCATATTGATTGTATCAATCTTTGACTATTTTTTTTTTTGAAATGTATGTATCGAATATATATTTTCAAAGAAAACATGTTGTATTGAAGTTTAAATATTTATAAAAAAATATGTATGCATATATAGCAGAATGAACTCGAAAAGACGCGCTTATTAAATAAAAACGGAAATGAAAGCTCTAACGATTTCGGAAAATATTTCAACGATAAAAAATATTTTGGCCGTATAAATTATTAATGTTTCAGACTAAAAATGATTATATAATATATATATATATATATATATATATATATATATATATATATTGAATATTATAATAATAAAAAATTCAAATACCCTGTCACGCTTTTATCAGACAATGTGTTCGACGATATAACGAAATTAAGCGACGTTCGAATTTCGACGGCACGAAGGAAAAATTTTAAAAATAAACGTATTTTTCTGAAAATTTTTCCGAGGCGGGCTTCGAATTTTATCGAGGGCGGTTTGCGAGGCCTCTCGTCGTCTCTATCGCTCTCTCTTTTCCGCGTGTGCGTGTGTTTGTGCGGAGCAAACCATCGTCATCGTACGGGTCGATGGGCAAAAGGGCGTTTCAATTTTATGTTTGCACTCGTCGTTTGTCAACATTTGCCCAACTTAAATTAAATTTGGCCGTGAGACCTGAATTAAGTGCCGTACGAGAGTGACGTCATCGGAAAATATAATAAAGCCTTTTTCGAATTTATATATTTTTTTTACAATAATTATCAAAACTAAATATCTATAAAAAAATCGCTTGAGAGAAAATTTTCTGAACTTTTTCTATTATATTATTACTCTTGGAAAAGTTTGAGAAACGTTATATTATATGGTATATACAAAATGCTAGCGCCGCCTCGCGCCAAAGATGACAACGCCGTGCGCCGAACGACTCACGCTTTCACGCTGACGTATATATATATATATATATATATATATATATATATATATATATATATATATATATATAATAACTTTTGATCATTATTATTTTACTTTTATAATATTTGCAATTTAATTTTAATAAACTGAATATATATAATAAAAAAGTGTATACTTTTAATGACCAGATACAAATAATATAATATAGAAAACTTTTTATCAAAACAAATCGTTTAATTTAATATTATAAAATAACATTATGTATTATTTTTAATGTATATCAATAAATCGCATGTCAAATACGAAGTCCGCGGGCCGCATGTGATCCGCTAATATAAAAGTGCTGTTTTTGATAACATATATAAATTAATATTTAAAAGACAACTTTGTTTTTTTTTTACAGTTTAAATTAATTAATAGTGATAATTTTGTGATTTTGTGTATAAAGTTGCGACCCACAACTGCTATCAGTGAACCGCAATATATTATTAGTTTGACACCCCTGCTTTAAAACTGCAAGAGCTTTTATGTTTTAGTACTATTACTATTGTTATTATGAATAGTTGAATTAAAAAATATAATATGATGTATTTCTTAAAAAATAATTACTTATTCTCTTTTTATTATTATTTATATATATATATATATATATATATATTGTAATTCGTTGTCGTCGCTTTTGTGTCGAATCAAAAGGAGAACGTATTCGAAACGTAATATATGAGCATTTCAGCCATTTTAAGCGATCGCTGCTCGGATAACGGACTCGAAGGGGCCGCAGTCGAGCACGAAGCGCCTCAATGTTACACTGGGCCGAATTCGTGGGACGCTTTTAATTAGTGAAAGTAGTCCGAGCTATTTATCAGTGTCAGTGTGACCCGTGCACCCGTCGTTTTATCGATGAATAGCCCGCGAGATTGCCCCTCGGCCCTAGGAGCGGCGCTGGACAAAACCGCTCACGCCTACGAACGTGACACGTGTATTCTACAATCTCTCGATATATACACATTATAACATATATATATATATATATATATATATATATATATATATATATATATATATATATCATGTGCGAATTGAATCATCTGAATCATTAGCGAGATTAAAGTGTATCTATATACAATTTTTATCTATTTCGAACAAAAGGACATGACGTAAAAGAACTCTAGATATATTATTTTGCAAAGAGAACGAACACTAATTAAATAAATTATTTTTTTTGTATACGAATAAAATTATTTGTTGTCGACTAAGATGTTTGAAAAAAAATACATAATAGATTTTAGGCCGCCATTTAAATATTATGATTGTTGTTAAAGTAAAAGTTGATCAAAGGGTTCACATTTTCGTTTTCAAATATTAAATTATGCCGGCTTTGAAACAAAATAACTTGTTCACATTTGTAATATTAGTAAAATGTGTACACACACACACACACAAACATATATATATATATATAAATTTATATATGAAATATACAACATATCGACTAAATATACGGTTTGTTCCTGCGAAGCGTGACGGGAAAAGCGTAGGGAAAAGTAATTAAAACGGGGGATGCGATTCACTAACGACACAAAAGCAAGAACTTGGCAAAAATGTAATAACGTGACATACATTTTCATGGGGGGAAAAATAGATCGTTTTCCTCGGGCAGGTTTGTGCTATTTCCTTTTTAGTGCGATTTTGGATCTACGCAATAATTATAAGATGTGTTTATTATACACGCGCACGTTCGCACGCAAGCATGCACAAAGTGATGTATAAGTGTGTGATATAATATATATGTATGTGTGTGTGTGTGTGTATTTTTCTATATATATTCTCAATCTGATGATAAATATATTTTGTTTGAATTTCGATAATGAATTAAGAAAGTATTTTTACACACTTTTATATAAGTTTAACACGTTTGTTTGTCTGGGTGAAATTTTGTAATTGATTTCTAGAGCACTTCTTGATGTTGGATTGAGCTGAAAATTTGCACAATTGCTCATTTTCGATGTCAATATAAGAATCAATTAACAGATTTGTAAAATAATTGACCAATTAGTGGCAATTATATATCGTTTATACGTTATAATTGTCACTAATAATACGATATAAAAGTGTGTTTTTTTAGAAAAAAAAAACTGTTTTTACGCATATACACATATATATGTTATATATATTTTTACAATAATTTTCGTGATGAGAAACAAAACAAATCTTGTCTATAGCAATATTTTGACAGCCCTATTTAGAAAAGACAGATTTCGTCACGAATATCTTTTGCAAACCGAACCGGAAGGAGGAAACGAACAGTACAACGTAGATAGGGGAAGAAGCGCGGTGGAAAAGTGTAGTCTTAAGCGTGAAAACTTTTCTTTTGTCGCAAAGAGAATCCTCAGGTATACAATTTCGGCTTACTAGGGGAGGGAAAATACTCATCCACCTTTGTCCGTTTTTGTGAAAGTGCCTTTGTGGAGATTTTGCGGAATGGTCGCCTTACATATATATATATATATATATATATATATATATATATATATATATATATATATATATATATATATATATATATATATATATATATATATATATATATATATATATATATAAGAACTAATTTCAATTTCAAAACGAACTTTTTCAGGTGCGAGAACGAACGGTGAACAAACGGACGAATCTCTCCCGAGGGAAATTCAATAATTTTTCCCTCTTCGAAACAATATTAGCTCGGTTTCTGTCCAGGAAAAACATGTCGGAACTCCGGGATTTTCTAAATCGCGAATTTTTTCCGTTTTAAATATCGCGTAAATTTTATATTTTTACGTATATTAAATAATTACAACGTTATATCATATTTTTATTCGACAAAATATAATAATTTATTCAACAAATAATATTTTTTTTTATGAACAATATCAAGTTAATAATTTTTTGAAATCTTAACTTTTCGAATTGTATTCGATATTATAAAGAAGAAAATTTATTCAGAAAAAAAATTAATAAAATCAATTTTAACTATTACAATTTTTGAAACACGAAATAAAACTCTGAATAAAAAAAGTCATACATTTAATATAATAAAAAAAATTGTCTTCGTACAATAAATAGCCAAATGCAATCAAATATACTTATCGCGTGATATAAAACGCAAAATTTAAATTTGATTGGTATCGATCAATTATTCTTAAGTTCTTGAAAAACCTGAAAAATGTTTTCAATTTCGGTTCGAAATATCGCTGAAGAAAAAAAAAACAATTTGGCGACTCGATTCGATTTTCAGGCAATTTCGCGCGTATCGAAGGTGGCGATCTTTCCATGCAAACTTGCGAATTAGCCGCTTGATTTATTGCAAATTTAGCCCCGGTTATAAATTTATATCGGGTTTTTCCTCACTCTATCCATCCAAATCGGGAAAGCTATATATGAGAAAATGTCAAAGTTTTTCATCGGCGATTTTTTTTCAGCGGCTTATCAGTGCGCGGATTACTGAAGAAAAATGTGCGTGTGAAAGACACGCTTGTCTATGTATATACATATATTTATATATATATATATATATATATATATATATATATATATATATTTAAATATGTGAGAAAAAGCATATTACGTAAAGTGGGGCATTAATCTGTCGCTCTTTAGGAATGAGAAAGTTGAGAAAAAAGGGCGAAAAAGTATAGAAGAAGCGTCGCGTTTTGCCGAACACTCATTTGAGTGTTCTTTCAGCACTATTCACGAAATTGTATTCGATTATCTAGTAATTTACAAGTCAAAATAAAAATGTCTCTATCACGATAACAATATTCTATCATCATTTTTTATACTTTGTATGACGTACTATATAAATATATATATATATATATATATATATATATATATATATATATATATATATATATATATATATATATATATATATATATATAGATAAAATTTAAGATTGTAATTTAAAAAAGTCTTCATAAATATGACACTTTCAATCGAGTTGTGATTTTATATTTAATCTTTTCATATATATATATATATATATATATATATATATATATATATATATATGTAGAACTAATGTTCAAAATTTTTAATTATCATATGTAACTATTGTCGAAAAATTGTACAATATATATATATATATATATATATATATATATATATATATATATATAACACTATGATCAAAAAGTAAAGTGGATTTGTTTATGCAATGTAATTTTTTTATTTATTCTTTTAAATCAATTTCATCCCCTTCAAAGTAATCCCCGTCTGAAAAAACGCACTTTTGCGAACGCTTATTGCAGCCCTCGAAATAGTCGTTTTCCGGTATAGCCTTCAAGACCTTCTTCGATTCGGTTTTTATCTGCTCAATTGTTTCAAAACGACGTTACCGCATTGGCCTTTTGAGTATGCTGAAATATCCAGAAGTCGCATGGAGCCAAATCAAGCGAATACGGTGGTTGTTGAACGATATGAGTCGAGTTTTTGTCAAAAAAGTCGCTATAAACAATTCTTTATGACATTGTTCATTATAGTAATGAAAGAAACGAGAGTTGTAAAAATACGTGTAACTCGAAAATAATTAAAAGTTATGACAAACAGACGATTGGTAAATGTTATTAGCAGTCCTACCAACCTAGGAAAAAAAATTACCTGATAATTTCACCTTACTTTTTGATCACATACATATGTTTCATTTAGAATAATTCTATTAAATATGTAAAAATGGAGGAAAAATGTTTTAAATTAATAAAATTTTTATAAATGTCATTTATTTTATTTTAATATAAAAAATCGGTGGCAAATTTCTACAGTTGAAAATTCTTAGCCCCATTAACTTCAATGTCAATCCGTTAATATATCAAATGACTGATTCTTTATAATAGCATAGCAAATTGACGAGAAATATAAAAAAGAAAAACGTCAAGAGAAAAGATATTAAATGAGAAAAAAAAATGGAAGGGTAAAAGAAATAATGAAACGAAGCTTTGAAAAAAAGAAAAAAAAATGACGCATTTCGACAAAAAGCGGAGAAGATTTTCGTTAAATTGTTTTAATCGTTCGGATCTTTAATGGATAAAATTCTACAAGCTTAATCTAATTATATCGAATAAAATTAGGAGGGAAGCTTTGAGTTTGAATGACCAAATCGGATCCGTAATATTTGTATACTGGGAGTACGCTAATATTCGTCACAAATGTATTCTTACACACACTTTTATATAAGTTTCACTTGTATGTTTGTCCGGTTGGAATTTTGTAATCGATTTTTCGAACACTTTCCGATGTCCGATTGAGCTGAAACTCTGCATACTTGTTCACTCTCAATGACAATATAAGAATCAATCAAAATAATTGACCAATGAATCAACAGAATATTACATTTTCAATAAAATATAATAATGATGAATAGCTTGTCTTAGATTTAATTTAAAAATTATTATTTGAGATGAGTGGAAAAAACATATATGTGTGAATATGTGAAGTCTCAGATTAAAAATAGTATTTTGCAGTCAGTGTTTACAGTGAGCGAAGGCCCACTGTACGTATAACTTACGTTTCCTCCCATTATTGGAAGAGTTAATCCGTCTATCGTTTCCGATGAATAAATAAAAGGCAGCCGGCACTGTCGACGTTGTCGTCGTAATTTAGAACGAAAACGTAAACGCGGTTGTTCCTAAGTCTCGGAAAATGGGAACCGGCAGAGGTTTGGGGGAGGGGAGGGGGTTGTCCCCGTTTTTAATCAGATTTCGGACCCGTTTTAGCTGGTTAATGAAGACAAACGACCGTGCCGCACCCGAATATGGAACCCGAACGACGATTCATTACCGGGACCCAATAGTCTTTACTAACCAATGACCAGTGATCGACAACCTTTTATTATATATATATATATGTATATATGCAAAATTACCAATATGCTATCTGTATTATGATATTAGTGATTTTTTAATTATAAAATAATATAAATATATTAATAAAAAAAAATCATCAATCTTATCTTCAATAATTAATTTCAGAAAAATTTCATATACCACTTAAATATCTATAATCTTCCTACAATTATACAGTATATTTAACATATGACTATTGATTAAGATTTATGTGGTAAAATTATAGCCTATTAATTTTGTTGCATAACATTTTTATATTCGTATAAAAAATGGATTAATGGTTCCTTAGAATAGAAATCAAAATAAAAAAAAATCTTACATATCAGAAAATATTATTAAAGATATATAAAATACACAGTTAATTATTGTGGCAATTAATATGTTAATTGATATTGAAATTACACCTATCTCTTTTTTTACACGATTTATAAAATATCGAATTTTGAAAAATTTGTAGAAATGTATATATTGTTGTATATTCGCATATACATATTGTTAAAAAAATTTGGGTCTTATTTATTTGGCAAATGATAGTAGTTATTAAAAGTGTGACAGTGAATAAACTTATATAAATGTTTACGTTTTGAAGACAGACTAAATGTAAAGAGTTCGTATTAAGAAAAGGTTGACGACATATGCGTCAAGATCATAGTTTGTAGATTTAGTGTTTCATAGATCGTAAATCAAGATTTGGAATCGAGTGAAAGAGAAATATGGTTTACTTTAAAGCGCATCGACTATATAAATATACGAGTATATTGTGAAAAAATGTGGAAAATTTCAAAAAAATAAAATAAATATTAAGCGATGTCGTGAAAAATCGATTATTAGTTTTACTCGATTCAATTTCGTAAAATCGTTAGTCTTTTCGTTTCCGTTGCGTTTCAATCGAATTTTTGCAAAAATTTTAAAGAAGCTTTCATCAATCATTCATTTCAAGAATAGGAAAGAGGAGCACCTTGTAAATTTTCCATTATTGTTTCGTAACGAAATCGAAACAATGATTGATCGAATCGATCTCGAATTACTCAAATTTTATATTATTATTATTATTATTATATTAAAAAAAGAGAAAAAGTTGAAAGTTTGCGTATTTCAATCTATTAGATAGCGATCTGTGAAAGCAAAAATAATAATAAAAAATTGAAAACGTCCCTGTTTATTTTTCCTTGGCATGGGAATTATAGAAAATTTGTTGTTTTCTGACAAGTAGTGGTACTCGTCGATGATATATTGGTCACTGAAGAAGACAGAGGTATAGTCAAAACGAGGAGAATGCGAAAAGCGATGGCAAAAGCGGGAGTCGAGGGCGGCGAAAAAGGAGGAGGCGTAGTCAAAGAAGAAGTCAGGGCAAAGAAGCCATCTTTCGCTAATGGCAATCCTCCCTTTCTACCTTGCTTTCCAGGTTTTGGGAATTTCCTCAACCCACACGCGTCGGCCACCCTCGAAAAGTGATCGATTTTCACGTTCCCTTCGCGTCTCCTTCGCTCGCTCCTCCTCATCCCTTCACCTTGGACTGGGTCAGCTATTGGAACCCGCCTGTCTACCTATCGATATAACATGCGATTGAAAATTAAATTGAATTCGTTCGCATGTGTTAGCGTCTATAGGTGATCGTCTCGATTTTTTTTTCAAGTGGAACAATGTAAATAACGTTTCAAAATGAAAGGCACGGCTTTTTTGTTTTTGACGACTTGTTTTTTTATATTATAAATAATTTTGTACGTACGAGATGAAAACGTTTACGAAAATTAAATATTAGTACTTACACTGTTGACATTTTTAAAACAAGCAAAACTTCAATGTATAGCCCAATTACCAAAGTAGGGTAAAGATAAACGGATTCAGAGTCGAACGGCGATTTAAATATTTATGGAAGGCAGTGAGCCGTCAAAATTTACTTACATTCGTCTGATATAAATCAGAATTATTATTATTAAGAAAAGAAAGAAAATTTAATTAGGAATGATCATTGCATTCGTATGTAATCCGATAGCGAATGTGACCAATAATAAAATTAATTATTGACCAGATGGAGTATTTTCGTCTGGGTTTCGTCTGCTGATCTTTTGGCCTTCGGGTTGCCTTAGGGGTCATTCGTATCCCAAAGGTGTAAGAAGTGGGTAATTTCGGCCGGTGAATGGCGGCTGATCAGCCACGAAAGCTCAATATCGAAAGCCTCAGAAGGAAAATGAAGCTTTTCGAGGATCGTTTCGCCCCGGAGCCATCGACAATATGATAGTCTTCGGCAAACACAATGGACTCCGTCGGTAAATATTTGAGGAGGTCCTCGTCATCGTCGTTTCATATTCGCGACGTTTTCTATCAGGTGGAATCCCTTATTAAGAATTCAATTTGTCCGGGTGCATGGAGTCGAATTAATTCGATCATTTAATGGCGTTATGAATATTTATACGGCGGTTATGCGTACTATATAAGGGTTCCGCGTGTGAATTTATGATGTGTTAATTAAATCACATTGAAAATATTCTAACGAGGTCATTGAATAATTAAAAGAAATATATCTAAACGTATTAAAAATTAAACGATACCACTGGAAAAAATTATAGAAAATTACGTTCGATATTATTAATAAAGCGGTACGCGTTCATCCCTATACAAGTGATCCATGGGAAAACACGTGTAGTGACATTTATTGAACGGTGGTGACACGTTTCCCTCCTTCGGAAACTGTGAACGAATTGATTTATGTTTATTGCTCAAACAAATAAACATAAATCAGGACCTAGCTCAGATCTGTTTTCCATCCCAGAGGAAAATTGTGTGTCAACATCGACCATTTTGTATGAGAAACCTAATTTTCCATACACTTCGACCTGTTAAATAAATTAATATTGTATTAAATTAATATTAATATTGTATTATATCACGCATATTTATTTATGAACCCTTTTAATTTAAATAATAATGGTGAAAAATATTTTTTTTAATTTAATTTTCCGGTTGTAAGGCTTTTATTTTACTTTTTCGGAGAATTCGCTTTTCATAGTTGAATCATCAGGTCCACGTTCAATGAACAAACGTAAAGTCGAAAAATATAAGCTAAAAAAAAAATAATAAAAATAAATCAAATTTCAAAAAATTATTCCCGTCTACGACTTGAAGACGTGCCCTCTTTTTAGATTTATTTCCCTTTGGCGTATTTTTTTTGTCTTATACAGCGTGCTTAAAAAAAAACGACGATTTGACGTGATTCAATTATTTAAACAGTGAATTTCGTAGACAAATTGTATATCGATTTTCTACAATGTTTCGTCAAAAAATTTAAAAGTAGCGGAAATTAATATTAAAATATATAATTTTTTTCTTCAAAAAGCGATTCAGTGCAAAAAGAATTTTTTTTTGAATTTTAAATATTTCACAATATACCATAAATATGTGATAAATAAAAATATTAATAGAATATAACAGCGTAAAATGTAATTTCAGATAAAAACAAAATAGAACGCAAAAGAAATTAAAAATGATGAATTTCGCGAATAATTCGTATATAAATAATAAACAAAAGGATAATAAGTATCAAAAGGAAGTCAAATAGAAAGAAAATTCGGTTTAAACAATAAGGAGATTGTACGAAATTGAAACACGATTCAATTTGAGAGGGAAACGAAAATTCTGGAAAACCTTTTATCTTTTCGAATTTATTAAATTGATAAATATGTGTATTTTATACTAGGAATCTACTTATTTTCTCTGTATGTATTTATATTGTAATTTTTTTAATATATATATATATATATATATATATATATATATATATATATATATATATATATATATATATATATATATTCTGTTGAAAAAAATTAATAATCAATCATTGTAATAAAATATAAGTATAATTTATTGTTAGATTATTTTGGGAAATTTATGTTTATCACGCGATAAAAGGAAAAATAGCAATCATTATTTTTATTATTTTTTTCTTTTTTATATGAACCTCTTATTTTATGCTATTTTTCAAAACAAACAATGATTTTAAGTTGTGATAATTATTAATATTTCCGATTACAAATATTTTTGAATAATAAATTTTTCAATTATATTAATAATATTTTATATTATATATAATTAATTTTTTTTTGCAACAGTAACAAATATTTTTGTCACTAAAATTATTGTTGTTTATTAAAAAATTTTTTTTAAATAATTAATTGGAAATTAATAAAAGAGAATATATATATATATATATATATATATATATATATATATATATATATACACATATATATATATATATATATATACATATTTTTTTTTATAATTTCAAAGTGTAAAGACGAAATTTCAATAATTTATATATTTATTATTTGCAAAATTTAATTTCAAACAATCATACATATATTATGACAGCGATTTAAATTCTACATATATTTGAAATTCGTTAATTTATAATATTGCATTAAATTGCAATATTTATGGCAAATAATATTTTAATACAGAATTTCCGGACAAATTGCTTTTTGAATTATTATTCAGCATTAAATTGTAATGCTTGTATTATCTGATGTTTTCATATTAAGTATATGTATATGTATATATATATATATATATATATATATATATATATATATATATATATATATTCTACAGTGATCAAAAAGATAGGTGAAATTGTCATTTAAAACTCCTGGGCATTAGGAAAGTAGGTAAATTGTATTTTTTTCCTAGGTTGGTAGGACTGTATAACTTTGACCAAGCGTCTGTTTGTCTAATGGTTTAATTATCTCCGAGTTACAAGTGTTTTTACAAATTTTGATTCCTTCATAACGATAATGCACCATATCATACTGCATTGGTTCTTCGCGATTTTTTTTTACCAAAAACTCGACTCGAATCGTTCCGCAACCACCGTATTCGCCCGATTTGGCTCCGTGTGACTTCTGGCTATTCGGCAAATTAAAAAGGCCAATGCGGGAAAGCCGTTTTGACACGATCAAAGATCGGACGGGGATGGAAAAATAAATAAAGAATTTCTATTTTATAAACAAATTCAACTTATATTTTCATCTCAGTTTTATACATATATATATATATATATATATATATATATATATATATATATATATATATATATATATATATATATATATATAAAACTGTTTATTAAAAGGCAGTATTATTCACCATAGATACGAGATGGTATTATTAGGAAGTTTTAATTTAGCAATGTATTCAATCAAATGATAAAAGGAAGCTCAGTATACTTCAATCTCCTTTCTATTGAAAAATTAATATTGAGAAAAATGGTAAACAATAAAAATTGATATTATTTACACACACATTTATATATATATATATATATATATATATATATATATATATATTCATATATATAGATCGTACTGCGTTTGAGCAACGAACGTTAGCCGCGTTGTGATCGATTTCGGCCCACAATTATGAAACGGTCGACGAATCGACTCGCGGCATTTCGAGGGTTAACGTAACGCCGGGTGCATTTAATAAATCATGTCGTCGTCACTTTAAAGATGGGCGACTAATTGCGTTTATTACCCGCTTTCGACTCGTGCATTAATCACGAACGTATCGTCGTTGTAACGACCGTTTTCCTTATAAATAACGACACTTCAAGCGCGCGCGCGTGTGTGCGTGCGTGCGCGCGTTCACATACACGTATAGAAACACATGTATTTTAGATAAGGCATCTCTCTTACTTAATAGGCGTAAAATTAATTGATGTGCGTGCGATAAAGGCCGGATTACACGTGTATTATATTAATATGAACGAGTATTTGCACGCACTCTCCATAATACGATCGCCGTTTTATCACTTCGACACGTTTATTTACGTGTATTAATTTATTATATATATATATATATATATATATATATATATATATATATATATATATATATAAATATACCATATATATATATATATATTCAGTTATCAGTGATAATTAATCGAATTTTCCTTTATATATAATACGAATTATATAATTGTGTACATAAATGTTTTTGATACATTATTTATTAAATTAAATTTATTTTTTGTCAAAGGATTTTATATGTATAATTTATATATAAAAGATTTAAAAAATTTGAAATTTAATATAAAAAACATAATAGAAAAATAATGAAAAAAATATATAATTTTATTTTTATCCGTACTGAAATAAAAATAGAATTCATCTGATTTTTTTTAGGTAATAAATAGAAAACAATTATTTCAAAATAAAATTAATAAATCGTTGTTTATAAATAGACTAAGAATACTTTATTTTTTTATCTAGCATGTAAAAATAATTATAAATACACTCATATATTATATATATATATATATATATATATATATATATATATATATATATATATATATAAGTTTGTGTGTATGTAATTGTAATCGATATAAATAATGCTTAATATATATACATGTACTTTATCTTCAAATAATATTTTTTTAGGTAATGAAATATAAAAAAAAATGAAATAAAATAAAATAACGAAGAACAAAAAGGTCGTATCTATGGAGAAAAATCGCAATTTTTCATCAGTTACGACCGACTTTAACTGTTTATTTTTCCGCAATTTTTTTCCTTTTCGGACAAAAAGAAATTTCATTAATGCATGAAATACAAACACGGATAATGAAAAAAGTAACGGAAACAGGGGAGGGGATGGGAAAATGTGAGGGGGCAACGGAGATCGTACGGAAAAACAATTAATGAAAAATATATTTTTCCTCCTTCACTATTGAAAACCGAATACCTAATTTTTGAAATTAGGGTCATCATTATTTTAATTGACGTAATAAATGGAACGATAATGGGAACATCAAAAATTCCATGTTTTTTCCCTTTTTAAATATGAAAATATAATAGAGTTTTTATTAAATCGCGTAACGAATTTTAAGATTTTGAAAAAAAAGATCTGCTAAAAATATTTTTTCCATTAAAATTAATTTGATACAAAATATTAAAAAAACCTTCATATTGTAAAGAAAATTGCTCACAATGATATATATATATATAATACTTGTCATTTTATATATTATTTTCTTTAGTATTAATTGTTTTTTTTAATACCTCTTATTTTTTAATTTTAAAATAATTTCATGGTTATATAAATCGTATAAATCAGTAAAACCCATTTTTGTGCGGTCTTTTTTGTATGCGTTTTTGTGCGATATATGAATCACAATGCGACTCATTGTGATGGCATCACTTTTTTTGCTATCAGTGTGTATGTACATATTGCATCAGTCTATTTCATTAGTCGTGCTCAATATTCAGTCAATTTCAATACATAATGCGCCATCTAATAACTTCAATTAGTACTGTATATTTTTTCATATATTGTGTTAAAATTATATCTTATAACTATTTACAAAATATCTGAATATTTTTTTGTGCGATTTTTTTTATGCGATCCATATCTATCGCACAAAAACAGGTTTGACTGTAATATCAAATATAAACGATCTATAAAATAATCCATGAATGAATTTGAATCGTATTAAATATCATTATAGATTGATTATGAATAATAAGAGAAAGAAACATGATTAATTATTGTTCTTTTGAAAAAAAGCAGTCGCGGAAAAATCCAAATAAAGCAACGCTTTTTCGAACGAGTTTCGTCGTTGTATACGTTTTTATTGCTGCGATTGACACACATTTGTCAAGATTTGAATTTGGCATAAAGTATTTCAAAGGAAAAGCGTTATTTGCTCGCACACAGATATAATACTACACGTGTATGAGGGTTCGAAGGTTGTATTGGGTGTGCGAAAACGGGAAAATAGAGACTTCCATACGCGCGCGCGAAAGGAAAAAGGGAAGTTCAACGACGGGAAATTGAATTCCGAAAGTAATTTCCAGTGGAAATTTTTAGGAGCGTTCATATTTCGCAAATTTTATTTAACCTTCCACGACCTCTTGATCGATTTCCAAATGCTCCAATTGCACCCTTCTATCTTCGATATGAATTTTTCGTGTTATAGATATTATATTCCGGTTTTAGAAATAATAAACAATATTATGTAACCGCTAAAATGCGATGCAAATATATTAAACTTTTGTTTTTGATATTTTAATTAAATTAAGAATTAATATTATCAATTAAAAAAATTTCAATATCAAAGACTGAACTATGATCAATTTTTTTTAACTCTATATTTTTCTGTTTAAGGTATAAAAAATAAAAATATCTACAACATCTTAAAACTGTTTAGGAAATTCTAATTATAATCATCATTTTTAATGTTGTTAAAAATGTTCAGTTTTCTATAAAAATTAATGTATAGTTTGAATAAATTATATAATTAACACGATGACTGCTACGACAATTTTCAGAAATCTGACCTAAAATGATAATTTATTTTAATCACATTATATCATTAAAAATTATAATTATAGTGTTTAGTTATCATAAAAAATGTGTTCTTTTAAATAAAGGTCATACAAATTATCTCGTAGTCGGCTTCTGTAACAGAAATCTCTTCGCGGAAGAGATTTCTGCCAACTGCGAGTTATCTCGTAGTTGGCAGTTGACGTGTTTAAAAAAGATTATAATTTATTTATTGCTATTCTACAAAAATGAATAATAAAATTATGTCAATATTTGCAATCTTCAATATTAAAAAAAAACATATTAATATTTTCACTGAATAAAAATTAAAATTAATTTGTATTTATTTATATTGAAAATAGGAAAAAATAGTTATATATATATATATATATATATATATATATATATATATAAAATTGTGTGGTACTCACCCTAGTTCTACCTCTGGTTCCACCCTGATAGCCTCCGTCTGCCCCGCCGTACCCTCGTCCCGGAAACTGAAAAAAAGGAAAAAAAAGGATTTTATTATCTCGCAGATCTCATATTTATGGGAAAAGTAACAAATGATCACTACAATCAGGATTTTTTTCTCTCGGAAAGAAGCTATTTATTTCTTTTATATCTGGTTTCTACGAGCGCTTCGACCCAATAGATTCTCCCTCTGACTGCGAGTTTATTTTGAATTGCTCCCCCCCATCTCTTCTTTTTTATTTTATTTTTTTGACGATGGAACAATGAGCGAAACACGAATACGAATGTTATGTATAAAATATATAACGGAATGTTGCTCAAAAAATATATTTCAATATATATTTCGACGAAATTTAAGATAGATATATTGATATTATAATTTATACTTTTAATTTTTATAATATTAAACTTGATGATGTGTGCTTTCAAATCGCTGATTATGCGTTTTATTATAAGGTATATATCTATATATAAGAAATATCTTTTCAAATGTGAAGATTCATTGTTTCCATAATTCGACAATCCAGTTTTGGATTAACATGGTTTATTATGTTCAGAGATGAAAGTCAATGTTTGTGATCAATTTGCATACTTTATTTACCTTTACTCGTTTCGTACGAGATAGACTAAAGCCACATATTCTCTATGTAAACGTGAATAAATCAGTCTTGATACAAACGCTGTATCATGTATTATATTTACTTTATATATAACACTGCGATCAAAAGTAAAGTGAATTTATTTATAAAATATAAATTCTTTATTTATTCTTCCAAATCAATTTCCAATAAAACGCACTATTGCCAACGCTTTCTGCAGTCCTTGAAACAATTGGAATAGTCTTTTTCCGGTTATAGCCTTCAAGACTTTCTTTGATTCGGTTTTTATCTCTTCGACGGCGTAAAAACAGAGTCCCCACATTGATCTTTTGAGTTTGATGAATAGCCAGAAATCGCATGGAGCCAAATCAGGCAAATACGGTGGTTACGAAAAGTCGAGTTTTTGGCTAAAAAGTTGCGAAGAACCAATGCAGTATGGCAAGGTGCATTATTGTGATGAAGGAACCAATAATTGTAAAATCGCGTGTAGCTAAGGGATAATTAAACCTTTTGATAAACAGACGCTTGGAAAATGCTATAATAGACAGTTCTACAAACTTAAAAAAAAAAATACAATTTACCTGCCTTCCTGCATGGGAGTTTTAAATGACAATTTCACCTTACTTTTTGATCACAGTAGTATATATATATATATAAAGTAAATGAAAGAAAATTTTCTGAAATCACTTAATTTATTATGAAATTCAAAAACAAATTTAATATTTCAGAAAAATAGCAGATAACACGTATCATTAAACTTTCATAACCGTATTATATGTGAATAATGTATAGAAATGCGATTTTAAATTCGCGACATCCGAGTCGACTTTTCCCGAATTTTTCACACCGCATCGAAAGAAAAACTTTCATCGACATCATATACGCGTAAAATCGACGGAAAATCCACATTGATTTATATGGTCGAAAGTCGAGGAGTCTCGCTGAATTTTCATATTCGCATCGTAAATCACACCCGTGTGAACCTATGGGATTATTTTTTTCTTCGCGCGGAAAAACTTTCCGGAAAATTCATCGAAACGTAAACGAAAAATCTAAGATCGCGAAGAATACCCGAAGAAGGCATAATAATAATGATAATAATAATAATAGCATATAAAGCTTTGCAAATATTCAATATTACACTTTATATATATGCTTACAAATTTTCATCGCATTTTCCTTTGAATATTTTGTATTACCTTATATTTTTACTTAAGAGCTCTTTTGCATATTGCAATTTAATTCAGTAATCTTACATTTTTTTGTATTTTATGATAGTATTACATCTTATATTATAAAAGAAAATACTTACTTTGATACTCTTTGTAACACAAATTTTATCACCATTAAAAATATGTATATAGTGTATTTTACATAAAATATTGTACGTGTGTGTATATGTTAAATATTAAATAAAATAAATTATAATCGTAAAGTTAAAGCGATTGACCACGGTCAAATTTTCAAAATTAATTGTCATTGCGTTGCCTTAAATGGAGTTTTTCCAGCGGAAAAATGATGTTTTCGCGGGGAAAAAAACACGCGAATCAAATATATCTTGTTGCTGGCAATCTATCCGCCTTACTAAATACCATCATTTGTCAGTAACACCTGATCAAATAGACGCGCGTCCGTGCACAACGGGAACATATACACAAAAACGAATTATGCCCGGCATGCATAGCCGAAGGCGTTCCCGTTTCAATTATTCAACCTGTCATAGTAAATTTATCCTCGCCGGGTTCGCCGGCTTTTGCTCACAGGCTCCTTTTTTTTTTTACTCTCGTCCTGTCGACGGTTATCTCCGATCCCGACGGACGTCATTATTTAACCGGGTTTTCCGGATTCCGGAAGAATTCAGGAAATTCCGAAATCCGGAAAAGAGGACCACCGATATTTCAAAACTCGTCGTCCTTTCGGATGCATTAGACATATCGTTTTTATTTTTATATTTATTTTATTAATTATATAGTAGTTATTTACTGTTAAAAAATTAATAAGATTATATTTATATTTAAAAGCAATATACTAAATTGATACAATATGCGATATAAAGATTTTTTGTATGAAAGGATCGAATTTCGTCTACGAACCGCGCATTGACCGTCCCTATTGGGCGCATTTATCGCATTAAAGCGAATGCATGTTGAATAACAGACGCAGCTGTTCAATCTTAGAGTCGTGTTTCAGTTAAGACTTAAACTAGATTTATGTGCCCTTTGTAGCGAATATGCATTACAGAGTTGTGCTGCACTTGTTAAATTTTCGTTTGCACACTCGTGTATTGTTCGTTACAGGGTTTAAATTGCATTATGCAACCCTGACGAAGCACGCCATTTCTCATCGTCTTTTATCCTGTCTATCCGGTTTTTTCTTCTTTCCTTTTCACGGAAGATTTTGCACTCGTTCTCATTTTGAACGCGGCTGGCGTGTAAAGCGTTCATTTTATCGTTTTTTAATGCCGACTGCTGTATAATTATCTACAGGGTTGAAATTGTACCAAACTTCATCTTATATACGAAATTTAATATAGAAAATATACAGCATGTAAAGAAGTGATTAAAAATTTATTAAATTTTTTATATAATAATACTTTGTAAAATAACTTATATTATCACTGATAAAACACTGCAAATCGATTTTAACACATATATAGTCATTTACCATATTTTTATTATTTTCATTTTTAAATTATAAAATATTTTTTTAGTAGAAAGATTTGCTAAAATTTAATTGAATTTGAAAAAAATATATAAAACACAGAATGCAAAAAAAAAACTATATAGTTCTCAATAACGAAGATACAATGAATATACTGAATTATTTCAAGTCAGAGTATTGAGTTATAAAACGGTACAAATAAAATATAGAGTTAAAACGAAACCTGTGAAAAATAATTAGTTTGAACAGGTGCATTGTTGTAGATTTTATATTGTTTGTGTTTCAAAAAATGACGAAAATTTTTAACAAAAAACACATATGTAATTATGATAAATTTGAACAAATGGTTAACACATTAAGTGCGGTGAATCTTAAAATAAAACATACTATATAAGATATAAAATATTTAATAAAATTGTCAATTTCGAAGAAAACGGTTATTTAGAATTGAAAACAAGTAATATGAGAAATCATTTAGGATTCAATTAAATGTAAAATATATATTTTTTAAAATTTTTATGAATTATTTTATGTTTAAATTAATGATATCCTTTCTTAAAAAGACAAAATGGGGGGTATTTAATGAGTTAGTAATAATTATATATAATAAAAAAGTGGTACAAACAGAAATTACAAAAGAAAAATTATTTGAAATTCAGTTTTCAACGTCTATATATAATTGAAAATGTTTAAATGTGCTTCAAATTCGATAACGATGCGAAAGACTCTTATCGTCATTGTGAGTTTGTTTTTATGTATTATTGTATTAAAAAAAGTTGATGCAGCAAAAATAAAAGATGTCACAACAAAATCTGCAAAAACGACGACGACAACAACAACAACTACAACAGCAAAACCTTCTACATTAAATGACAAAAAAGCACCCGATGATACAGCACCAACATTAAGCAATCCTCCAATACCAAGTGATACATTACCAACAATAAATGATAAAAAATCATCTGATGTCACAACGCCAACGATAAAAGATCATTTGGTATCCAGTGATCCAACACCACCATCACATGATAAAAAACCATCCGATGTTATAACGCCAATAACAAATGATTCACCGATATCAAGTGATCCAACACCGCCATCAAGTGATAAAAAGCTATCTGATGTTACCACGCCAACTACTAACGATCATCCTGGATCGAGTGATCCAACACCGCCATCAAGTGATAAAAAGCCATCTGATGTTAACACGCCAACTACTAACGATCATCCGGGATCGAGTGATCCAACACCGCCATCAAGTGATAAAAAGCCATCTGATGTTACCACGCCAACTACTAACGATCATCCTGGATCGAGTGATCCAACACCGCCATCAAGTGATAAAAAGCCATCTGATGTTAACACGCCAACTACTAACGATCATCCGGGATCGAGTGATCCAACACCGCCATCAAGTGATAAAAAGCCATCTGATGTTACCACGCCAACTACTAACGATCATCCTGGATCGAGTGATCCAACACCGCCATCAAGTGATAAAAAGCCATCTGATGTTAACACGCCAACTACTAACGATCATCCGGGATCGAGTGATCCAACACCGCCATCAAGTGATAAAAAGCCATCTGATGTTACCACGCCAACTACTAACGATCATCCTGGATCGAGTGATCCAACACCGCCATCAAGTGATAAAAAGCCATCTGATGTTAACACGCCAACTACTAACGATCATCCGGGATCGAGTGATCCAACACCGCCATCAAGTGATAAAAAGCCATCTGATGTTACCACGCCAACTACTAACGATCATCCTGGATCGAGTGATCCAACACCGCCATCAAGTGATAAAAAGCCATCTGATGTTAACACGCCAACTACTAACGATCATCCGGGATCGAGTGATCCAATACCGCCATCAAGTGATAAAAAGCCATCTGATGTTACCACGCCAACTACTAACGATCATCCGGGATCGAGTGATCCAACACCGCCATCAAGTGATAAAAAGCCATCTGATGTTACCACGCCAACTACTAACGATCATCCGGGATCGAGTGATCCAACACCGCCATCAAGTGATAAAAAGCCATCTGATGTTAACATGCCAACTACTAACGATCATCCGGGATCGAGTGATCCAACACCGCCATCAAGTGATAAAAAGCCATCTGATGTTCCAACACAAATAACAAACGATACATCGCCACCCGATGAACTAAAATCACATAAAGACGACAAGTCAATACCAAATGATAAAACACCAAATGCAGACAATCTTCCACCGTCCGATGAACCAAAATCAAACAAAAATGATAAACCAACACATATTGATACCACACCAAATGTAGACGATACACCACCATCCGATCACCCGAAATCAAACAATGATGATAAACCGACACATAGCGATACTATACCAGATACAAACGATACACCACCATCCGATCACCCAAAATCAAACAATAATGATAAACCGACACATAGTGATACCACACCAAATGTAGACGATACACCACCATCCGATCACCCAAAATCAAACAAACATGATAAACCGACACATAGTGATACTATACCAGATACAAACGATACACCACCATCCGATCACCCAAAATCAAACAATAATGATAAACCGACACAAAGTGATACCACACCAAATGTAGACGATACACCACCATCCGATCACCCAAAATCAAACAATGATGATAAACCGACACATAGTGATACCACACCAAATGTAGACGATACACCACCATCCGATTACCCAAAATCAAACAAACATGATAAACCTACACATAGTGATACTACACCAAATGTAGACGATACACCACCATCCGATCACCCGAAATCAAACAATGATGATAAACCGACACATAGTGATACTATACCTGATACAAACGATACACCATCATCCGATCACCCAAAATCAAACAAACATGATAAACTGACACATAGTGATACTACACCAAATGTAGACGATACACCACCATCCGATCACCCAAAATCAAACAAACATGATAAACCTACACCAACTACAGATGATACCCCATCATCCGATCATCTAAAATCAAACAAACATGATAAATCAACACATAGTGATACCACACCAAATGTAGACGATACGTCGTCAATCAATCACCCAAAATCAAACATAAATGATAAACCGACACATAGTGATACAGACGATACACCACCATCCAATGAACCAAATTCAAACAAAGATGATAAATCGACACACAGTGATAATACACCAAATGCAGATGTTACGCCACCATCTGATCACCAAAAATCAAATATAGATAATAAGACAACACATAGTAATATAGATGATACACCATCATCCGATCACCCTAAATCAAACACAGATGATAAACCGATACATAATGATACTACACCAAAGGTAGATGATAGACCGCCATCTGAAAAACCAAAATCAAACAAAGATGACAGTAAACTAAAAAACATCGATAAGCCAATTCCAAATGATGTAGATACAACACCAAATATTAAGGTAAAACCAAAGACTAAGAAGTCCAAATATAAAGATATGGAATTTGAAACAGAAGAAGTATCTGAAACGAATGATTTTAAGAAACAAAAATCTGTTAAACATAATGATCAGAAGGAGAAAAATAAAAAGAAAAATGTAGTAAAGAATACGGCCAAAAATGATAAATATGTTACAAAAAAACCTAAAGCTGTAAAAAGGGGTAATGACAATTTTTCAGACAGTGATTCGAATTACGAAAAACCAAGAAACAAAAACAAACATAATATTTATAATAGTGATGATGGTGTTAAAAAGAATAAAAGAAAAACTAGAACAAAAACTAATAAAAAACGATTTATGGACGATGATGACACCTCTGAGTATAAAAATTCTGCTTCTAAAGTAAGGAAAAGAAGGAAAAATAAACAGAAATCAATAAATACTGACAGTCACAGCGAAATAAAACATTTAACTCATAGGACAAATAAGAAAAAAGTTTTCGATAATTATGATAATCAAGAGAGTAGTAGTCAATCATCTGTAAAACGAAGGAGAAAGACGATAAAGAATTATTCTAGTGTTGAGTCTGATGATATAGATGAATCAAGCAAAATTAGAAAGAAAACGAAGAAAAGAAAGCAGAAGAAAAAGAGAAAGAATCATTTAGTTGATGACCATGAGAAAGATAGTTGCGTTACACCGAAAAAACGTAAGAAATCCAGAAGAAAACACAAATATCATCGCAAACATGATCACCATAATAATTACAATAATATAAAGTACAAGCATAACGATAAACTAGAAAGTATTTCTGAAAGCTCCAATAGCGAATAGAAAAATAGATATGGTACTTGTGAATGCAACAATTAATGTATAATATACCATAATTTCTTGTGAATATATATATATTAATATAAATAAAAATTGATTTATAATATAAGATATTTTATTTTATTAAAAAAAATAATTTATTCACAAAATTAAAGAAAAATGATACAAAAATGAACAATGTTGTATGGCAATAATAATGAATATTAATTATTGAAAAAAACCCAGACATTTACAAAAATACTATTTTTCACATTAAATACTTTTCCATTATACAGTAATTAATTTTAGAAAAATGGAAGTAATTATCATATTAATTAATATAACATCAATATGAAAAACAAAACAATTATATTTTTTTATATTGTATTTTATGTCGGAATGTATAAATAAATGTCAAGTAAATTATTTTATATTAAAAATTTATTACTTTTTAAATAACAATATTTCGTAATATAATTTTTATTATCATTAATAAAACACTTATAGTCACTTATTGCTTTTTTATTATTTTCATTTTTGAACTATAAAATATTTTTTTAGTAAAAAGATTTGTTAAAATTTATTTGAATTTGCAAAAAAAAAAACATATATATATATATATATATATATATATATATATATATATATATATATATATATATATATATATATATATATATATATATATATATATATCTAGAACACAAAATGCAAAAACAAAAATATATATAGTTCACAATAACGAGGATACAATTAATATACTGAATTATTTCAAGTCAAAGTATTGAGTTATAAAACGGTTTAAATAAAAAATAGAGTTAAAACGAAACCGGCGATAATTAATTAGTTTGCACAAGTGTGCTGTTGTAAATTTTATATTGTCTGTGTTCCAAAAAATGACGCAAATTTTTGACATAAAAATATATACATGTAATTATAATACGTTTGAACAAGTGGTTAACCCATTAAGTGCGGTGAATCCTAAAAGAAGTTTATATTATATAGAGATACAAAATATTTAATAATATTGACAATTTTGAAGAAAACGATTATATATAATTGAAAACAATTACTATGAACAATGATTTGGGAATAAATTATATGTGAGAATATATATTTAAAAATTTTAATTAATTATTTTACGTTTAAATTAAAGTCAACATTTTTTTTCAACAAAGACGAAAACGGGGGTATTTAACGAGTTAATAATAATAAGATATAGTAAAAAAGGGGTACAAACACAAATTACAAAGGAAAACTTAATTTGAATTCAATTTTCAACATCTATATATATTTGAAAATGATTAAACGTGCTTCAAATTCGATAACGATGCGAAAGACTATAATCGTTATAGTGAGTTTGTTTTTGTGTATTATTATATTAAAAAAAGTTGACGCAGCAAAAATAAAAGATGTCACAACAACGACATCGACAACTACAACAACGACGACGACAACAACAACAACTACAACTGCAAAACCTTCTACATTAAATAACGAAATTATAAATAGTAACAAAAATGAAATTACAACAACGACAGAAAAACCTAAAGCAACAAACCAAAATATTCCAACACCCGATGTTACAACACCAACAACAAGTACTCCTCCGACAACAAGTGTTCCAATACCGGCAGCAAATGACAAAAAAGCACCCGATGTTACAACACCAACAACAAGTGATCCAATACCGACAACAAATGACAAAAAAGCACCCGATGTTACAACACCAACAACAAGTGATCCAATACCGACAACAAATGACAAAAAAGCACCCGATGTTACAACACCAACAACAAGTGATCCAATACCAACAACAAATGACAAAAAAGCACCCGATGTTACAACACCAACAACAAGTGATCCAATACCGACAACAAATGACAAAAAAGCATCTGATGTTACAATACCGACAGTAAACGATTTACCGATATCAAGTGATCCAACACCACCATCAAGTGATAAAAAACCATCTGATGCTACAACGCCAATTACAAATGATCCACCAATATCGAGTGATCCAACACCACCATCAAGTGATAAAAAACCACCTGATGCTACAACGACAACTACAAATGATCCACCAATATCGAGTGATCCAACACCACCATCAAGTGATAAAAAACCACCTGATGCCACAACGCCAACTACGAATGACCCATCGATATTGAGTGATCCAACACCACCATCAAGTGATAAAAAACCACCTGATGCTGCAACGCCAACTACAAATGATCCACCAATATCGAGTGATCCAACACCACCATCAAGTGATAAAAAACCATCCGATGCCACAACGCCAACTACGAATGACCCATCGATATCGAGTGATCCAACACCACCATCAAGTGATAAAAAACCACCTGATGCTGCAACGCCAACTACAAATGATCCACCAATATCGAGTGATCCAACACCACCATCAAGTGATAAAAAACCATCCGATGCCACAACGCCAACTACGAATGACCCATCGATATCGAGTGATCCAACACCACCATCAAGTGATAAAAAACCACCTGATGCTACAACGACAACTACAAATGATCCACCAATATCGAGTGATCCAACACCACCATCAAGTGATAAAAAACCATCCGATGCCACAACGCCAACTACGAATGACCCATCGATATTGAGTGATCCAACTCCACCATCAAGTGATAAAAAACCACCTGATGCTACAACGCCAACTACAAATGATCCACCAATATCGAGTGATCCAACACCACCATCAAGTGATAAAAAACCACCTGATGCTACAACGCCAACTACAAATGATCCACCAATATCGAGTGATCCAACACCACCATCAAGTGATAAAAAACCACCTGATGCTACAACACCAACTACGAATGACCCACCGATATCAAGTGATCCAACACCACCATCAAGTGATAAAAAACCATCCGATGCCACAACGCCAACTACGAATGACCCATCGATATTGAGTGATCCAACACCACCATCAAGTGATAAAAAACCACCTGATGCTGCAACGCCAACTACAAATGATCCACCAATATCGAGTGATCCAACACCACCATCAAGTGATAAAAAACCATCCGATGCCACAACGCCAACTACGAATGACCCATCGATATTGAGTGATCCAACTCCACCATCAAGTGATAAAAAACCACCTGATGCTACAACGCCAACTACAAATGATCCACCAATATCGAGTGATCCAACACCACCATCAAGTGATAAAAAACCACCTGATGCTACAACGACAACTACAAATGATCCACCAATATCGAGTGATCCAACACCACCATCAAGTGATAAAAAACCACCTGATGCTACAACGACAACTACAAATGATCCACCAATATCGAGTGATCCAACACCACCATCAAGTGATAAAAAACCATCCGATGCCACAACGCCAACTACGAATGACCCATCGATATTGAGTGATCCAACTCCACCATCAAGTGATAAAAAACCACCTGATGCTACAACGCCAACTACAAATGATCCACCAATATCGAGTGATCCAACACCACCATCAAGTGATAAAAAACCACCTGATGCTACAACGCCAACTACAAATGATCCACCAATATCGAGTGATCCAACACCACCATCAAGTGATAAAAAACCACCTGATGCTACAACACCAACTACGAATGACCCACCGATATCAAGTGATCCAACACCACCATCAAGTGATAAAAAACCATCCGATGCCACAACGCCAACTACGAATGACCCATCGATATTGAGTGATCCAACACCACCATCAAGTGATAAAAAACCACCTGATGCTGCAACGCCAACTACAAATGATCCACCAATATCGAGTGATCCAACACCACCATCAAGTGATAAAAAACCACCTGATGCTACAACGACAACTACAAATGATCCACCAATATCGAGTGATCCAACACCACCATCAAGTGATAAAAAACCATCCGATGCCACAACGCCAACTACGAATGACCCATCGATATGGAGTGATCTAACACCACCATCAAGTGATAAAAAACCACCTGATGCTGCAACGCCAACTACAAATGATCCACCAATATCAAGTGATCCAACACCACCATCAAGTGATAAAAAACCATCCGATGCTACAACGCCAGGTACAAACAATCCGTCGATATTCGATGAACTACAATCACATAAAGACGACAATGTAGACAATACAACGCCCTCCGATCAAACAAAATCAAACAACGATGATAAACCATCGTCTAGCGATAATACACCAAACGAAAATACATCGCCATCTGATGAACCAAAAACAAATAAAGACGACAAGCCAACCCCTAGCGATACTACACCAAACGACATTACATCGCCATCTGATGAACCAAAAACAAATAAAGACGACAAGCCAACCTCTAACAATACTACACCAAACGACATTACATCACCATCTGATGAACCAAAAACAAATAAAGACGACAAGCCAACCCCTAGCGATACTACACCAAACGACATTACATCGCCATCTGATGAACCAAAAACAAATAAAGACGACAAGCCAACCCCTGGCGATACTACACCAAACGACATTACATCACCATCTGATGAACCAAAAACAAATAAAGACGACAAGCCATCGCCTAGTGATACTACACCAAACGAAAATACATCGCCATCTGATGAACCAAAAACAAATAAAGACGACAAGCCAATCCCTAGCGATACTACACCAAACGACACTACATCGCCATCTGATGAACCAAAAACAAATAAAGACGACAAGCCAACCCCTAACAATACTCCACCAAACGACATTACATCACCATCTGATGAACCAAAAACAAATAAAGACGACAAGCCAACCCCTAGCGATACTACACCAAACGACATTACATCGCCATCTGATGAACCAAAAACAAATAAAGACGACAAGCCAACCCCTAGCAATACTACACCAAACGAAAATACATCGCCATCTGATGAATCAAAAACAAATAAAGACGACAAGCCAATACCAAATGATACAATACCAAACGCATCCGATCATTCAAAATCAAATAAGGATAATAAAGTAACACCTAGTGATACCACACCAAATACAGACGTTACTTCACCATCTGATCATCCAAAATCAAATAAACACGATACACAAACACCTAATGATACTACACCAAATACAAACAAAATACCGCCATCCGATCATCCGAAATCAAACAAACATGATAAACCTAGTGATACTTCACGAAAAGTAGATGACAGACCGCCATCCAATAAACCAAAATCAAACAATGACGATAATAAACCAAAAAAATATGGTAAGCCAATTCCAATTGACGTAGATATAAAACCAAATAATAGAATAAAACCACAGACTAAGAAGTCCAAATATAAAGATATGGAATTCCAAACAGAAGAAGTATCTGAAACGGATGATTTTAAGAAGAAAAAATCTGTTATACATAATGATCAGAAGGAGAAAAATAAAAAGAAAAATGTAGTAAAGAATACGGCCAAAAATGATAAATATTTTACAAAAAAACCTAAAGCTGTAAAAAGGGGTTATGATAATTTTTCAGACAGTGATTCGAATTACGAAAAACCAAGAAACAAAAACAAATATAATATTTATAATAGTGATGATGGTGTTAAAAAGAATAAAAGAAAAACTAGAACAAAAAATAATAAAAAACGATTTATGGACGATGACGACACCTCTGAGCATAAAAATTCTGATCCTAAAGTCAGAAAAGGAAGGAAAAATAAACAGGCATTTAGAAATACTGACAGTGACAGCGAAATAAAACATTTAACTCATAAGACAATTAAGAAAAGAGTTCTCGGTAAATATGATAATCAAGAGAATAGTAGTCAATCATCTGTGAAAAGAAGGAGAAAGAAGAAAAAGAATTATTCTAGTGTTGAGTTTGATGATATTGATGAACCGAGCAAAATTAGAAAGAATAAACAGAAGAAAAAGAGAACGAGCTATTTAGTTGATGACCATAAGAAAGATAATTGTATTACACCGAAAAAGCATAAGAAATCCAGAAGAAAACACAAACATCATCGCAAAAATGATCACCATAATAATCATAACAATATAAAGCATAAACATTACGATAAACTAGAAAGCATTTCTAAAAGTTCCCAAAGCAAATATAAAAATAGATATGCTATTTGTGAATGCAGCAATTAATATTTAATATAATTTCTTGTAGATATACCATATATATCAATATAAATAAAAATTGATTTATGATATTAGATATTTCATTTTATTCGAAAAAAATATTATTTTATTTAACAATTGTTGACAAATTTAAGAAAAATTTAATAATAATAAAAAAGTTGATATTTACTGAAAATATTATTTTCGAAATTAATACACTTTTATATTATTAGCTGGGTTTTATTGCTTGATTAATGTAAGAAAAAAGTGAAACAAATATATGCAAAATGCGGCTCTACGTAACGTATCTACGTAATTATCGCGTTAACACGTATATACATCCGCTACGGGTAAATTTTACACTAAGGCAAATTCTCAGAACTCCAACCGATCGTTTAGGGTTAACCACCGTTCTGTCTGTCGACAAAATGCACACGAATTCCTTCGAGTATTGCACATGAATTTCTCTTATGTACTCGAAAAACATTTTCTATACTTTAGTTTACAAAAATATATGAATATGACACACTAACAGCAATATAGTGGTCGCACTATAAATTATTAAACTTTTACCAGGGATTAACACTTTTGTTTAAGAATGTAAAAATAAAAGTGATAAAAAAACGTGGCTGATATACGCGTCAGCGGCCAGTAACGTTTGGACATGAGATGACGCATATTTAAGTTGGTGGCCATTAAAGTGTTAATAAAGTATTGAAAACCAAAATTTGAATGTCTTTCAATTATTTATTATTTAATAGGATATTTCAACAATAAAGTTTTCCCTATTAACAATAGAAAATTAGAAGATTGATCATGTTGGGTAAAATCTCTTAAAATATACAATAATTTACATTTGTGTTATAAATTTTAGATTCCTTTTAAGTGATGAACGCTAACTTTAAAATATGACAAGACACTTAAAAAAGAAAAATAATTATATTTATTTAAGTGTAGAAATTATGAATTTACGTAAAATATGTAAAAATTCATTGATATATTTTTTAAATTTTTTTTGAAGACATTTGTCTAAATATTTGGTGTAATTTGGATTTGCATGCCAATAACTCTGTACATAGTTTTTAATGTTTCGACATCCTTGGTTTAGTTACACACACAAATATATATATATATATATATATATATATATATATATATATAATATTTTTTTCGATATTATACTAAAACTTTATATTATTTTAGAAGAATATATATTATCCATTACAAAGATGAATATTTTTTTTGTATTTAAATTTAATATAAATTTGTTTGTTATTAAAATTGAGAGATTAAATCTCTTGTAAATTTGCTATTACTATATCAATATGTTGAATTGGGGTAAACACGGATAGATTTGAATGCTAAGCCCTTTGACAATCAATGTTTTATACGCGAATGAATATATACTTGTTTTTGTATAAATTTTGATTGGATAAATAAAATACGAAAGCACCAAATGTAGGTACTGTACTGTTATATTAGAAGCGTATGTGTGTGTGTGTGTGTGTATATAAAAAAGGATAATCCGGATATATGCTATTTTGATACCGTTATTTATCCTCCATCGTAGGAGATAAAGGAACAGCAATAACATTTTCCAAATAATAGAATAGTAAATATAAGCCGTCCTTTTGTATCAATAATGTCGTATTTACATTGCAGTCTTATTTTCTCATTTTTATGTCTCATCTCAGTCGATTCTGTGTTTAATTTTATATCAGACTTGACGACTATTACATACAACACACATATTATTACACAGATAAAAAAAAGTATATATTTGTCGTTTGACTTTTTTGACGTTCACTCTGTATTTTTTAAAAACAAATAAATAAATTAATATTTGTAAAGTCAGTCTTTGACTGTCAGTTACAAATTCTGACAAGGTAAATATTAAATTATGACACAATATTGACACACAAAAACAAAACAGTGTGAGACGTAAAAAATAAATGAATATATAAAGAACATCCGGTTAAAGCGACTGCGAACGATTGTAGTTAATTTAAAAAGAAATAAGACTACTTTTAACCGTTCAACGGACGCTTAAAGTGGCCCCCGGGCTTAAGTGCATTATTTCCTTCTGAGTCGTCGTATTAGCGAAACGTTCGAGACGACGATCCGAGTTACGACGGATTTACGAGTGGTATCGCAACATGACGACCTTCCGCACATATAACGCCCTTCTGGGTGGATAAAAGGCTAACTCGTCCGCCATATTGAAGTACGAAATAACGGTCCGTCGTAAAACGGATTATTTTCCGTTTGTACATATTATGCATTTAATGTGTGTTAAGTTTTCAATTAAAATCGACGTACATATTTTAAGAGAGTTATAATGGAAATATATCACAAATATAATTTATTGTCGAATGTTAAGATTTTTTCATAGATGGCGTTTCGTACGTAACAAGCGAACGTTCGCAAACACGCCGAAACTGAATTTATATATTGACTACGTCGTAATGTAAAGCAAATACAATTACGTTTTTCGATGAGCACTTTAAATGTTACGAGGCCGATTTTATGGGACTCGCCGTAGCCGAGGCGCTGGTTCAAACAAAAGCCTCCGATTACACAGAAGAGTTCAGTTTATGTTTTCTTTACGCACGCACTCGAACACGCGCTAGTGTTTGCGAACTTGCACGAATATATATATATATATATATATATATATATATAAATATGGCGGTTAAAATCGTAGCCGAGTGTTTGCATATGGCGGGAAAACTCATTAAATATACACGTGTTCATTCCGTGAATTTGAACTTTACACGAAAACAATCACGTCGAGTGAAATTAACTGGGCGTTAAAAGTAATTGAATACACGTCCAAAATTTCTATTTTACTATTATTATTATCGTTGATAATAATAACGGTAATAGTAATAGCGATTAATGCGCTTTTCATCGTTCGTTTGCAACGTGTCCGTCAATAATTGGACAGATATAGCGCACATGTTCGCAGTCGATGATTCCATTATATACTATATTTATACTACTGGAATCAAAAGGTAAGGTGAAATTATCATTTAAAACTTTAAGCAGTTAAATTATCAATTTTTTTCCTAGGTTGGTAGGATCGTCTATAACATTTTCCAAACGTCAAATGTCATACTGTATTGTTATTTTGCGATTTTTTTACCAAAAACTCGACTCGTATCATTCTGCAACCACCGTATTCGCCCGATTTGGCTCCGTGCGATTTCTGGCTATTCATCAAACTTAAAAGTGCGATTTCTGGCTGTTTTGACACGATCGAATAGATAAAAACCGAATCAAAGTCTTTAAGTCTGGAAAAAGACTATTCCAATTGTTTGAAGGACTGGAAAAAGCGTTGGCAAAAGTGCGTTTTATTGAAAATTGATTTGGAAGAATAAATAAAGAATTTATATTTTATAAATAAATTCACCTTACTTTTTCATCGTAGTGATATAGTACTTCTTAATAAATGTGACATCGATTCGGTTCATAAAAGTTAAAACAGATTATATTTTATTTTCAGTTTTTTTTTAATATTAAATAATAAAAACACGGATAGGTTGTAACAGAGTAATTAAAATTTTTATCATTACGACACTTTTATATTTTACGATTCAATCTCCGGGCATCGTGATTTTTCATTGCGCATAAACGCCCTCTCAATTTTCCACCATAAAAATTATTGCACAAAAATTATACAGAAGAGGATCGTTTTCAGTTGAAACTATATTTGCGAATATTTTATTTTTTAATATATTTTTATATATATATTTTTGTGTTTGTATAAAACGAATTTATTATTTTTATAGTAAAAATGATTATATTTCAATAAATTCAGACGACGCGTATTGATTTTTCAATTTAAAATAAATCTCAATATAAAAGTCATTACAAAGTTTGTATCGAACCGCCATTTTGGTTCGATGTCGCCCGAGGCACGTGTCTTATCGTCTCGCCCATTCTATCCATATATGTATGAACATGAAAAAAAAAATTGCACGCACATATTTTATATATTTAAAAGCGTATTTTAAAAGTATAATTATTACAAGTGTGATCGAATATTACGATAGTATTGTAGACAAATCGTCGATTCAACATCAAATATTTGGCGGGCGATTTCACGCATCGCACCCAGCGGAGTGTTAAGAAAGTGTACCGGATATTTCGACTCGCGCTATATATATATATATATATATATATATATATATATATATATATATATATATATATATATATATATATATATATATATATATATATATATATATATATATATATATATATATATATAATCGAGCATATAATATAGTATAAGTACATATTTTTTAACGTGTGCGTGCGACTTTTACATAACAAGTCGGTGAATAGGTCTCGGCGGGAAGTCTATCCCGTCAAACCGTTGCCATAAATTATGATATGGAGGTTTGGGGTTTTCGGGCGGCATGTTTTCCACACCCCATTCCGACTACCCTTATATATATATATATATATATATATATATATATATATATATACAGTGAAAGGTGCCGAACGAACGAAAGCATTTTGTATACGGGATGCGACGTTCGAGGGCGGCGGTTTGAGGGTTTACAAAACGCCTTTTTATTCTTGGAAAAGGCATCGCGGACGTCACCTACATAATTTTTCAGGAATTATGGTGGCGCGCAGATGGTGTCACTGAGTGCTGGGCTTTGTACAGTACGTTGACGCAGCTTTACGTTAACACCTACCCACCGATATACGAACACACACACACACACACACACACACACACACACAAATGACACCCTTGTCCTGCGAAATATGCTCGTAGGGTGGTTTGAGAAACAAAAAAAAACGGACCATTTTATAGTGAATTTTCTTTGAAGTTATATACTATATAATATTAATCGAATTATTGTTAATAAACGCTAAATAGATTTAATAAAAAGTAAACTATTTGTGTGTTAAATTATTACACACCTTTTAATATTGCACAATTTTATATACGTTTCACTTATCTCTTTGTCTGGGTAGAATTTTTTAATTGATTTTTCGAACACTTTCTGATGTCCGATTGAGATGAAATTTTACATATTTGCTCACTTTCGATGACAATATAAGAATCAATTAATAGATTTTTAAAATAATCAACCAATTAATTATATCGCTTTTATGATATAATTGCCACTAATAATGCAATAGTACTAATAGAATAATAATATAATGACGCGATTGGTAATAAAAATAAATATATCAGATTTTATCGAATTAAATTTAAAAATAAAATTAATGAAAAATAATAAACATTGTCAGCGTGATACCGTCGTCGGCGTGCGTCGCCACTAGCATTATATATATATATATATGTATAATTTTAATAGTTAAAATTATAATATTAATAAAAATTATAAATATTTAATGCGGTTTAATTCTGTTTTTGAGTTCGAACACAATGCGATGATAGTCTATAATATTATTTATAATTATATTTCGCGCGGTGTTCGCGATTATTTCGCACAATATTCACGTACAAGTATTGTATAAACGTTATAAAAGGGTATATAAAAGGTGCTTATTATAAACTTTTGAGTATTTTCAACTCAAACTAACGGGAGTGGAAAATTGAAACGAATTTTCGCCGAGCAGAATGTGTGCGTTCAAACAAAACTCCCGTGGAAATTCTCATAAATGCGGTCGTAAATTCGGAACATTCATAAAATGTAACCCGAGTTTAATAATCCGCACTCGGAATAAAAGTAAAACAATGTGCTTTTCGATTTGTTGTACCTAGGAAAACTTTCGTCGAAAGAAAAAAAAGAAAATATCCGAAAAATAGTGTAACGAGATTTCATATTAGTAATGGGACGCAATAAAACATGTAACTTTTTTTTACTATATAACTCGCTAATGACACGAAATGATGAATTATTTTAGAAATTATAAATAGTTTTACCTTCTGTGCGCCAACTTCCCTTGTCGAGATGCCCATCTTTTCGTGGTGACGCAATTGCACAGGGTATATTATTTGATAATAGTGTGCCCCTATGTTGCTCACTAGCTCCTGATTTTGTCGGTACTCACGCAATAATCTTTCGACTTCGCCTGAAATTCAAAAAAAAAAATAATTCAATTAAAATATTTTTTATTCTAAAAATAAATATTTTGAATAACGTGTTAGTTAAGTTCATTCATTCATTCAAACTTTATAGATTTACTTTTTCGTTGAGGGAAATTTTTTTTCAGCTGATCACAGTAATAACGTTCTTGAAAAATTAAAAAAAAATATGAAAAAACATATTTGCATATGTTTGAAGTACGTGGTTAAATAAAAGATAAAAAAGGATCATTTGATATATATATATATATATATATATATATATATGTGTGTGTGTGTGTGTGTATCATATAGGAGAGTGAACGTGCATTTTCCTGAAAAAAAAAAAGAAATCCGACCAACGACCGGAAAAACTGGACATTTCAAATTAATACGAGCGTCCGGAAAAAAAATTTCTTTGACGGCTTGGGGGGTTTTTCCTCTGTAAAAAACGGACAGATAAGCTTTAAATATTTAATTTCGCAGTACATGTTGAGAGAAAATTTTTATGGTTTTTTTTTTGTTGAAAAAAAATCCTGCCAAAATAGTTAAAAATTAATTATTTTTTCATGTTAAATATGAAGGAATCATAAAATAAAATAAACATGTTTAATTCGAAATTTATTTTATCATATAAACTATTCATATTTTTTATTAACACAACTATTGCGGGATTGGTTTAACAAAGATTACGTTTGCAGCGGACGTCTCCACATTGTACAAATATTTGTAACAAGAATTTAAAAAGTTAAAGTCTCATATCCAAAAATATTGTTGTAGAACAAGCAAAAATAATTTAAATAAATAGTATTGTGATTACAGTATCCTGCATACGGCGTATGACTATAATCACGGTCTCCCGCAAATGATGTGTTAAATTATAAAAATGTAGGATTGTATTATATTATATTTTATATATTTTTTTTTAAGAAAAAGTCTATCGAGAATTTAATTAAATGAACTTACACACATATTCACATAAATAGAAAGCAACATCAAACGGATAATACATCGCATAAATTACACACAAAACCTCGTTCTTAACGGTGGAAACTTTACGCGCTCCAAAGTGTAAGCATTAAGCCATTAACAAAATGACTGCGAGAAATCCGAATGAGAAACGGTGTGAGGCAACTTTTGAACTTTTAAATTATTACGACACGTTCAAATGACAAATGTTAATGTACCAACTATGCGGAAAGTTCAGGCGTTAAATTACGAAGCGCTAAATCGAGCCAGGGGCTGAGGGATGAACGGGTGGTTGAAACGACAAATCGAAAATTGTATGTCTATATATATATATATATATATATATATATATATATATATACATATAATGTGATCAAAAAGTAAGGTGAATTTGTTTATAAAATTGATGAAGTAATTCCCGTACAATAAAACTCACTTTTGGCAACGCTTTTTCTAGTCCTCGAAACAGTCGTAATGGTCTTTTCCCGGTATAGCCTTCAAGACCTTCTTCGATTCGGTTTTTATCTCCTCAATCGTGTCAATACGGCGTACCCTTTGATTTTTGTAAATAGCCAAAAGTAGCACGGAGCCAAATAGGGCGAATATGGTGGTTGTGCAACGATTCGAGTCGAGTTTATGGCAAAAAAGTCGCGAAGAAACAATGCACTATGACATGGTGCATTATCGTGGAAGGAAGGAAGATAATTAAACCTTTTGATTAACAGATGCTTGGCGAATGTTGTGTAGACAATTCTATCAACCTAGAATAAAAAAAATACAATTTCCCTGCCCGGGAGTTTTAATTGATAATTTCACCTTACTTTTTGATCACAGTAGTATGTGTGTGTTATCATGTATGGGCAATAAATAAGTTTCGTGACTCGTTTTACGGCGAACTGCATGAAAATCATATATTTTTTTACAATTTCCCATTCATTCATTGACGAATAAAACATAATTGTGAAATTTTAAACAATTGATAAGTTTTATATATATTTTATATGAAGAAAATGGATTTGAATTATCATTTATAATTTAAAAGGCATGGAACTTAATGAAAATACTGTATAAAGTATTATTTTTTTTTGGTCTTGCGGTTTTTCTTTCAATTTTCGTTCGGAGCTTTTCTCGAAGGTGTGCGAGGAACAATGGCGCGCAAAAACCGGTGGAGGGGGGGAAAACTTCACCGCAGCAGACGAGAATTTTCTTCTGCTTCTTGCCCGAACAAGAAAATTCTTGTTCGCTCGTTGTCGCTTCACTTTTTCGATTGTTTTTCTTCATTTCTCTTATATTTTTTTTTTACTTCGCGTCTCTTTTTCACCCTGTTTTAGAATGGATTTTTCGCGTTGTCGCAACTTTTCCGGCGGCGAGTTATGAAATTTTTAGAATCGCTTTTCCCATCACATAATAGATGCGACTGTCATTTACAACGAGTTTATATATTTAAAAACACTCTTTTAATTAATATAAAAAATTATATATATTTATATATAGAAAAATATTTTTATAAATTGTCGATTTTACTTAGACGTGATTTTTTTTTGCACGCGTTCAATTAAATCAATGAATAGAGGATTGAAAATGATTGTTGAAAATCCAAAATTCTGAAATGTTCTAAAAGGTAATTGCTTGTTCCGAAATCGTATTCGACCCACTTTTCGCAATGCGACGCAGTTAAATTGTTATCTCAATTAAACCCACGAAAAGCCAATTAATTTTACGTCTGAGAAAATTCGACTTGTATACATTACACGGTTTCACCTTAAAGATACGTCGATTCGTGTTAATTTAGAGTTAAATTATAATTATCGACTGGTAATTTTTGAAACGTTCCAGAATATGTTGATAATTATGAGATTATATTCTATTTTGCTAATAAATAATTCAAAATAAATATATGGTTTAATTATGATGTTATATGGATATAATAATTTAATATGAATTTCAGTTAATAATATATTTTAAAGTAAAAAATGATAAATTTTACATTTTTTTACAAATATTTAAATAGGATGATACATTTTTGAGTATTTGGAAAAATATTTTATATATAATAAAAAAAATATTTTTTTTTCTAATTTAAAAAAAAATAATATTTGAAGATTGAGTGTAATAATTTAGTACCAAGATTTGTTTGTTCATATTCAATCAATATTAGTAATTAATTGATTTATTTTTTTGCACGGAAAATACAAATATATATCAAGATATTTTTAATCTTGATATTCATTCTAAAAATATAAAAGATTTTATAAAATGAAAAAATATTAAATTTTTTTTGTAATTGATTATATCACTTATTTATTTGCTCGTTTATAAAGATTTAATATATTATATATAAAATAATCTTGATATAAATTTAAGATGTAATCGAGATAAAAATTAACTTTAATTAAATAAACCGAGCCTTTTATATATATATATATATATAAATAAATAAATACATGTGTGTGTTTGTTTGTTTGTGTGTGTATTAACATTGCAGTGACTGTCATAATTCAAGTTAAATACTCGAGCAAAATACGGAAATAAATTTCATTTTATATTGGACAGGTACGCAATTACGTTAATGAAGTAATCAATTTAAATTTCCCTCCCTTTTCACCCGGAAAAACCGACCCCTCGCCCCCCCTCTCTCTCCGGTGAAACGCCGATTTCATTCACAGATAAGCGTTTCGCAACGTTTACATTTAAATTCGACAATAATATTTAACGATTACCGTTTATTATATTATATATTAATATTAATAATAATATAAAATAAATATTGTGCACTTATATCGGTGCGATTACACGGCAGACACAGTTTGTTAAAGAAATTATTGTTATCCGAGCTCGAGTTAAAACAACTCGATTTATCCGTTACGATAACGGTTAAATTTTTCCTAAACTGCGGGTCGCTTCTTCCAAACTATGGTTCGTTTTTTCCCCTAACTATTTGCCCTGAAAAAAATTCATCCCGGTAATTTTCTACTATTTTATTTTTTTTGGAAATAATTCCGGAAATACGACGAAAGAAAATATTTTTACGGTCGGTTTTAATTGCCACGGTTGAATTGAATTAATGTTAGGCGGTTGTTAAAATTGCTTCGAAAAAATTAACGAGGAAACCGGTAATATTTTTTCAGTTTGTGACACAATATATAAAAAAAATTCAATGTCCATTTTTTTTTACTTTTACAATTTGCCAGAAAAAAAATGTAGATTTGGAAAATTGGATGATTTTTTCATTTATATAATATAACTTACGATATAATAAATAAGAATAATAAGTCTATAATTGTGAAAAATAAATTTATGGAATTCGATGAATTGAAAATAATTTTATAAAGAATTTGAAAGCGAACGAAAGAGGGAATAAAAACGAAACGTATGACTATCTTATTGATTCGCGAGAAAGAGGATTGTAAATGAGAAACTATACGGTCGCAAGAGTTCACAAACTCGATTTTAAAGTTGAGATACTAGCGGAAAGGTTAAAATTTATTCGAATGCATCTTCGCTGGAAAAGGAGTGTTTCAGAAACCGAAAAGCTGAAAAGTTTCCTGTGCAGCCGTCCGCTGATTCGTTTATGAAGAATTTGAAAAGTTACTGAAACGAACCGTGTAAAACGAATGCAGACGTAGCGAATTAAATCGTTTTGTGTTGAAACGAAAGACTAATTAATAAGGTTTTTATAATCATCAAAAAATACTATATATATACAATATATATATATATTTAAAAATTTATAGGAATTCATTTAATAATCGTGTTATATTGTAAGTGATCAAAAAGTAAGGTGAATTTGTTTATAAAATGTAAATTCTTTAACGCACTCGAAACAGTAGGAATATTTTTTTTCCGGTGTAGCTTTCAAGATATAAAACCTGTCAAAACGGCGTCCCCGCATTGGTATTTTTGAGTTAGCCAGAAGTCGCCCGGAGTCAAATCGGGTGAATATGGTGGTTGCGAAGGTATGAAAGTCGCGAAGAACAAATGCAGTATGACAGGAGATAATTAAACCTTTTGATTAAAAGATGCTTGACAAATGTTGTAGACAGTCCTACCAACGTAGAATAAAAAATCTATTTATCTGCCTTTCTAATGCCCAGGACTTTCAATTGACAATTTCACCTTACTTTTTGATCATAGTAATATATTAAAAAAAATTAACGATTATATAAAGTGACAATTTAAAACAACAGTAATAAATTAATAATTATTTCATAATTTAAAAAAAAATATATTATTTTATATTAGTAAATTGAAATGAAACAAATATAAATTTGATATATCAAATTTTGAAAGATAATTATGAAATTTAAGTCGCGTAAAAAACGGTGACAATATTACATTTCATATTTAATTTAAAAACAGAATATTAACAACGAACACTTACAGTGTTATTATAATCAATGCACAATGATGATATTTTATTTCATTTTAATATGAATATCTAAAATCCGAGTTTTTCTTTTTAATAATAGGGGATTTACGTTGGGAGATGTCGTCGCCAAATCTCCCGAATATTTCATTATCTCTCAAGGAATAATTTAAATGAAAATATAAAATTATGCGGAAAGCAGAAAAAAATGGCGTATGAAAACGTTATTATGTTTTTTTAAATGAGGTCCGTTAATGAAAACATCATTTTTCAATTTCGCTGAAATTACGTTTAAGTCCGTTTAAACGAGACGAAGGTTTTAACTATATATTTATATTTGAATTTCAATATATATATATATATATATATATATATATATATATATATATATATATATATATATATATAATAGTCAAAATGTAATTTATTATTTTTCGTGTTTGTGAAATTTGTTACTCATTCATATTTTGTATGTTAAATCATGAGATTTATTTTTGAAAATGAAAAAAAAATACGACTTAAAACTTTTTCTGTGTTATTAAAATTTATATAATTATTAAGCGGTTTATATTACATATAAAATTTTTTTTTCGTAGTTATCGAAATCGTGGTGAATAAAATTTAAGTATATATTAATTAAAATGAAATTATATGTATTTTGAAAAGTATGAAATATAATCTAATTTTACGTTGAACGTTAAAATTTGTTAGAGAAGCATTCCATATAATAGTTTTAATTTTATTTTAACGTCGTTCTCTTTGAAACCTGAATCGGAAAAAAAATTAATTCACTTTCGTTTACACGATTTTTCCCGGTTTCGTTTTCTTTTCTCAGTTGGTTGTTGTTATGAGAGTAGGTGTCGTCTTCTGGGAAAATTAATCGAGCGCCTTAACAGCCTAATGAATGCAGCGAGTTTTCTTAATAGGCTGACCCTACCCGTTTGACCCTTTGTAGGACGAGGGGTACGGAGATGTGGGGGGTAGGGGTTGTGTGTTTTTGACCCCGCGGGTTATCTTCCAATTACACCGACGATCGGGAATTGTTTTCCTGCAGAGCGGGGAAGGAAAAGCGTGAAAAGCCTCCGACGCTAACGAGTTGAAGCCTCATTAGCAAGTAAAATGCTACCACTTTCACAGGGCTACGGTGTGTCCTTCTAAGGTTTCTGTTCCTTTTTTTTTGTATTTTTCGTTTTCGTTTTTTTTTTTTGAACAAGAAGTGCCTCTTTGTTTTCTTAACACTTTTAGCCGAGAGCGTTGTGAAACAAGGCTTCTCACAAAAAAAGATACATCTAAGAAAACTTCCATCTATTTTACTTCTCTCTGATTTCGTCTTCTTCTTTATGTTTAGTTTAAAATATTTTTTTCTCCAATATTAATATTTGCTAATATTTTATATAATTTTTAGAATAATTTATGTTACTAATGTAAAATATCAAACTATATTTTGTTTTAGTATACAAATATACTATTTTTTGCAATTACAATAAATTATTTTAATTACGTAACGACGAATTAGTATTTTCAATTTTCTTATACTTGTACATTACATATTTTTTTAAATTATTGTACTAAAATGTAATAAACTTATGTATTCGAATAAATTTTTGATATACTTTTGAGAATATTTTCGGATAGACGATTACAAGAATTTATTTTTATTTTCATTTTATATTATTTTTTTAGATCGACACGTATTGATTTCAACCATAATTCGTTCGCATGACGACATTAAAAATATAATAATATAATTTGATATAACGACTCGAATCTCTCAATTTTTTTTTAAAAAAGTGTGTGCACGTAGTATGTAGAGTATATATTTCATAAAAGTAAAATACACATGCATATCAAATAAAGAGCAACATGACATCAAAGCATGATCATCCGATAAGCTTGCTTGTCAAAACGATGGCGCATAGCTCGAGGGTGTTATATCGCCAACGAAAGCTTTTTCATTTTCATATATGTCAGTGGTGAATACATATGTTATACAAATGTATAAATTTGTATGTGTGTGTGTGTGTGTGTGTGTTCATACAAATAAAACAGTACATATTCAAAGTTGGCTTCGAATGAATAAAAGCAATACTGTAATTATGATGAGAATATAAGTTGTAAATTATGTTCGAGAAGATTTTGAGAGATAATTTTGTGTGAACAAAATTATCTCTTAAAATCTTCTCGAATATACATTAATAATTGAATATTGAATTTTTCACTAAAAAGAAATTATAAAATTTGTGTACATTAATAAGTTTAAAATGAGAATATATTTCTAATATATCATATTTGTTTTGAGTACTATTCGAAAAGCCCGGTGAAAAGTTTAAAAATGACCATTTTTTAAACGGAAAGCGCTTTCGGGATACGTTTGCCATTCAAAAAGCTCAGACACACCCTATTTGTTATGCAACAGTTAAATAGTGATGGTTTTCCTAAACGCGTACAAAGTTTACCGATTAATAATCATCGGTTCGGCGGACAAATGAAACATTGTAAACTCAAAACTTATTTATTTATTTTTGCTTTCATCACAATTAAATTATAATTTCTTTCATATTTTGTATCGATCGTTATTTACGATACACAATATTTATATTAATGTCCAATATTTTATATAGTTTTATATTACAAATATGCACATTGTATACCGGTTTATATATTTAAATGCATTCGGCATACATGATTTTGATTAATGCAAGGCTTTCACGGAACGCAACCCTCGCATTAATAGTTAGGATCGCATGTACGAACAAATAAACCAACAATGTTACATTTGATATATGTATTTGATATTGTTCATTGTCTATATATATATATATATATATATATATATATATATATATATATATATATATATATATATATATATATATATATATATATATATATATATATATATCAAAGGTCCAAATTTTGCCTCACTTCAATAGATAATGGTCAAAGATGATACAAATTTGACACACGATATTGTTTAAATACACATATTTGTTCCTGAGAATTTTTATTTTAACACATCTTTCGCGGGAGACTGATTACGGTCATGCGCCACATGCGGGAGACTGCAATCATCACAGTACCGTTAATTTAAATTATTTTTGTTTGTTCTATTTTAACTTTTTTTTTTAAATAAAATTTTTTGGATATTCTCTGGTGAAGACATCGCGTTCTTGTTACAAATTTGTTATAATTTATTTTATTTAACACGTCTTTGTTAATTCTAACCCCGCGTAAGATGTGTTTGACTTTGTAATTATAATATTTATATTTAGAATCGGGTGAAATACGATCATTGTTAAATGTTTTATATCCATTTTATCGTTTCGAGTAAATTAGAAAAAGTGTGTTAAGGGAAACAACGTTTAAAGCTGCTCAAAATAACTGCGGCCGGTAATGCGAAAGAAAAAGAGAAAAGAAAAACACGCAGACAGTCGAAAAGGTAAAGGAATGAGAAGGAGTGAAATAGAACCGGATATTCTCATACCAGTTTTGGACGTTTCCGGAAAATCCCGACTAGGCGATAATTCGCCATGGCGGAAAAAGTGGAAAGGTTATTCTACCCTTATTTTTATTCTCTCGTTCTTTTTACCGTACATTCTCCCGTTCTGTCGCTTTCTATTTCTTTCTACACATGTCCGACTGGCTTTCTTTTTTTCCACTCGCTCGTCTCTTTCTATTTTTGTGTTATTTGCTTCTTTTTTTTGCTCCTCTTTTACTACGCAATTAATTAAAGGCGCGACGCCAGCTTTACATCGGAAAAGCCAAGAGGAAAATATAAAGAAAAACGTGTAACGCGATCTTACAATTTTCCAAAAATAATTCGTTTTCATATTAAAAAAAATGCGAATTCAGCGAAGAAAATTTCCCAATAAAACTTATTATACATTTATTTAAAAATTCTACTGATTTAATTTAAAGTGATCAGAACATATATTTATAAGAATTTAATGTTGAATATTTTTTTGATCTTTTGAACTTTCAAAATTATTCAAATTTATAATTTACGAATAAAATACATAAAAATTGAATTGATTACATAGAATATATTTTTTTATAAAATTTCTTCAATGTAAAATTTTATTTATTTATTAAACTCGAACGAACAATAGACTAATAGAGTGATGAAGAAATTGTAGCTTTCGTTTTATATATTTGATATAAGGGAAAATTAAATATTATAACGATAACGGAATAAATATATTATATAATAAAAATAAAAATATAATATTTTACGCGAACAGAATACATGTCAAAAAAAATATAATATTATATTTCAAACGTGTATATCAAAATATATGTAATTTCAAAAAAAAAGAAAAACAATCCCTTTATTAATAGAAAAGTTATGACGTAATAGAGGTAGCAAAAATTAATTTCTAAAAAAAATATGTATTGAGAAATTGTATACAGATATTTGTGATAATATTATAAGACTTATCCTATATAAACATGTTCATGTTATATTGTTAATGAGATTAGCAGACATGTTGGACAAGATTGATATTTGTTAAGCACCGCCTCATCTGTGTTACTCACAATCTATTATATATACAATAGTTAGAGTTTTTACACAATTTAAATATAATATACATATATATTTATAACACTGTGATCAAAAAGTAAGGTGAATTGGTTTTTAAAATGTAAATTCTTTATTTAGTCTTCCAAACTAATTTCATCCCCTTTCAAATTAATCCCAGTCCGATAACACTCACTTTTGCTAACGCTTTCTCCAGTCCTCAAAATAATATTTTTTCAGTATAGCCTTTAAGACCTTCTTCGATTTGGTTTTTATCTCCTTGATCATGTCAAAACGGCGTCTGTTGAATAGCCAGAAGTCGCACGGAGACAAATCGGGCGAATACGGTGGTTGCGGAAAGATGCGAGTCGAGTTTTGACAAAAAAAGTCGCGAAGAACCAATGCAGTACAACATGATGCATTATCGTGATGAAGAAACTAAGAGTTGTAAAAACACGTGTAACTCGGAAAAAAATTAAACTTTTTAATTAATAGACGCTTGGCAAATATTTATATAGATAGTCCAAAAATTACAATTTATCTGCCTAGAATTTCATCTTACTTTTGGATTACAATAGCATATAGATAAATAACATTTATAATTAGCGTACTAAACGAATATCATAATATGAATGGTCGAATATTCCAGGTCTAAACTAGCAGACCGCGAATTAAATTAAACTTATATATTATTAATATTTTTTAACCGGTCGTAATAGTTCATGTCTTAGCTGAGAAATAAGAAATAAGAAATAAAATATATGAAAATCGTGAGGTGAAATAGATTTTTGCAAACAAATGTTCCCCAAAGTGAGCGCGTATTATTTATGCGTAGGGTTTTCAGTACATTTTTGTTGGCGCTGAGCTAACATTAGAAAGCCTCATTCCTTGGTTTCCTGTATTATTCACTTCAAAGGTCCGTTGGTTTCGGGTATTTTCGCACTCGGGTCCATTCCCAGTGCGTATATTTTAGAAATGAATAATTCAGAAAAAAAATTTCGCACTACGCGGTTGTTTTTCAATGTCGAAATCACTCGCCGACAATTGCAAAATGCCCGTAGAAATATTATATTATATAAAGCGCTCGTTGTATTTTAATAATGAACTGTTATCGTAATTTTAGTTATATAATATTAAAAAAATATATTTTTTTTTATTATAATATATTAGTTAATACTTATATATTTTCTTATGGTATATTACTATGATCAAAAAGTAAGGTGAAATTCTCACTTAAAATTCCCGGGCAGGTAAATTGAATTTTTTTCCTAGGTTGGTAGGACTGTCTACAATATTTGCCAATTGTCTGTTAATCATAGGTTTAATTATCTTCCTTCCTTCCTTCATCACGATAGTGCACCATATTATACTACATTGGTTCTTCCCGACTTTTTGCTAAAAACTCGACTCATATCGTTCCGCAACCACCGTATTCGCCTGATTTGGCTTCGTGCGCTTTCTGGCTATTCGGTAAACTTAAAAGGCCAATGCGGAGGAAATAAAAATCGAATTGAAAAAGGTCTTGAAGGCTATTCGGGGATTATTTTGAGGGGAATGAAATTGATTTGGAAGAATAAATAAAGAATTTACATTTCATAAACAAATTCATTTTACTTTTTGATCACAGTGCTGTATGAATGTATTCGCATATGTTTGTGTATGTATGTGTTAACGAGCTTGAAAGCTTAAAAGCGAAAGATATGAACTCTAGGGAGTGTTTGTGAACACCTCCATCCCTACACCCTTAGGGATTGTATCCTGGAGTACAAAGAAAAGGGAATATTTTATCGCGATTGTAAACAGGAGCGCGCAATGTTTCGGGTAATTAACCGTAAACAGAGCTCGACGTACAAATTTTCCACAACAATCGACGATTTTCACTACACTATTACCTATTTTCCATCTGCGATTGTTTCATTTTGTGCTCTGTTTTTTTTTATACCATTTTAAACTTTCATATTTTTCATATTGATTTTAGAAACATTATTACTGATCGTCCATTGATATTTCTAACATTATTCAGCTTGAGTTTTTTTAAATTTTTTTTACTCGTTTTGTAAAAACAATATTGGGTTCTTCGAACGGTCGTCCAATTTAGTTCAAATGGTATATTTTTTCATTTTGTACTCTATCGGCAAAGGAAAATACGAGTGAACGAACCAACGAACGATTTTGTGAAGTGAGTAAGTAGTTCCAAAAAAAAAAAACAATGAAACGGGAACCGAAAGCAAGAAAAAAAATGAAAAGAAGACGAAGAAAAAAATAAGGAAAACTTTTGCAGTTTCCATTGTTGATGAAACAACTTCCTCGAGCAAAGAAATGGGCACCGCACTTACTCACCTGGCATTTAATGGTTTTCTCGACGGTGAGTTTAATGGGGGAAAGAAGAGGGCAGAGGAAAAAGGAAACGGTTTTTCTGTATATTTCTTTTTATTTTTTACATCTTCTCATCCACCCTGTACATACAATATATATATATACATACGAGAAAAGCAAAAGGAAACGCGTTAAAAAAAAAGCGCGAAATATCTCGATTATCAATGGTGGCGTTTTCTTAGTTTTTCGCGGGTTCGAATGAAAATTATTTTTTTAACTTTGAAAACAATCGAGCGAAAAAATATATTGAATATTATTTAAAAATATATACATAAACATAAATATAAAATAAAGTAATTATTAACTTTTAGCTTTGGGTTTTCAGATATTCAGTTTTACACATATGCATATTTATTGCGAACATATAAAAGACGAGGTCATAACTCGGAATAATAACGTCGTGGAAATTGTGTCGTTTATGTGTTTGTTTATTTTCATGTTTTTGTTTCCAAGTTTATTTCCCACACATATATATATATATATATATATATATATATATATATATATAAGGAAAAAAGGGCATCCCTATTGTTAACGTTAGAGCATCATAACTATATTTGTTTATTAGCTATGTATACAGCGTGATTCAATTTTATATATATATATAAAGTTGAACAAAAATTATGCACCGATTATATGTTCTCAATATAATTCAATTTATAATATTTTAATATAAGTGAGAAAATAACAAAAAATAATATATTGAAAAAAAGACCAAACGTTGATATATCGATTCGTGGAAAATTTTTTTTTTTAAATTATATTTATGTATTAAAAAATCCTGGATCGAATTAGAATCCCATCCGTCAATATTCCAGTGGCATTAATCCGGTCGAAATCGGGTAATAAACGGTCGCTCTACAGGGGCGGTTTCGGAATTTATGGTGGCCCCAAAATTTCACGCAAAACTACCAAACTTTCGGGCGACCCTCTTTAAATCCCACGAGACTAATTGAATTTAGTTCAAGTTATAACGTCTAGACTGCTATTACGACGCTTCTTCCTATCCGAAGATGTTGTTTTAAGGATGTGTGTGTGTTTTTTTTTGTAGAAAAAAAATAAATTATATAAATTAATTTGACATGCGAAATTGAATCGAAGAAAGAACGTGTATGTATTATATATAATATGTAACTGTTATCGAATGAAATTTTCCGAGGCGTAAGGGTGTATGGACGAGGCTTTACTTTTAGGGGAGGGTGAAAAACAAGGAAACAAATTTGTATTCAAAGCGAAATGGTCGTTTCGTGTCGGGAATATTTCAACGATACAATTTAATTCGGTGCGTTCGTATAAAAGAGAGCAGTTTCATTAAAAAGACGACATTGTCCCAACTGAGAAAATCCCGAGAAAAATAAGCCCATCGGGATACAAAACAAACGTTCACAATATATACCCCTATGGATCAAATCCTAAAATATATACTATTATATAAACCCCAACAAATACACTAGAAAATTTCTTCAAATCATACTAAAAAATATATATACTACAATTTTTCAATTTCATTACTCGAATCATATAATACTTTATATATAATAATATATATTACACGAATGTGTAATCATATAAAATATATAGTAAAATGGCTAAAATTGGTATGAAATTCTACATAAACACGAACTTATATATATATATATATATATATATATATATATATATATATATATATATATAGAATGAATATGAAAGAAATAATAATAAATTACTATGGAAAAGCTGAAAGTTTCTCCAGTATTGTTATATGGTAACAAAAGCCTGGAAAAACAGGTCAAAAACCATACAAGTATTATATTATACGATTGTGCACGTATATTTATAAATACAATGTGTGTAAATACATAATATTTTTGCGATGAATTCCATAGATATTAGGTTACTTTTCGCTAGAATCGAATGGACTTGAATTGATTATATTGCAAATTGTGCCACAAAAATATATTCACATCTATTTCTATTATGTATAAAGTATATTTTTTTACGATTTGACACGTTCAACACCGGTTGTACACGGCGTGTACCACCGGTGGCTCACGGTTGACTGTCTCGTTTACACAGCGAAAAATATTATAAATCAATTTACAACAGCGAAAAATAATATATATTTTGTATTTTAAGTGAAAGTAATGCCTTTCATAAATATAAAGAAGCTAAATAAATGTACATTATTTCAACCAATAATAATATATTTTCATTATTTCTATGAACGTGTTTCATAGTTAAGAAGCTCTGACATGTATGACAAAAATTTTTCTAACAAAAATGACCTTAAATTGTAATGACAAGTTTTTTTGAATTCTTAAAAATCTGAATAATATGAGCGTTAAATTTTAAACATAAAAATTTATAAAATTTAATATTATCAATATATATAGTATCAATTCAGAGGATCTTTAAGATTTGTAGTATCATTTAAAGAAATGTAATAAGAAACGCTCTATAAATTATAGATAGCCATACATTATATAAATTGCACACGTTCAAATATTACACGAAACACATTCAAATTAGAAAATTAACGTTAAAACGTAACCGTACACGTAAATATTGCGACGTTACCGTCGAATAACGTCACGTAACTCGACCAATACGACGATCTAACGAAATGCGCATGCAACGTTAACACGTAAATACTAAACGTATGTACATATTTATATTATATATATATATATATATATATATATATATATATATATATGTATTTTTTTTTAATAAAATAAATGCGTTTCAGTCGAAAGTTACGTGGCAGTATGTAGTCGCACCATTTGGAACATTGTCGTGTAAGAGCTTCCATTTGTGGTACAAGTACGCACATTTATCACGTCAACGTGTACCTATATATCGTGAACTTTGCTATATTTTTCTTGTGTAAATGTGATTTGTAACGGTGTAACTTTAACGTATCGTCGATGTAAATATTTGATCATATATATATATATATATAAAACAAACAATTTATTTTTCAATAATTATCCGAATCAAATACAATATGTGCAAGTCAACTCACTTTTTACACGGTAGATACGTTCCCTAGCAGACGTGTAGAAAAAAAATCGTGTAAATAAATACATACGACATGTGGTAAATTTGGGAATAAAAATCGTGTATTTTTACTGACTTTATCAAAAATGCTGTCATCACTAGATATCTTAGATATGTCCAGAATAACTTTGTTGGGTTTTCGTCGAGTCAGGTCATAACAGTTAAAAATTACGAGTTAAGTAAATTGTAAATACAAAAATTACATAGATAAGTTTCTGTAAGACACTCAAAATAAGAATTAAAAAAAATTAAAGATTCGTGCTAGAACAAAAAAAAATTTTATTTATTCTACTGGTATTTCAAAATCGTATATAAAAAGGCGTGTAAAAAGAGAGTTGGATGTACAATAAAAATATTCACTGTTTTTAATATTAAATTAATATTGTAAATTTAATATTAATATTTTTCAATCTTTCTTCCGATTATAAATATTATTATATAATGAAAATAAGCAATACTCACCGACTGGACTCTCTTCATTCCAAAAAGAGTCGTCGAGGGTGTAGTCGGCCTCTGCAAAGAGATAGAATAAAAAAATTATAAAAACTGTGTTCATCGAGAAAAATGTGGACGAATATTTTACACACAAAAAAAAAATAAAAAAATAAAATGAATAAACAAAATTCAGATGAGAATTGAAGCGATAGGATCGTCGAAAAAAAGCCCCAAAAGCGATCCATCATTTCGATGAGCTTGTCCACCTTCCAGCTAATCGATCAAGGGCCGTATTATTATTGGACACGGAGCAGCTTTTTCACGTACATAAAAGTAATCTATAAAAGGTTGTGTGCTTTGAATCGAAATTATGAAAGGACATAGTTTCGCATAAGTAGAACAAGATGTAAGACACGGGGATCGATCCTTTTTATCCCCTTTTTCCTTTGTAGCGAGCGGGAGGAAAAAAAAAAAAAATATATATATATATATATAAAATATGAAAAAGGGGGACTGAAACGAAGGAAAATAGAGAACCGAGAATGACAAAGAACACATATAAAATAGTAATTCTCGGTACAAAGCTGTGTGCCACACTTAAGTGTGCTTTATTTATTCATCGTACCCCCTATGGCGAAAACTTCACCTACTGAATATTCGGCGAGAAAATCTCTTTTCAGCAATACATTGGTCTATATATATAAATTATATATATATACGTTTTTATTTGTACGTAAAGAGGAAGGAAGGGGATATTTTTGAACGATGTAAAACTGAATAAATCTCGTTCGCATGAATATTTATGGGGGAAATTAAAAAGAAAAAGCTCTAAACATCCTGCTTTTGCGACGATAAAATATTCTGTATTGCGTGGAAATTTTCGGTTATTTTCGAAGATCTCCCTTTTTTTATGCGCACATATTTTTTTTTAATATAAAGCTCGTGTTTTGCAAACGTTTGCCATGTCAGTTGAAAATGTGTTTTTTTTTTCAAAGCGGAAAAAAGACGAAATATGTATGAAAAAATCGATGAAATCTATTGAAACTCGGTTAATATATTAAATGGAAAAAAATGTTGTATCGTTGACGTTTAATATTAAAAAAAAATATGCTTCAAGTCTTTCCATTTAAAATCTAAATCTGTTTTATATTAAGTATATCAAATTCTGTCGAGATTGGGTCTAAATAAGCTACAATATCATAATTTATCTAAATTTTGCATAATAATTTTAAAACTTTGACACGAATTGTAAGACCGAAGTGAATCGTTTCATTACAACGTGGCGCAAAAATATCCAAGCGCGAAAAAGACAAGGGATATATAATAAGGGAAAAGCTGGAAAATTTACGTGTAGAAAAAGGAAAGTTGTACTTTGATGCCGCCCTCCCGAAGGAATGAAGCCTTTTAATAGAAACAAAGGAAAATAATTATAAAGCTTGTTGTGTTTCCTCGTGCAAGTGAAATGTCGAGTCATGAGTTCAGTAATTTATTTCGCAGTAAGATTATTATAATGGCGTCTGCGTTGAAGCCTCTCTCGGGTGAGAATATTATTTTCTTATTGCCCGCCCGTTAAATAAATAAAAGCCTTCCAGACCCGGTTTCTTCACTTTTAGTTTTAATCCTTCGCTCTTGAAGGAGCTGTTGCTTCGCGGGCGGCAATTAATATTTCACTCGTCGCCGTTTGAGGATTGCACCTGAAATTCATCGAAATATCGTCGTTATCAATATATTATATATATACATTCAGACTCGTTTTTGTGCAAACTTTTTATATGCGATTTTTTTTGTGCGATCCATTATTTTTGTGCGGTATTTAAATCAGATATTTCTCGATATTATACAATAGTATTGAAACGATTCAACAGACAATAAATGTAGTCGGACTCTAAAGACGAAACGATCTCTCTTTATCGTCTCTAAATTTAATTACGACGCGGTCTTCTTTAAAATTTCACTCTGAGCTTTTTCAACGAGATATAGAGCTAAACTGGTTTCACGCTCGATGTATTCTTCCAAAACTGTTTTATAATTCAAATGTTTAATCGCGAAAGTTTGACAAGCGTTTTGCACGCCTTATAAACGAAAGAAAATTTCTTAAGAAACGTCACATCCCTTCGTGCGTATCCCGCTGACAATTATTCACAGCTGTCGTAATTCGTTATTGAAAACTTTCACGGAAAACTCCTCGAAGACGAGACCGTATTCACTAATATTAGTGACCGAATCAAAACTAGTACAATAATAGTGAATTTAGAACAAACACGTTTAATTACAAATCGGTAGTTAAAAATTTATTTTAAGGTTTATGAGCGTTCTCGATCTTATTATCGATATATAATATTGAAATAGGAAGGCGTGAGGAGTTATGGGAAACGGCACACGTATGCTCGCATAAATAATGTTAGTATGGGAATATTCCCATTGTGAGGTTTGCTTTTCGTTCCCAGACGATGGCACGTAGCAAGTAGACGAGATACGAGTCAGATATTTGTGGGACGATCTGATGAGCGAACCCGGTTCGCTTCTGAAATAACATTTTCCTCTCACTACCGAAATGGAGCACACACAACAATACTGGCTCACGGGTAATGTTTGGATTACGTGAGCTTCGCTCGACTGGGGATTATAAGCTCAGACCCAACCGATGTTACCCCCACAGCCTTTCGCTTCCTGTCTTACACGATGTCTCTACTTATAATAACCGTGCTTACTACTCGTATTTTTCATACGCGGATCCATTTCGTGTACGTTACAACATAAAATTATCTAATTTCCCACATTTTTTCTGAAAAATTTCGCTATTCTCAATTTTGAAACACTGACGTGTTCTGATCTATCGATATGATAATTAAAAATATTTTAATCTATGTAAATACAAATTTGTATGCTTCTAAATAATACAAAGAGATTCGTTAGCTATACTAGAATAATTGGAGCAAAATATTGTCAAAGCATATGTAGAACACGGACCGCAAAAAAAAAAATTGTAGAAAATATGACCGAAAATACAACAATTTCATGTTTGCGCCAACATTGCGTAAAATTTACAAATTCAAAGAATCTCTCTGAAAATGGAAAATACAACGGTCAAACGAATGCATAACCGACATATTGTGTGTGTGTGTGTTTATTTTTTCAACTTGCTCTTCACAAAATAATATGAATAGTACAAAATAATAGTAGAATAAAAAAAAACTATACATTTGTCGTTGTTGCAGTTTGTAATGGCAATTATGTCGGTGAAACGATATAACATTTTCACTGTATTCTTGTCGTACAAAATTGAAATTTGTATAATAAACTGTTTTCGAATTCATATGTTTACATTGCGATACAAGGAAACGTTCATTCGGTTGATTGCTGTGTGAGCTTTAATTTTAGAGAAACTCGAATATCGCTATATATATTTTTTTCTAGTAATTTTGAAATATTACGACAATTTTATAATCTGCATATGGTGGACAATTATTGTCGGTTTTCTAGCGAAACACGCGACTCTAATTTATAATTGTCTCAATTACGCGTAAACTGATATAATTTAATATATATATTATATATGAGAACAATTTCGAGAATATATCATTTCGGAAATTAAACGTAAGCTATTTTACATTGAACTATACGTTATAATTAATTAGCGTTTTAAACCCTCATTTACATGGCGTCGAAGACCAACACGCGGTTGAACAGAATAACAAGTGTTATTTTTGAGGTTATATGTATATATATATATATATATAAACAATATTCCCTTGCTCCCCCCTTTTTATTTTAATTAAGTAGTTGGATTATGATAATTTTTGTACTCGTTCAATTTTAATATTAAAATAAAATTTATCGATTAAAATAGATGAACAGATTAAAAATATTAACATTTTTTTTATATCTGAAATTACTTTATAAAATATATTATTTTATTGAAAGATAGTTAGCGGCAACATAAAAATAATATATATGAATAGGAAATTTCATCAAAATCAACTTTACAAGAGAAAAAAAAACGAAAAAGAGAAAACAACCGAAATAAACAAACAAACAAATAAATAAATAAATAAAAAGGGGGGGGGAGGCAGCATAACTAGAATATATGTAAGGATGGTGTAAGAGAAATCGTTCACTTGTTTATGCGAGCGTCGAAAAAATATGGCGAATCTGAAATGAAAAATTGTCGGGAAAATTTCGTACGTGAAAAATAATAAAAATTTTCCGCGAATATCGTTTATTATTTTTATTCAAGTTTATTAAAATTTTATCGATTAATATATGATATATATATATATATATATATATATATATATATATATATATTGCTCATATATGAAACAAAATATTTGATTTTATATATAAGTAATTATATATAAAATATATTTTATTTTTTTTTATTACGAAGCAAAATTAATGGATTAGTAGTTTTATTTTTGATTAACGTTGCGGTTCACAGAATTAACGAAATTTTCAAAAGAGTTCTATTAACGAATAGTCGATAGAACTGACGTCTTTCTTTTGATCTTTCTTTTCAAATTTATCTGGAGAAGCCTGCATTATTTTTCATAAGATGTAGCCGAGGTATTGAATTTTTCTTTTTTAAATCAATTTCAGTATTTATTTATTTTTAATTTTATTCAGAACCTCTTTATTTACTACTTTGTCAATCCAAGTTGTTCTTAGCATTTTCAAAGGTTTCCAGACGTTTTTCTAATGTTCATGTTTTAACATCATTAAGAAGAATGGAAAAGATAAACATCTAAGCATACGTATTCTTAGTTTAGTACTTATTGAAAACTTTTTCATGGCTATTATATAAATTGCATTCCGATTTTGTTCTATCCTAGAACGGATATCCTTCATGGTTGCTCTGACTTATGTCCCCAATTATTTGCAAAACGTTGTTTGTTCAATCTGTATTGTTTTTCGTTTCGACCCAGACTCAATTAATTATGCTGAAAAGATTTCACTTTATATTATGGAAAATAAAATTTTAGTAGAATATACAGTATCAAAGAAGAATATTTCGTATATTATATCACTTTCTTTATCAGCATTATCATTTTCATTATCAGAATTATCACTTTTCATCACGTTCATTGTCGGCATTATCACTTTACATCACTTTCATTATGAGCATTATCAGTATCAACAATTGTACAATATTTTTTTAAACTCGTATTATTTAGTTACCGTTTTTCACTTCCGTCATATTTTAATAAACGTCAAATTCGCGGTTTAAACGCATCCTCCACCCACCCACCACACCCCCCTCTAGTAGACCGCTTCAATTCACGTCGATCGTTCGTCGACGAATTTTATTTTATATCGCGATTTTTTATTTCACATTTACCCCCCATCCGGCTCGTGCGGTCGATGAATCATCCGGAAAAGCATTAAGTGTGATCGATGGCTGATCCACTCGTAAACTTCATCCTGTCGTTTTCGTCTCGGATGAAAGTAAAAAAAAAAATAAAAAAATAAAAAAAATATAAAACACACACACACACACACATATATATATTGAATATATTTATATATATATATGGGGGGGGGGATGGTAGGAAAAAAAAATGATTTGGTTCGCGGATGTGCGGTAAATCGCCTTATTGAAATTTCGCATATTAGAAATTGTGCGCTCTCTGAATACCAATGATGTATGAGCGTACGTTCGAAATATTATAAAATACATATGATATATGGATGAGAAAAAAAAAAGGGAAAAAAAGTCAAATTTTGTACTAAGATGTCTCTTATCCCGGGATTAAGGATTCTTTACGAAATACATGCACGAATGTGATATTTGAGAATTCTTTTCGCACTCGTATTGAGATATGATAATTATTTTTTTTGCTATATATATATATATATATATATATATATATATATATATATATATATATATATATATATATATATATATATATATATATTGAAAAATATCGAGTAATGAATATAATATTATATATAATTTAAAACAAATTTAATTATTAATAATTGATAGTGTTCAATAAAATAATACATTACATAGAAGTAAACGATTTAAATACACGAAAATTAGAAAGATCAATTTTACTAAAAAAAAATATTAATACAATAAATGATATAATTAAAATCATTTATTGTATTAATAAAAAATAATAAAATTTTAGTTGTACTATCAGTCGAATAATTATGAATATTTTTGATATTTGATAACCATCGTTGATTTTTTATTATAAATATATTTTTACAATTTGAATAAAAATCTCATTATTTATAATATCAATAACGATATTAATGAACAAAAATATTTCAGAGCACTAAATCTGTACGAGGACAAAAAAAAATGAGTACATCAATTACGCATAGAAAATCCTATCGAATTACGAATACAAAATAATTTCGAAAATTTACGGCCGGCACGACGTAAGAATACGTAATTAGTTATATTATTATTTCATTTTATTTTATTTTATTTATTTCCGAATGCGGCAAAAACACAGTTTTCGCATATAAAACAGCGTGTAGTGCGTAGAATAAAGTTTTTCTCGGTGTTGCGAAAGGCGAACCCGAACATAACCCGGGCAACTGTTACTGTGACCTCTCGCTTGAATAATTCAAACTTGTTAAAAGGCGTACTTTGGCAACCGGCGAAACCCTTTTGCTCATCATCAACCAAAAGAACAAAACTGTAGCAAAAAGTGACGACGGACGCTACTAAAAACTATTTTGTTGTAAAAAAGAATTGTCCTATTTGTTAGAAAAAAAGTGAGCCTCCGATATTATTATATGTAAAATATAGATTTTAACTATTACTATAGATCGTGGAAATTGAAGAAAAAGTTCACTATTCGAAAGTGATTCTTGAGACATCTTAAGAAGTGATTTTAATCTATTGTTGATTTGGTGATATTCAAAGTCATTGCTCTTTTGCATGTTGATAGACGAAAATTATGGTGAACACTAATTGAAACTTTGCTCATTGTTCCTTCTATTCTCAAAGTTCTGATTAGGCTTGAAAGAGGCTGATTTGTGAGGTTTAAAACTTTTGTGCTTATTTACGAATCAAGTTTTTGCTTAATCCAATATCGTAACCATTTGATGTTGTAGTGGAAACAAAATAACTATTTATTTTCAATTTTGAAAAATGTCTAAGATATTGAATATTTGACAAATTATGATATAATGATATATATTTTTTATAATAATAATTTTTATTTTACAATATTCAAATAAAAAAAATATTACATACATAAGAAAAAAAATATTCAAAATTTATAAAGAACGTGAGGTAAATATGGTAATGAATAGAAAAATATAAAAATGCTAATATATATATATATATTTTTTATTTTTTTATTTGAATTGTAGAATTAGATCATTTTCTTTATCTTGAAGGATTTAAATTTCAGATTATCTACATATTATATTTTAGAACTGTTTCCATTTTAAAACGAGAAGAAAAGTCCACGGCGGCGGAACAGGGCTCGACTTAATTAAATTATAAAACGATAAAGTCTCTGCCCTCCGCCCCTCCGCCCTTCCCGCCTCTCCCGCCTATTTTTGTCCCTCATCAAAGCGAGGGAGACAAGAATTGAGTTTTATTTCAAAGTCGCATAATTATCCTTCAAAAAAGGACTTTCAGTACTGCCGGGACATTTGATATAACAGCGTCGGAATCGTTTCGGGTGCTTGTTTCGTTTCGGGTACCGAAATTCCAAAGACAAAAGGGTACGAAACGAGGGTGCGCCTTTCGGAAAACTCGAGAGAAAGCTTTCGGGGATGCGAATAAAATTATCAAGTTAAATTCATGTGTGCTTGCAAGCGTCTAAGTGAGCTTTTCCTGCACTGCAGACAAAGTTTACAATGTTCACACCGCAACTTGTTACTGTAATATTGTTGTTACGCGATGGCGTTGAAAGTTTTTCGTTTACACAGTTTCGTTATTAGAAAATATCCGGAAATTCTGTATTGCACTAAACAAGTACAACTGTACTCATTTAAAGTTTATTATTTATAATAATTATATATATATATATATATATAATATATATAATGATTACAAAGAAAAATTAAAATTTATTTTTCGCTATATAAACTTCATCGCCGCCACCGGAGTCATACTCAAATACTGTTTTATTCTTATAATTTTATATTAAATAAATTTTACAATTCAAAATATACATCCTTATGTGTGATTTTAATCATTTAATTAATATGCACAATGGAACCAAGTGCGAATTCGCACCCGGATTCACTAGTATTATAAGAAAACTCGCGATATTTCCGTAACATTTAAAAATCATCTAGGGTTAATTTATTATAAATATTTCACAGTGATTTATTACAAATTATTAAATGACAAGATTCAATTTTCAAATAAAAAAAATATCGTATCGGAAACCGTATCCGGAATGACTAGGCCGAAATTTTCAAATTTAACACGCAAAGTGCTACGGTGTCGCAGAAAGGGGATAATTTATCGTAGTAAAATGTGAACGAATATACGAAAGAAAGTATGGATGATGACCAATAAAATGGAAAATATACGAATGGATAAGGGGAAAAGATAAAATCGTCGATATAAATTAGTTGGGTTTCGCCGGCTTGGCGCCGTTTCATTATGGCTAATTCTGGAAAATCAATCACCATGCGATATTACATTATATAAATATATACGAAAATATGCATTAAATATGTACATTTTCTATTTATATCAATATCATAAATTGTACATTTTAATATTATTTTTTTTATTTTGAATTTGTATTGGTTGAATAAAAAAAAAAAAAAAAGAAAATGTGGAATTTCTATTTAAACATCTTCACTCATTTTCATCCGGTCGCAAGGCAGACGTGAAAAATTTGAAAATCACCGCTTTAACAAACAAACGTCGCTCCGAATCAATTTGTCGATTTCGACGTCGAACAAGGGCAAAGAAAGGGATTCGATTCCGAAACGTTATCCAACATTAAACACATCGATCGCCATGAAAGATTCATCAATCATTCCCGAATCCGAAAATAAGTTTTAAGCTCATCGGAGCTTTCTTCGAGAGCGATGCCTCGGACAATAAAATGTTTTATGCGCGATCGTGAATCGTCTCAATATATATATATATATATATATATATATATATATTATATAATATAAGTGAGCAGACGTAGACTCGTACGAGTTTCGACGACAAATAAGTAACGGGTGAGCCGTAACAATAAATCACATTTCCGATCGCGTTATACGATTTTTTTTCTCTTTTTTCTTTTTCATCGCTGGTGAATTTTCCGTCGGCTTTTCCGAGTTTTCGTCGGCGCCTACTTTTACAATAATCATCACGCCTCGGTACGTTTTCGACGAAAAGTTCGGAAGCGAACGATTCTGCGGAAAATGCGCCCTGTCACCGCGGCGATTGTACGCTGATGATCGATTTTCATTTGATAAAAACGTTTCCATATTAATATTGTACTAAATCGATAATATAAATTCATATAAACGTATATGAATTTTATTCGCATTTGTGAATTTTACACAAATCGTCCTTTCTTTTGAACGTAGTATATTTACATTGGCAATCGGGCGATACTCGACAATTCAAAGACCATTCACTTGTAATCGCTTTCAATAATCAGAAAAACGTTACGTTTTCCCGAAGCTTTCAGATAGAAAAAAAAATTTGGGAAAATAGGAAAAAAATTAGGAAAAACGACCTACATCCAAAAATTGTGCTCTTTTTCGTACGTTACGCTGTCTAATAATCGGAAACGAATAAAGTTGAGCATGGAACAATGTCATTAAGGGTAGAAATCCAATTCAATGTCGGAATTGTGCTCGAAAAACGCGCATACACACGTCGAAAACGAGAAAAACGAACCTCATTCACCTGAAGGGGAGGATTTTGTGTGCAATTTGAAAAGGATTTAATCAAGGTACGACCGAATATGTGTAGAAAACACACAAAAGATTTTGATTTTTAGCAGACTCCGCCCGATTTCCCGCCTTTCGGCCGCCCTTCTAGCCCTTCGACGATTTTTCGCCGAGACGAATTTCTTTATTTATTTGTATTCGCTTTATTTATTTATTTTTTACCTTTCGTTCTCTGTCGTCAATATGACTGACAATTTGAAGGCGAACTTATTATTAAGAGCTCAACCGATTTGTGCTCCACTGAAATTATATATTTTTTTTCTAAATAGACATTCACATATATATATATATATATAAGTACCTATATATTTTTCGATTTCTTTGTTTAGTTATAAACAATATTTGTCGTTGAAATCATATAATGATACGTTAAGAAATGAACAAATCGAATTTCCAATATTCGAGTACTCGACCAATGGTATTGTTCAATCATTGCTGAAGAATAGATGGATTTTTCTATTCAATATATATATATATATATATATATATATATATATACATATTGAAAAGTAAGAGGTAATCTTATAAAATCATAAAACAAAGCTTTTCGCTTAATGGAAAATCATAAGTAAAGAGAAGTGCATTTTTTAAATTATTTAAAGGAAAATATGGTAAAAAACTAAGGTGAAATTATTAAAGAAAGAGAATTTCATTGTCAATGAATGAAATTATGTGATGTATCAAATTTTTCAAATCACTGTTTGAAATTCAAAGAAAACACGATAAATCATTAAAAATGATTTCTTATCGACGATTCGATCAATATTATACTAAAAATAATTTAAAAGTTTTCATTCATTGAGATGTATTTTGACCGCTATTTGTGAAAAAATTGGTATATATTGTAGAACATATCGGTATTATGTTTAATGTTAATATTCGATAATGAAGTAAAACAAAATAAAAATTGGTGAAAATATCCGTTTACATATAATTTTGTGAGGCAATGTTATTATTATTTTTTCGGTCAAACGTGTACATTTATTCGTAAATAACACGCAAACATAAATAACAAAATATTCCATGCATAAATTTCCAAAATCACAATATCAAACTCACCTTTCTTACGGTGTAAATAAAACCTTTCTATATGTATATATATATATATATATATATATATATATATATATATATATATATATATATATATATATATATATACATTCCCCAATGATTTTTTTACACACGTTTTAATTACGATAATGTTGTAGTAAATCGAAAAAAAAATATTTTTTTACGACAGAAAAAAAAGAGATGGTGATCAATGGATTGGAGGAAAAAAAATGAAATGAAATAAAGCATCTTCTCTCGAGACGAAAGTTTTTCCGTGATCGAAAAAAACATTCAATAAAATATGAAAACACCCGGAAATACAACGCGAATATATATATATATATATATATATATATATATATATATATATATATATACTGATTTTTTTACGTATAAAAAAATCTAACATCCGAATGAAAGTTGTGAGAAATAGGTCTTTTTCGGAAAATTTTCCGACGGCTAGAGTAGCACCGAAGGACGTTTCGTCCTTTATATATATATATATATATATATATATATATATATATATATATATATACATATATCGGTGCAAAAATTCTATTTCGATTTATATAGTATACGAATTGTACTTTAAAAGTTAGCCTCTATTTCGAGTTTTGAATTAGATAGTAAAGGGAAAAAAATATTTTTTGTGATGCGAAAGTTTTTCACCTTAATGAAATAAATCCGGGAAAATTCGTTGGAAAGTTAGAAAATACGTAAATAAATAATAAAGTCGGCGCAATCTTGAATATAACAGAACGAATCGTAGAATTATCGATGTATACATAATTTTTATATATTATCAATATATTTTATTGTACGTTGAGATAAAATAGAATTGTTAGTTTTGATTTTAAAGTTATCTTTGTATTGTACGATATTATAATGCAATGATTGAAAATTGATGCATAATATCGTGAATGCAATTTAATACAAGATTGTATATTATGACGTAAATCGAACGCTGAAAGCAATTAATATTGTTAAATAGGATATCTAAAATTGTCTTGCGAACAATGAAACATCAAATCTTGATATAATTTAGTTTATGATTGTATTTAGCAAAATTCAATTAGATATAATAGATATTTTCAATGAATTTATATTATAAAGTTAAATTAGATCTGATATCATCAATTTATGTTGTTTAATAATCGATTTATAACACTGTGATCGAAAAGTAGGGTGAATTTGTTTATATAAAATGTAAATTCTTCATTTATTCTTCAAAATTAATTTCATTTCCTTCAAAGTAATTTTGGTTCGATAAAACGCACTTTTGCCAACGCTTTTTATAATCCTCGAAATAATTGTTTTCTCGACTTTCCTCGATTCGGTTTTTTATCTCCTCAATCGTGTTAAAACGGCATCCCCGCATTGGCCCTTTGAGTTTGCTGAATAGCCAAAAGTCGCACGGAGCCATATCGGGCAAATATGGTGGTTGCAAAACGACATGAGTCGAGTTTTTGGCAAAAAGTCGCTAAGAACCAATGCAGTACGATATGATGCATTATCTTGATGAAGGAATTGAGAGTTGTAAAATAACGTGTAATTTGAAGATAATTTATAGACAAATGTTATAGACAGTCCTATCAACCTGGTAAAAAAAAATTACAATTTACCTGCCTTCCTAATGTCCGGGAGTTTTAAATGACAATTTCACCTTACAATATTCAAATTTATATTGTGCAATGTAATTAGAATAATTGTAATATAAAACTTTGTAATTATACACACATATATGTAATATATGATAAGTGAATAGTAAACGTGATATTGCGTGATATTCCCGCTAAAAAATTACACGTGTCGATTTTCCGAACATTGCTCCCCCAATTACACACACACCCACACAAAAACACTAATACAGAGGCGCACTAGGGTGAAATACACGTTGATAAAATCAAATTTCAATATGTCGGCATAAAATCCGTTTTCAGAGAGCAGAGGTAAAATGTTAATTAAGCACAGACAACGGGAAGCCGTTTCGAGTATTATTTGTTCGGAGAAAACGTATTTCTGTGAGCTTTTACGCGAAAGCTTTGTCTCTTCGTGTCGTTCTTTTTTGATCTTTCAGCAGACTCGAGATTGATATTTCATAAAGGCATATTTGTAAAAGATGAGTGCCCCGGCGTTTTGTCGTATTTGTTCCCTTTGTTATTTCGAAGTTTGTCGAACGCGCAGACATATGATTTTTTTTTATCATTCGGCGCTCGTATCAAATGTAATATTGTTTCACGTTTTTTCAAAAATACACATTATTTAAATTTATTTCATACGAAATCATGTATTCATTGAAAACATCAAATGAAAATGGAAAATGTAATAATTGAAAAAACATGTCTAAATATAATATTGAATACATTAATTACACGTTATCGCTTTTAAATATTATTTATAACCGTGGTGTATTTTTCAATACTGAAAATTAATCTAAAATACAGGTGATTAAATATAGATAGAGCTGTTAGCAATGATAATTCTATGTTATCGAAAAGGATTTTTTTTAATATTGGGTTTCATGAAAATTGATTCTCTACGGGTAATTAATCTTAACCCTCCCTCCCCCCCCAAAAAAAAGAGAGAGAAAAATATAGAGTCGTACGAAATGACAGTCTTGAGATGATCGAACGACGACGAGCAAATTTTGCTTAATTTATTCATTGAGCTGGAGAAAGGTTTATGATTGATTTTCATCTCACAGCAGCTGCAGATAATATTGAAGTGAAGGGAAAATAAATTTGAAGAAAAGAAAAATAACTAAAAAAAAAGCAAGGAGAACACGTCTATTTTGGTGTTCTATATATATATATATATATATATATATATATATATATATATCAAATAAATACAACATTTTGTGAATAGAAAAACAAAGTAAACGTTACCGAAATATATTCGATTGATTTTTTTTTGTAGTGTTAAAAAATAAAATATTTCGTGGGGTTTTCTCGTCTTATGCACAATTTTTTATAAAGTAACATTGACAAAATTCGCATATAAGAAGCGTTAAAACATCATCAAAATGTGAAAACGCTGTTCAAATAAGGCTTTCATAAAATATAAACGTTTCATATATATTTTGAGTTGCGAGCGAGTGTTGTCGACGTTTTTCCTAAACACTCTGGAAAATGTCTGCATCTGGAAAATTGTACGGAAATACACTTTTTTTTTGTACTTTGAGCGAATTTATACATATGAAATTTATTTCGGGGAAATTTGTCTTGTGACATGAAAAGTCAAAAGATGAAAAAAGAGTTGAAATTTATAAAAAATCAATTATATATATATATATATATATATATATATATATATATATATCTGAGGAATAAAGTATCCAATCAAGCAAATTATTGAGCATACTAAATTCACTTGATTAAACCATTGGATTAACTACTGTTCGAATGCGAATACCGTCTAGCAATATTTATATTTATAATACAGATAATAATTAAAACATTACACACACATCGTATTTATCTATTAGTCTGATTTTACAGGTGGAAAATTCTCATTTGGGAGGAAAATTTTTATATCACATTTCAAAATAATGTTTTTTTTTTAATTTTAAAACAAATTTTCAATATTCAAAATATTAATATATTTTTTAGGAGATTCAAATATCAGATGTATATAGTTTTATTCGTGTTATATTTTAATTTTTGATTTAGATACCTCAATTTAATATGTCGTAAATTAATATTGTTAATTTATTATATTGGATATGATCCACTTTTATAATATTCATTGCCGTAAAGGACGAGCTTAATGATCCACTATTTAGTTTTGTCGGTTTATCCTAGATGTTGTGAAATGGAAAATAGGCTTTGTGAACGTATCTGGACTTTCCTCCGTGGAAAGTTTTCGTCTCTTTCTTTCAGCGAGGAAAATGCGGAAAATCGGTTGCGTTGTACAGTGAAAAACCTTATTTCGCTACATCATTTACCACTTCATTGCTTTCACTGCGAGCGTTGTGTTATCTTGAGAATAGGAAAGCTCGTCGAATGAAGCTTTCGTTTTTATTGATTGTCGGACATTTAGATAACTTTCTACGAACATCTGAAAGGATAAGTCCCTTGTTTTATGTTACCGTCGTCTATTAAATGTCGATTTATTTTTGAATTTTCAGCTGTAAACAACGCTTCAAGGCTGTCTTACAAAAAAAAATATTTTTATCGAGTATAATTATTATTCTACTTTTTAACGAATTAATATAGTATTATAAAATATTCATATATAATTGGAATAAACTTCGTTAAAAGTCATTTAATATTATCGTATTTACGATCAATACGTTATTTCATAAATATATTCAGTGAATGAAATTTATGTAAAATATATTATATTTATATTTAATAAATAATCATTCGCTTAAAAGCCATTAGTACGATTAGTACGAAGTCACTTTGAACATTATAGGCTGTAAATTCGCAACATTCGTGATTTATGTACGAATATTTGCAAAGTTATTAATATTAATATGTAGTTAATTATGGGACTTGTATGCAAAATTTCTCACACATTCACCTATATAATACTGTGATCAAAAAGTAAGGTGACTATGTTTATAAAATATAAATTCTTTATATATTCTTCCAAATCAATTTCATCCCCTTCAATTTTTATTGTACGTTGATAAAACGCACTTTTACTAACGCTTTTTTCAATTTTTGAAATAATCGAAATAGTCTTTTACAGATCTAGCCTTCAAGACCTTCTTCAATTCGGTTTTTATCTTATCAATCGTGTCAAAACGGCGTCCCCATATTGGCCTTTTGAGTTTATTGAATAGCCAGAAGTCGCACGGAGCAAAGTCAGGCGAATGCGGTGGTTGATATTTAATAACGATATGAGTCGAGTTTTTGACAAAAAAATCGTGAAGAACCAATGCATTATGACATTGTGCATTATATCATGAACCAAGAAGATTTGTAAAAACACGTGTAACTCGGAAATAATTAAACCTTTTGACAAACAAACGCTCGGCATCTTACAATTTCACCTTACTTTTTGATCACAGTAGCATATATAATTATTTTATTTACGAATATATATATATATATATATATATATATATATTTACATTTAATTAATGAACATATCGTGAGTCGTCAGCTCAACGCTAAAATTCTTCACAAATCTCATCGTATAGATATGCATATTATTCATGTGCACGGCGTAGACACGAAATCGATATATTTTAAGAGGTAATTTCTCGTTTATCTTATATCTAAAATTACAATGGAACCAGTGTTAAATTTGGATATTCAATACAATAGAATATTACGATTATGAGGGCGGCGAATCCGTGGAGAAGTTTCGACGCGATTTAATTTTCTATCGTCGGTATATAATAAAACTTGGATATTATTATTCATGTGAAATCGACCGTTGTCAAACGGCTTCAATATGGCCGATTTAATTTTCTGAAGATGAAATATAGCGTGAAGATGCCTCCGCAAAACACGGATAAAAGCTTTCCATTCGATATCATCGGCGCTCGCTTTCGCTTTTGATTTACACGAAAATTCGCGTTGTACAAACACGCAAAACAATACGACATATCATTAAAGTACTTTTGAAAAGTTTTCACTTGATGCTATCAATTGTCTCTACTAATTATATAGTTGAAAACAAAACTTAAATTACTCTAAATAAATGTGAATGAAAACTTATTGTACGACACGCTCATATCTTTTGAATTTTTATGATATTCATCTGAATATGCTAAATACGTAGTATTTTGAAAAAAAAGTGCTTTATACACGATATAATAATTAGTGATACATTCAGAAATTGATTCGTATACGCTTAGAATGTTACCGTTAATCGAAGTCAAAATGAAATGAGCCAAGCGCGACAAGTCCGGATTTACGTTGATCGTTTCTAAAAAAAAAAAAGTAATAATAATAATAAAAAAACCGGACCAATAAAAAACAATCGGAAAAAGCTCAAGGGAATTTCAGCCGCGCTGAAAAGTCGGAAAGACCTTTTAAAATACGTGTATGTAAATCGGACGAGATTCTCAAACTGTGCAGCGGAAAATCGATAGAAATAAAATGAAAAAAGCGCACAGTCATCCCGCAGGAACGTTACACGGACCGGATTTTGTCAGTCACGCGAGCATCGTATCGATTTCCCGGAAATTGGAACACATTTTCCGGATTCACAAAAAAAAAAACACGAGGAAAATTGTTCACTCTAGCTAAACACGTATACAATGCATTTATACGAGTACACTTCGAAAGAAGAAATAAAAGAATAATAGATTAAAATCCGTCGATCAATCTTTATATATTTTTTTATTGATAAAATCGACACACATAAAACATATTATAAACTCATAAAATATTTTTAAAGAATATATATATATATATATATATATATATATATATAATTTTTTTTCTTCTTATCGTAACTTTGGGAGATTTTGATTAAAACGATATTTACGCCTACAAAATCTGCAAGTTTTGAAAGGTGTACGTCGACAGCAGATCAAAACCGGTTAATGGTTCGGCGAGACCCTTGTCAAAGACACAAAGACCCCCATATTCTGGCTCATAATGGAGGAAAACCCTCCTCTCTCATCTTCATTATTGAGACTTTATGGTGGCGTAATCACGACGTCGATGACGTGAATTCGTTAGACAATTTGAGAAAATTTCCATATACCGATCGTTAGAAAATAGAATTATATATATATATATATATATATATATATATATATATATATATATATATATTATACTCTTTCTTAGTATTTGTTGTACAAAATTTAAAATTAAAAACATTGAAGTCGAAAAACATTGATTACTCAAAATCCGTGTATAAATATTATTATATAACACGTATTTTGTTATACAAATATACACGGTTTACAAGCAAATGATGAAGCTCTAAATATTCGTGCACGTAATTTATGTCTTGTTTTCGGGATCATGTTTTTTTTATGTTTACATTTTCCTTTTATGCAAAGAAAACATATAAATAAAGGGGAAAAACAAATATATATATATATATATATATATATATATATATATATATATATATATATATATATATATATATATATATATATATATATATATGATGTTTGAAAACGCTGATATTTCCAGCAAGGTTTTCATCGAGCGTCAAGCTTTTGATAATAATTAAAAATATTTTTATAATTTTATATAAAAAAAATTATACGATATAATATATTCACACATCTGCAATATAATAATTAGGATTTTAGATTAAAAACTATAGACGTGCAGTCGAATATATGAAATTTCATTTTATTTTCTATTTCATTTCAGCATTGATGATACTTTTTCATGAATGCCGAGCATTTTTTTTCATATGAATTGAATAAAAAGCACGACGCGTATTCTGCTTGCTATGTTTCGCTTTTTTTTTTTTGCTTTTAATTAAAAGTAAAAAAAGCTCTATAATTAATTTGGAAAGCTGCGGTCGACGGACCGTCAGCGATCGTAAACTTCCGACACGCGAGCTCGCTTATCGCTTTGAATCTTTATGACCGACGGTAATAATCACGACACCGACATGCGCATTTTGTATTGTTTTTTTTATTATATATATATATATATATATATATATATATATAATTATTATTATTTCCCCCCCCCCCTTCCCACTACCGAGTTGCGCGATGCTTTGTTTATTTGTTGTTTGTTTATTTTGTAACACGTCGAACTTTTTATTTTGATATGCCTCCATTTTTTTTTCTGTTGTTGTTGTTGTTGGTCTAAACGAGCAAAAATATAACGAAAAATTGCTGCGAGCAATTTTTTCATACTTTTACAGACAACGATAAAATCTATATTTTATTCGTCACAATATATGTATTTTATTGTTTAATGTGGATTATTAAAATAATATTTTCTTTATTAATAATAATTTATGTAATATTTTTTTTTTGATAATAAACTAATTCATATTTTTTTCAAAATAAATCAATATTTAATATTTGTTATTAAAAGATGTATTATATAAGAAAAAAAAACGATTAATTATTAAAGAAAAACATATATTTATTTTTTCATATAAAAACATTTTATAAATGTTTTAAAAAATAAAAATTTACACTGCGATATTTGTACGAATATTTTCGCGATTTAAAAATGAAAACGTGAAAATAAATTATTTATTTTGAAATATTAAAAATAAATCTTAATTCATCGTGAAAAAAAAACGGTACGCTACATTTTTCTTTTTATTTCGGAAAATCGTTCAATTTTAATTAAATTTTCAATAATATTATTTAACAAAAATATAAATCATTCAATATAAATATTAAGATTTTTTTTTGTGATAAAATTTGTGCTTTAATTGAACGACACTTTTTTTGTGCAAAAATTTAAAACATGGATAAAAATGAAAATTTTATTTCCTTCTATGCGAAAAAAAATTTTTTTTCAACGGCGAATATTTCAAAACTTTTTCGATGTTAAATTTACGTTGTACAAAATTGCACAGCATGCAATTACTTTACATGCATAGCGCAATAAAGTTTGTCAGATATTTTTATTTTTACTAAAATATTTTCATATTCGTCGCCGTTTTATTTATAAAAATATATTACAAAATTAAAAAAAAATGATGATAATTTTAACTAAAACCAGATCAATTTTCAAAATTTTATGAATTTAATTTGAAAGTGTACGGAGTTGACATCACGTAAATTAATATAAATTTTGCTTGCTTGTTTGTCTGGATGGAATTTTGTAATCGATTTTTGGGAACTTCCCGATGTCCGATTGAGATGAAATTTTGCATTCTTGCTCACTTTCGATGACAACACAAGAATCAAGTAACAGATTTATAAAATAATTGACCGATTAGCGGAAATTAATTATAATGACTTTTACAATAATACAATGGTGAGTTATTTTTTAGAAAAAAAATATATTTGCATACAGTTATATGTTGAACGTGTCCGATTAAATGACGTCTTAGAATATAATACAATTACTATACGTATGCATATAGTATAATAGTAGTTACATAGAACGACTAAAATGGCGACGTCTGCTCTCGTAGTTATAATGGCGCATAACTGAAAAACGACTTGTCACCCGATTTACCGTCCAACACAGTATTCAATTATCCGGACACAATGCAACGTCAGCTAAATAGTGCGGTCGGTTTCAGCACATCTCCCGTTCCTCGTCCCCTTTCAGCGGTCTTCTCCCCGTCTTCGGATTCGACTTCATTTGTTCCTCCCTTCGATGTTTGTCTACATCGGCCAGGATAGACTGTCTCTAGAATGGGATCTCGTATCGGTTTGTCTTCCGTTTTCTAAAGGCTGTAGTATGTCGGTCTGCACCGATCAGCTCGTTTCAGAATCCAAACGCTTTGCCTGTCTGAAACATACACGGTAAAGCGTAGGAATTCTAAAACAAACCGACGGCTCTCGTTTATCTGACCATTGTGAACAATGGAGTGTCGCCTTTATATTTCTGCTCGCTTTTGCCGATTCGACTTCGAATTATGGCCTCTGATCAAATTCGCTTAATCCTCTCCAATTACGATAATAATAACCAGAATAACGACATATACATTGTATATGTCGTTATTATACCGAAAACACAATGTTACAATTTATAACGAATATATATGTATAAATTATTATGATCAAAAAGTAAGGTGAAATTGTCATTTAAAATTTATGGGTATTAGGAAGGCAGGTAAATAGTATTTTTTTTTGCCTAGGTTGGTAAGACTGTCTATAACATTTGACAAGCGTCTGTTTGTCAAAAGGTTTAATTATCTCTTTACAACTTTTGATTCCTTCACGTCTCTTATCGTTCCGCAACCACCGTATTCGCCCTATTGGGCTCCGTGTGATTCCTAGATATTCAGCAAACTTGAAAAGTTAACATGCGGGGATTGGCTTTGAGGTGACAAAAACCGAATTAAAGAAGGTCTTGAAGGCTATACCGGAAAAATACTATTCCGACTGTTTCGAGATGAAATTTATTTGGAAGAATAAATAAAGAATTTACATTTTATTAACAAATCCACCATACTTTTTGATCACAGTATATATTTGTAGATGTAAATTTAAAATATAATTTAAAAAATCGACTATTATAATCACTGGAACAACTTCAACACTAATTCATTTCATTGTTATTATATATCGATAAAATTTATACTATCCGGATTAACTTTTATTCTGATTAACTTCGTTTTTGGCAAATCTAACATTTAATAATGATCACGTAGTCGCATTTTCATTTTAGATAATTGCGCAGTATCGACGGAGATTATCGACGAAACTAAAGCGATTTTCCCGATGAAAACTTTGTCGAAGATCGCAATGGGAAATATTTGGAATGGGGTAGAAGAATATTTGAACTTAGTTTTGCTTTTAAACCGCTGCATAAATCATCACAGCGGACGTTTTAAACCGTTCAAATTTGTTAAATTTAATATTGATTATTTTCGATATTGTTAAATTCATTTAAGTACATTAAATTTTCAGTTCAAAACTTTTTCAGTTATATTATAAAATAAACAACTTTTATATTTAAATATTGAATACTTTCAGTATGAATATCTTATTCAGAGTAGATAAAACAGCAATTAAACTTATAGTCTTCAATTATGAGAATGTTATATAAACTCCATTTAGAATTAAATATGGCGATTCTTAATGAACACATGAATAAAAGTGCTTAAAAACATTTTAATTACTTAAATCAGACGCGTTAAACACGAGGCTCGCGGGCAACATGCGGTCCGTTGAGATGTTGTGTTGTTATTGATAACATATATAAATTTAAATAATCGATGAATTTTATATGTATATGGTCAAAAAATAATTTTAATATTTCTATAAAGCTCATTGACTATGTGAATAACAAAAATATTGTAATGGATTCGAAAAGAATTTGGTTTTGATAAATAAGTCTAATGAAGTGCATTCGTCACAACCCAGATTATGCATGCATCTAAGTGATCTAATTCCAGAAAAGTAAGTGGAGGAGTATCAATAGAAGAACGAGACACGTTCGGTTCTGAAGAAGAGGGTACACTCGGGCGTTTTTGATAAACAGCGGAGGAGAACGTGTAAGGCTCGGGAAGGGATCCAGAAAAGTTCCTAGGAGACTGTTCGAGACTTCACAACTCTGAAGGTCACCGTGAGGGTCAGGTTCAGTTGTATGCCATGGGCAGGTGCTGAGGTCGCAGCAACCGAAGTGTTATCACGAGACCCAGTCCTGGTATATAGGATAGGAACGTATTTCTTGAGGGTTCGCTCAAAGTTTCTTTGTTTAATCAAAGTCGCTATTTAATTTAAAAGTACTTCCCGTTTAATTTACATCCATTCAAATAAAAGAAGTTTATAGCTAACCAGTTACAATATAATAAAGATTTAGAAAGTTTCATCCACTTTTATATTATACATAAAGTTTTGTCGATCTGTTTTGATATGAGAACGTTCACGTTCCATATATACGGTTCACGGATGTATGGGAATGTGTAGGCTTTTGCGGAACAATAAGAGACTTTTCGAGTCACATTTTGATGTTTACGGAAGGTTGTAGCGAAGGCTGCCGATAGCATATATCCTACCAACTGGGACTAAATTGATTTCGAGCTCATTAAACAATTATCGCAGACGGTTCGAGTATCATATTGAGCAGAATCTGATATCAGTATTTTGGTTTGGGTATTGTTAGACGCGTCACCGTCGGGTATTAAACGCCAAAACAAGCCCTTTACTACGTGAGATAACAAGTTAACAACTATTATAATATTATATTATATACGAGAATACGCCACGTTTGACTATATAAATAAATATACGATTCGTGTTTGCAATGTATTTTATGTATACATTGATGTATCTTAAAACGTGAAACCGTTTCACGTACGATGCTAGAAATATAATTTTCATACATATTTTCAATAATAATCGACTCGTATTTAATATATGAAAAACGTGTAAGCGTTTCATATACAATATATATATATATATATATATATATATATATATATATATATATAATAAATGCAAAATTGAAATTAAAATGTAATTGTGATACATCGTCGAAATTATTGAATAATCGAAAAATTGAATTTTGCGAAATTATTATAAAATCATCCGCTTGAATTTTAATCGAATTATTTACTCGACAGCGATATAAAATCGATTGCATGCGGCTAATAAATAAAATTTATAATTGAACGATTACATCACGTTAACATAATTGCGATAATGATTTTTCGTTTAAACGTAAATCGATAATTTAAATTTTACCTTTGGTCGACTAAATACCATAAAAAATCTGTCATTTATACGTAGTTGAAAAAAACTCACCTAAAACAAACAAAAAAAAATTATATTAATTATTAAAAAATTCAATATTATTTTATGTAAATTTATAAAATATAAGGCTTAAAAAAGTATAGGATTTAGATCAAAATTCTATACTAATAATGTATGCATATGAATTTATATAATATTATACGATGAACAAAAGTACTAAGACGGGAAAGGGGGGGGGGTGAAAAAAAATGAAATCAAAAACCACAGAAAGCCTTATTTTCCGTTCAATTTCACATGTCTCTTAACCAAAAAAAAGAAAAAAAAAATAGAAAAAAATAGGAAGTGGCTGAAGGAAAAGTCGCTATTTTCGCACGCACGTATTCACACACGCGAAAGTCTTTTTAGAGTTCGTTTATTCGGCGTGAATTCCACTAAAACGGAAAGAAAAATATAAAAATAGTAAATGAAAGAAAAAAAAACACACACACACACATATATATATATATATATAAATGAAAATAAAATAGTTAAGCTTTGCCCCTTTTGAAACGGAATCAGGTAACTACAAGTTTTTCACGTATCAAAACGCACCGGAAAATATTATAGTTTTTCCTCCCCGACGAAAGACCCAGGGGCATTTTTGGTCAATGCCGAAAGAAAAACAGGCGAAATGGAAAGCTTTCAGGAAGGCTCACGCGAAAAATCCCGCTTCGTTCTTACTTTTAATGTCGAAAAATATTTTTTTGTGTGCGTGCGTGTCTGTGTGTGTGTGTCTTTTTATGGTGGATAACGCATAAAGCGTTTCTTTTTCTCGAAATGCTATCATTTTGTTTCTTTTGTTCCGTATAATGTTACGAAAATCCTTTTATATTGTAAAATTTATCTGGTCATCATGATTTTCGATAAAATTGAAAAAATATTCATATTCTCTATTACGCGATATCAGGTTATAATTTTTGCGGTCGTTTTTATGATGGTTACAAAGAAAATAAATTTATAATCATGTTTACAAGACATAACAAAACAGGTTTCTTTTCTAACGCAGTTAACACATTATCTGCGGAAAACTTTTTTTTTTTCTGAAAGTGTGACATTGTTTTGAAGTTATGTTGATTTTTGTGCACACAATGCAATTTTTTTTCATATGAATTATCGCTCGCTTACAATGTTTTAAGATTTTTTTTTATATTATATTAATTAGTTGATAAAATTTTCAATTTTTAAGACATTTTATGATTTAGTCGTTTTTAAATATTTTTAATGAAAAAATATTTTCAATAAATTTATCTATATATAGTGTATATTTAAAGGAATGTCTGTGAGTTTTCAATCGCCGTGAAAATTTGGGAAATTGTTATAAATATACTAGGGAAGGTTTTTGAAATTATTTTTTTAAATCAGAGTCGGAGCTCTAGATGTTCCCGAACAAATCTCCCAAAATATCAACAATACAGCTAAAATTAAAATTAAAAATTATATTAATTTTATTAATATAATTTTGTAAAATATATATATATAATAATAATAAATTAAATTCATCCGTACATAATATTTATACATTATACGTTTCACTTTAAAAACGTATATAACTCGAGTTAAGAAAGAGTATGGGGGGAGGGGGTGGAGGGAGTAGAAATCCAGAAATAATATTTCACATTTACATATTATTCGAGACCGTTATACGTATTTTCTTTTCCTTTTGTTTTTATTGTTATTTTTTCATCCGTTTTCACCCCCCCCCCTACCTCACTCCCCATTTCGTATAATATTTCGCTTGAGCAAGAGCAGAAGAAGAACAGATATTGGATTTTATCTCATTTTCTTCAACCGAGATAAAGCCATCTACGAGAATGAGCGCAGGATAAACCGGTGCCGATAAAATCAGATCTTTTTTTTTCTTTTCTCTATACAAACACACACACATATATATATATATATATATATATATATATATATATATATATATATATTATGTGTGTATGTATTTTAGGTCAACGTCGGATAGTAAAAAAGGGGGGAAAAATCGGCTAGAATAGCTTATAAAATTGGACAAGACACTACTAAAATCTATGTCTGCTTTCTAAGATGGAAATGTTTAATGATATGAACATAAAAATGGCAGAGTTTGTAACGATCTATCGAATTTTTCACTTATTTTCAATATAGTCATTTGATTATCTATATTTATGCTCTTTATATATATATATATATTTTTTTTTATTATTATTTAATTTTATATAAAATAACGACAACATAAATATACTTTAATATTGTGTTCTAATTAATTAAAAAACACGTTAGATGTGTTTTATGTCAATAAGACAATGCAAAATTGTAATTGAATTTGTTGCAAATGTTTATTCATTTTAATAATGGAAAATTATTTGCATTAAAGAAGGAAAAAAATATTTATAAACAATCAAGATTACAAATTTTATTAAATATATTTTATGTGTATTCGTTGTATCAAAAATTAAATAGAATTATTGAAATATTTTTAATTATATTTTCAATTAATATTATGAAAAAATGAATAAATATTATTTTATATATATAGTCTACTCTCTTTTTACACGATTAATATATTCCTAAGCAAACGTGTAAGATGCAAAAATTCTATATATTTTCCCACCAAAAAAAAAAAAAACATACAAAAATTAATAATAAAATCCATATTACCTAAGTATTTATAAAAAAAAAAAATTTTTTATTAAAAAAATAGAATTAGTGTTCCGTGAAACTTCAATTCATAAGTACAAAATAAAAATCAATTTTGCAACTATTACAGACTGAATCAAAAATGATATCACTAGAAACATCTTAGATATGTCTAACACACCTGTGGGGTATTCGTCAAGTCAGTAGCAGTCAGTAATAATGAGTCAGTCGAATCGGGCATTCCCCAAAAAGTAAACAAGCCATAAAACAGACCAAGTCTATGGGCATCTATGGGGCATAAACCGACCGACTTTTATTAATTACGAATACTCCAATTGTATTTCCGTATTAGATAAGTTTCTATTGGACACTCATAAATTTGAATTAAAAAAATTGGGCATTCGTGCTAAAATAAGAAATTCGTGTAAAAAAAATAATTCATATATATATATATATATATATATATATGAAGAGTCGATGTAATCGCACGATCGAAGTTTGTAGTGTATATTTCGGAATCGGAAGACAGACAACTCGCCAACAAATCAACGATCCGGAGACACACGGCGAAAACAACAAATCGAGCCCGAAGCCCGCACATAATCTAGGCAATAAATCAACTAAAAGCGGGGCAGTTCGGGTAGAGAGAGGAAGGAGGGGGGGGCGAGGAAAATAGAACGCCGATTTTTCCTCGCTCACACCATGGAAATTTTCATTCCCCCCCATCCTCCCATTTTCGCCCTCACCCCCTCGAGCGCGGTTTCGAGAAGAAATTCCGCGCAGAACGAAAGGGCGTATGTTACAAGGGCGCGTCCTAGCCCCTGGATATTCTAATTATATCCTACGCCGTCTAGGGACCGTCAAAACACGAACCCGAACCCTCCCATATATATATATATATATATATATATATATATATATACAGGGTGAGGTCGAAAAAAAATATATATAAGTAATAACATTTTTCGTCTCTTACGCCCACTCGATCTATTATACGACTCATTTTCGCAATGAGTTATATATATATATATATATATATATATATATATATATATATATATATATATACATATATATATATATATATATATATATATTCATATCGTGTTCTTTTTTTTCTACGAATAAAACTCGCTTGTCAACAAAAGGGCTCGTATATTAAAAAATACAAAAGGAATTGATCGAGTGGTATTTGTGCGTTTATTATTTGTTTTGTCAATATGAAGAAAAATTAAATTGTTACATTTCATTCAAAAATATGCGGTTTCATCAAAAAGCGTATATTTATATTTTGATGATTTATAATTTTTTATTTAGATTTTATTAGTGCGTTAATATTTGTGTTTCTAAATAATTTGCTTTACGTCAAATCTAAATTAAACTGAATTTGAAATCCAATTAATTTTCATATATATATATATATATATATATATATATATATATATATTAGTATTGATTAACTATATATGCTCGATATAAATGTAAATTTTAATAAAGGTAATGTAAAGTAAACGACATTTAAAACCGTTCTACAAATTTGAACGAGCGTGACTCGTTGTCAAAAAACGTGCCTAAACGCTAACAACGAGTCACGCTCGTTCATATAAAAAAATTTTCCCTAAGCCAACATAATAAACGTTAAGTATTTGTTTTCTACCCTATCCCTGGTTTTTAGGTAATATTTGTTGTTGTATATATCTATTATATATATATATATAATGGTTTTACGACTAATTATTATAAAAATGATCTAATGTTACTAATTTGTTTATAACGAAAAAAAATTATAGATAAGGCGGTTTCACTTTAGAAGAAATGTAATTTTTTTGATAAATAATTAGTGCGAAAAATTGTATATTTTATTCAATAAAAAATATCATTTTTTTTACAAGTGCGTATGAATTTTCTTCACACGTTTTTACTATATAAAAAAAATCGTACGATTTGAATATTTTTAAATTGTCATTTTATATATAAAAATAAAAGAAATAATAAAAAAAAGCGCGAAGTGAGACAGAAATCGTGGGTCGACTCGGAAATAGGTGCGAAGTTTTCGCATCGATTTTCCATTTTCTTCGAATTTTCACCGCCGCTACGCGAAAACACTGAGTGACGTGAAAATAATAATGATAAAGGAGACTTCATAGTAATGAAGGAAAGCGCGTGACATTTTCACACGTCTCGACTTATTTCGTCTGACACGATAAAATAAACACAAAAATAAATTCGAGAACGTCGGCCATTTTCCAGAATTTTCCATTATAATAATATTATTATTAATAATAATAGTAATTCGAGCGAAACGTCGCGATTGATTAAATTCAATCAGCCAAATTGTATTATGTATAAATTTGCAAAACGTTCGGCGATTATTAAACTTTAAAACGATGTGTCACGTTTCAACTATGTCTATTTTATAAATATATATATATATATATATATATATATATATATATATATATATATATATATATATGTATTCATATATATATATATGTAAGCGTATAAAATAACATTTATTTTATACGCTTATTATTTTTGTTATTTATGACGTGAAAAGGTCTTATCGCACTTTTGTATGTAATACAAGAATAATACACGTCATTTTTTTAAATAAAATTTTGAGAGATAAATTCGCATTTTTCTTTCAAAAAATTTATATTGAATGCAGTAACTAAACTTTTAATATAAAACACTGAAATATATTAATAAAAATTTATTTATATATATAAATATATATTAATATCATCAAATTAATTAAAATTCAGGGAACGAATAGCAGACAAGATAAATATTATTTTTCAGATGTTTAAAAAAATAAAAAAAAAATATCTTTTTCCATCATAGATAAGAGTGTATTTATAATTTATGTAACTTTTGATATTTATGTAATTACAAACTTTGTAGACTGTAAATTTTGTGAAAATATTATCGCAATGTTTTTCACCCATCTGTAGTTCTGTAATATTGATGCCAATTTGAGCAAAATACTCAAAAACCCTTTGAGTGGTTCACAGATTGAATCTTGAGCTATCTATCTTCGATATATATATATTTTTACATTGGGCCGATAATGGATGTCGTCGAATATGAAGAAAAATATTCCACATTTACGAGATGACATCTTTTTGCCGATATAATTTCGTGAAAAATATATACGTAACGATCCTTATTTATAATATATAATAATTTAAAATCAATTTGGTATTATTTAAGAGTATGATTTTAGAAAAAAAAAAAATAACGAAATAATTTTATCTCCCAAAATTATTCGAAATTAATCGATCGTGTGCTTTATATAAACGAGGCGAACGAATGTACATCTGACGATATTAAAATGACGACTAATTTATAACATATTGTAAGAGGAAATCGCGTTAATTAAACTTCCGTTCAAGTTGTTATCGTAAGCATGATTGACTCGTTACAATCTAAACTTTCTATTAGCGACGAGTGTTTATGCGTGTATTTTACAAGACATCGTTAGTAAATTAACAAGTTTTCGGAGGCTTTGTTGTACTCATCGGTGGGAAAATTACTTCCGAATTCGCAATCGGAAATACGACGATAAATGTATATATATATATACATATATATATATATATATATATATTGAAGGCATTCGTCAAAGGCATCGATCTGGTCATTTTTCGTCGAACGGCGATTAATCAAGCGGAAATTCGGAAACGGTGTCAAAATTACAAAATGATTGACGTTATATTAAATTAACAAATTTTCTCGCGATCAAATTGAAAATTTTGCGACGTCGAACTTTGCGCGAAATCATTAATTAAACGGTAATAATTGAAAATATTTTTCGCTATGAACGCCGACGCAATATAAAAATCGTGCAACGATTATTATAATTATTATTATTGTGTAATATTCAAACAATAGGCGGAGAGAATAAAAATATATTCATATAATATATATATAAAAAATTGAAACGTGATGAATTTCACAAAAATATATGAAAATTTATATTTTATATAAAATAACTAAAATTTTTCGTATATATTTCGCGTCGATATTCACTAACTGAAAGTGTTTAGTCGAAACGTTGAAGTTGATAAAATGTTCAGATACGAATTCGGAGACAATCCAATAAATACGTATCTTTATTGGCAATCTTTTAGGCTTTTATCTATCTATTTTGAAGCACGCGTCTCTAAAGTTCAACAATATGTGGAAATTTTGCGCGATTATTACATACGACACCGATTTTGAAAATGCTTTATATCGGAATAATAAATTACTAAATTTGAACAATTTCTATATAATATACTACTATGATTTGAACAATGTCTATGTTAAAACTCTCGGGCATTAAGAAGACAGGTAAATTATTATTTTTTTCCTAGATTGATAGGACTGTCTATAACATTTGCCAACCGTCCGTTTGTCAAAAAGTTTAATTATCTCCGAGTTACGTTATTTTACAACTCTTGGTTCCTTCATTACGATAATGCACCGTGTCATACTGCGTTGGCTTGTGGTTCCGCGACCACCGTATTCGCCCGATTTGGCTCCGTGCGACTTCTGACTATTCGACAAACTCAAAAGGCCAATAAGGGGATTAGGTAATGGCAAAACGTTGGCAAAAGTGCGTTTTGTTGAAGAAGATGAAATCGATTTGGAAGAATAAATAAATAATTTACATTTTATAAACAAATTCACCCTACTTTTTGATCACAGTGTTATGTATATCGTAGATTATCGTATTGAATAAATATTGTTTAATAACATTTTGATCGGTTATATGAGAAAAATGAACGTCTTTTACATATATTTTCATAGCGAAATATCGATTCGCAATTGACAAAGGATATATTTACCTTGTGCTAGCGAATATATATATTGTCGGTTTCGCAGATATTGGGAAACTTTCCCGTGTCGCCATTGTCAGGAAAGGTCAAAAAGGTCCCGAATTGTAATTTTGAACGTTCCGTTCGATTGAATCGAAAAGTTTTCGTGGCTTGGAACGCGTTGACCGATGCAAATACCGTAGAAAACCTCAAAATTTTCGACATATTCTATTAACCGAATCGTGAAGTTTTCACGAGTATCGAATGGAGAGATTTTTTTCTTCTTTAAATTGACTCTTTTTTTTAAGATGGGTGGGAGAGCGGAATTTTTTTGTAAATATTTACTTTATATGCAGTGCTCGTATATAAAACCAAACTTGAAAATAAGTAAATATAAAATTTAACAACTAAAAGATTTTTTTTTAAATATACAATATGTTCGGAGTTGGAATATATCATTTTTAAAAGATTCATTGAGAGTACTTCAACTCTTTATATACCTCTTTCATTATTATTACAATGTGTATATAATAATAGAAATGTGTACTTTAGGACTTGTCTAATACATATATCTTATATGTATTAGATAGAATGATATCATAGATAATAAACAATGTATATATAATTTCTCACTAAGGAGAGGATAATAGTTGGACGTCACTGACTTCAGTCAAGAGATCCTAAACTTGCAGCAATAACTTATAAGCTAGGAGTAGATTTTTAACAATGAAAAAAAAAACTTTTATCTAAGACTTTTAATCTGACCATCTTATTTATTTTTGTATAATAACGAATGATGAATTTGACTTGATTGAATTTGTATTGAATCTTATATATCTGTTTCAAAAATTTAGTATAAAGGAAAAAAAATGCCTATGACATCCATCAAAGAGAGAAACTCAAAAACTCCAGTCACGTCATGTCATGTCACATTTTATCATATACAATTTGATGGTAGAGAGAAAAAAAAATATTCACTTTGGTATAAGAAACACATTGACCCATTATATAAAAATTAAAGGACTGTTAATTAGTACAATAAAAGTGCGCGCTTTTAAAACTGCGAAAGCAAAGTTTTAATCGAAACGCGAATCGTGTAATATTCGGTTTTATTCCGAAACACGACAAACTACAGACGTTCAAAATGCCCATTCGTAATCCGGTATTACATTTCACCAACAAATTTATATCGAAATTTATGGTAATTCATTGAAATTGGAATAAAGGGGGAAGCGGAAAGGGGGATGAGGGGGACACGCCGGTCGAAGCGGATAAACAACGCTGGAACGAGGGGACCGGGTTAACCCATACTACCGTTTCAAAAAACGGATGCAGCACAAACGGAAAATACATAGAGATGTCCGCGTTATTTACATTCCGCGTAGGCTTCGTATTTATTGCCTCAGGTGTAAATCTATCCGTTTGAATTCGGCATGAACGATTCGGGGCCCCGCGTCTCATTTCTGGAGGCCTTTCGCTTTGCGGACGGGGACGGGGTCCGTGCCCCGTTCCCATCTTGTATTATTAGTTCGTATCTACGCCCGGCTTATGTTAATTCAAAAACGTACCCAATAAAACGGGCAGCGGATTTATGGCGGCAATGCGGCTCGAAAATAGGCCACGGGAACGATATTCGTAGTTAAAGGTGATCTAAAAACGTGGCTATGAGATATATATAAAAAATATTTAAAAATTATAAAATTAGATGTCATCTATTGAGAACGCTTTTACGATTTTGACCATGAAACCACATAATTCCGAGCCATTACATGTAAACAAGCGTTGAAAAGCTCGTTCTTGTAGTTATTACTTTGTTCGGCGAATGTTGTTTGGCCTCTAACCGAAGTCCAGTTTTTCGAAGACCTCCATCGTCAACCCATTAGACGGATAAACCTCGCCCGCCAGAGATAAGGGTGGGTTCAGACGAATCCGGCAGACCTATTCGAGTGTAGTGTGAGACTGACGATGGCGAATGTCCGATTCGTATCTAAATACAGGGTGTGAACGAAAGGTATGCGCAGGACGGTGAACGGTGGAGATCAGTAAGAGGGTTGAAGAAGTAAAAATAAAAAATAAATATAAAGAAAACCGCGTACAATGATAATCTTTCTATTCATGGTATATAAATATTGAAAAGATTTCTTTCAAGAATCAATCAAAAGTTGCAAGATTCGAGTGCTACTTTAACTAATAAACTTTTAACTAAACGATATTTTTATATGTATACTTGCATTATTTGATCAGCGTTTTCCAAACTTTTTTTATTTTGGTTCAATTTATTTGTTTGTTTATTTCAAAATAACCATATAACAAAAACGATGGTAAATAATTGCCACTTGCAGTACTTGAAAAAGTTTCAAAACATATTAAAATTACAAAATGTGTTTACAATTTTTGACACACACTTTGGGAAACGCCGATATAGATGAAAGTTAAAAACGTACATTTTGAAAATTTTCAACTATAAAATATTTTTTTTAAATATATATATATATATATATATATATATATATATATATATATTATATAACGGGAAATATAATATAAATTTAAATCGTTTTCTGAGTTATTCATCGAATTATAATATAAGCGTACATATATATTATATATACGGCGAATTTTAATAGAGTGCGCATTTAAATTTTAGATCACCGTTAAAACAAAACAGGATCCATTCCAAATCGTGCGGGGGGGGAGGAGGAGGATCCACCTTTAAACTTCATTAATTTTAATGCGAATCCTCCATTGTTAATAGCGTTGCCGTCCTTTTATTTATAACGTTATATAACGTTATTTTAATAACATTTACTTTATAATTTCTCTTACGCTAATATTGCTATGAAAATATTGAGTATGAACGGTTTTATCCGAATGTGGATTTTAGTGTTTGTGTTTGTTTAGGAAAATTAATTACTATTTCGAAATCATCTTTAGTTTGATTAACTACCGAGTAGATTTTTTTAAATATATATATATATATATATATATATATATATATATATATATATATATATATATATATATATATATATATATATATATATATATATATATATATATATATATATATATATATATATATATATATATATATATATATATATATATATATATATATATATATATATATATATATATACATATACATAATACATCTGCAGGTAGATGAGGTTTAAGATTGATTAATAATTTGAAAGCAAATAAAATATTTATATTATTATAATCGATGAAATTTCGAGATTGTGACTGTTGACAACAATGAATTTAAAAATAAAATTTTTAAATATTATTTTTATTTTACGATTAAAAATTGTTGTCTCTGAAAAACGATTTTCATTATATTAAATATATATATATATATATATATATATATATATATATATATATATATATATATATATATATATATATATATATATATATATATATATATATATATATATATGTCAATATATTCAAATACACAAGTTGTATGGATGCTAAAGGTGTATATTTTATTTTATATACATTTTATACACGTCGAAAACAATGTGACTGGGAAGTGCATTTTCAATGCAATAAAGGCGACTGTGAACACTTGAATTGCGCCGTGACGATTCTACGGTTATTTGTCGACGTTTCCATCTCAAGGGTTATATTTAAATTCAAATGAATGTATATATATATATATATATATATATATATATATATATATATATATATACCATATATGTGTGTGTGTTTGTATGTGCAATACTCATATATTTTCATCTTCAATGCATAAAGGATAAAATTGCATTAACCGAATAACAGAACATATTGTCAATTATTTATATTATGACAACTATTTATCTTATTATACATACAGTCAAACTTATTTATGTGCGGTAGATAAGAACTGATAAGAATTTCGAAAATAGTATAAAAAAATAATTTCAACACCACATCTGAAAAATAAAGTTTTATGCGGTTTGAGGTGGACCGTATAAAAAAAAGGCGCATTATATATTGAAATCGGCTGATGTAATATGTACATACACACTGATAGTAAAAAAAAGTGATATCAACACAATGAGTCGTATTGTGATTCATATACCGCACAAAAAAAGTAATCGCACAAAAACGCATAAAAAGGACCACATAAAAACAAGTTTGAATGTACATTATAAAAATAATTAATATCGGTATATTTGTCGATTAATTTTTTAGTTTAAATATACAGTTTTTAAAATTAATATATCCTATAAATATTTTAACAAGTTTCAAAAATATTTATTAAATTAATCGTGTATCGAAAATAGAGTTTGATATTCCTGAAAAGGATGTTGAATTTATCGAACGTCCCTTTTCGCATTCTGTTTAACACGTTCGCGGACCGCAATGGAAAACTTTTGACATTTCATTTCGAAATGCAAAATTGTCCTGTTTCGACAATTTCGAATATATTCTCCGCATTTTGCGATTAATATTCCATACATAAAAAATGAAAGCCGAAACAATACACATCTAACATTACGATAATTACGCTTTGACAATTAATTTCAAAGTGAAATTGTTATATAAAAAGAAAAATAATTACAATATATATTTTTCAATGTTGAAACATGATAAATAGTACAAGTTTAACAATAGATAAAATTTATTTAATTGTTTTTGATGTTGCGATAAAAGAATAAACATACACACAAATGACAACAGTTCGACACGTAAAATTGTTAACATGCAATACTGCAATTGAAATTCTGATTTTTCCATCTATATTTTTCATTGTAAAAAAAAAACACCAATGTTTTGCATTTCATTAATATTTCAAGCAAAAATTGATTTATACAATGTTATTTATTTTATAAAAATAATGATATTTACTATTGTGATCAAAATGTATGGATAAATTGTCATTTAAAACTCCTAGGCATTAAAAAAACAAGTAAATTGTATTTTTTTTCCTAGGTTGGTAGGACTGTATATCATTTTCCAAGCGTCTGTTTATCAAAACTTTTCTCGGTTCCTTCATTACGATAATGCATCGTGTTGGTTTTTCGCGACTTTTCTGCCATAAACTCGATTCATATTGTTCCACAATCACCGTATTCACCTGATTTGGCTCCGTGCGACTTCTGGCTATTCGGCAAACTTGAAAGGCCAATGCAAGGATTAGGATATTTTGACACGATTGAGGAGATATAAACCGAATCGAAGATCGTCTTGAAGGCTATACCGGAAAAAGACTATTCCGACTGTTTCGAGGATTGGAAAAAGCGTTGGCAAAAATGCGTTTTATCGGACGGGAATTATTTTGAAAGGGATAAAATTTTATTTTAATTATTACGATTTTATATACTGTATTACAGTTACAGCAAATTATCGTCAGAAACTGTATTATTTTTGACGGAATAAACGCACGAATCGAGGTTATACCATAATACGAATTTCAAATAATAAAGTAATGAAGGAAAACTCGCTTCGGGGATGACATTTTCGCTAGTTTTCCAAGGGATGAGAATAACAGGGTGGCGACAGCAGAGGCACAACGTAATAAAGTCAGGGACGAAGACTTCCAATATTTCCTAATGATTATGTTTTTCCATTTAGTTTGGAAAAGACAAAATACTGCGTTCGCTGCGGGATATAAATTTGGGTCGTTATCGTGAAAAATAGACGATCGTATATATAAAACGTGCGACGATTCTGCGCTATATAAAATAATTGATCCGATTATATGCTTTTTAAGTGTTTTTTTTTTCTGTTTCAATTTTTTTATTATATATATATATATATATATATATATATCTCATAACGTTTTTATTGAGATAGATCGACTGAAAAAAAAAATAATTTTTCTATTATTTCTTCATAGATTCAACAGTGAACTGATAAAGAATATAATAATCGATGTCACCAATATCATTTATTTACATTAAAAATATGTATAAATGTACAATTATATTTCTATATAAAATAGCTTTGTAAGAGGAAAATGTTTATACTTTGGAAAAATGAGACAAAAACAACGGCACATTTAACGAGACTATTAATTAAATATTAATTAAAATTTAAACTGTGTTATGATATAATTATATTTTGTTGTGACATTTTACATTTTATATAACGTAATTAAATTAAAATATTACACAGCAGAGAAATGTTAAACATGGGTTTTATTAAAATGAACAAATGTCATCAAATTTAATGAGCTGCTGATGACTTCTATGAATTTTAAATTAATTGTTTTAATATTTATACGATTTCGAAAATATTAATAAACTAGCTTAATTAGTGATATTTTATATTTACGTAAGTATTCCAAGAAAATTAGCTTTTCATCTCATATTTTCATATAACGGTAAATATTGTGTTAAACAACCGACGCAATTATTTATTAAACAAAAAGCCAAATAATATTTGCTATAGCGAATGAAAATAATCAAACATTTTTCAGGATGATGCATTGAAAATAAAAGCGAAAATAAAATACGCACACAATACCAAAGTATCTCGGATTTTTCCGAAAGAATTCAGAACTACATAAATTTATATCGCGTTTCCTTGCTAAATAATAAATGTTTAATAAATAAAAACCCGCTTTTTCTCTTCTCCATCGTCAAAACGGAAAACGCAAATACCGAAAAAGGAGGCTGTATAACAACAACAACAACAAAAAAAAAAAAAAGAAAAGTTGGCGCAAAAGAAAATCGCTCCCCGCAAAAAGGAAACGGTAAACTTTCCATTTAATATTTTTCAGCGGCCCACTGCGAATTTTCGCATTGTTTTCGTTTTTCGAACGAAAGCAAATTTATCGACGGCGAAAAGCGAAACACACACACACACACACACACAAAACCGAACACAAAATCACATCGACCAGAGAGGAAAAACACTCGAAAAAAAAACAGAAGCAATAAAAAAAATCACACAAAGATACTCTTCTTGTCTGTACTCTGTGTTTATAGTAAAATAGAAGTAGTTCTCTTCTTTTCTAAGAGTAAAAAAAAAATTTTTTTTCGTTTGGATTCTGTCCAAGATCTAGGCCGGAATTTTATAAACAACTTTTTATCGCCGCACATTCTCAACGAGCTAAAGTTCCGATTCTATCCGTGAGCTTTTTTTTTGTTTTCGACGTAAAGCTTCGAAGATGTGATGGCACTTGTTTCCAGTAGTAACGATGCGAAAAACTTGACCAATCGTTATTTTGTTAAGATCGGACCGTAAACAAGAAAAACCGGAAAAACAACGATCGAAAAGGTGACAATGCGAACATTTTCCGAAAGAAATTTCTCGATAAAAATAAATAATATCGAAAATATTCACGCAACCATAGAATTTCAATCTATATACTATAAATAAAAAATATATTTTTTTAAAAAAACGCATAATCTAGTATGCAGTCAGATCCTATACTTCGATGAGCATTTGCTTATATTTTGGCACACACACACGCACGAAATTCTATATATGCATATAAGGGCGGAAGATACCCCACAAACGAGTGTTTGCATAAACCCTCTTAATAATTATTACGCGTTAGATATTTCTCCCCGGTTGACATTTACGATGTGTGCGCGGGGCTAATTAACTCGTCGCCTTGCGGCTGAGAGTAAATTATTGCCAAGTGAATGGCACGCCTTGTCTTGTACTTTCATATATATATATATATACATTTGAAAATACAAATATTGCTCTAAAATCTTGCATAAGAGGCGGAGTACACAAGGGGTAACAAATGCAGCATAAACAAACCGAAGAAACGATGATGAACGGACGATAGTTGATGTATGACTAACAAATTGACAATTCTGTTATTGTGCTGTTATCAGAAATCAGAATATGAAACTTGCGATCATAAGGCATGTTTCATATATATATATATATATATATATATATATATATATATATATATATATATATATATACATATATATATTGAAATTTATAAAAATTGAAATTTGCGCTCTTCTAAATGTAAGCGCTATATTTTGTAGTATGGTGTCTAGCAAACCAATATAAATTAATATTGGTTTGCAAAGTTTTCCTTAAATTTTCATATCAAATGATTTTTTCTATGATCGACTAATATTAGAAAAATTTCTAAATATTAGTCGATCGGATTGAATTCGTGCGTAAAAAATCAAATTTTATTCGTCTTTCGACAATATATAGCTTGAAATAACATATTAAAAGTGTGCCTTATACGAGTAACTTTTCAAAATAACCAGCAAATTCTTAAGATTTTATAGAAAGTTATACGTGATTGGTTGCGGTTCGACGAGAAGAATCGCATATTTGTAAGCCATTTTAAAATCAAAGTTTTCTCTAGAAAGTTATGATTTATTTTAATTATCAATATTGTGAAAATGATTGAGCATTATTATTAAAAATGTAAAAAAGTACATCGAGTAAAATTAAAATAAAATCGGCAAACGATTGAACCGACGACGAATTTTTTCCACGAATCCGCGCACAAAGCGTTTCGAGCTTTAAATTAACGGATTTAATATGGAGATTGTCGAATGTCGATATGAAAATTGAGTTCGTTGAAATTCGTGAATTTTTAAAACGATTTCAATTGTAAATAACAATCGTCGGGTTTGGGGGCGAAATGCGCGGTTATGGAAATTGCGCCCGTGAATTATTGGAAATGCGATAACACGACGAGACATTTTAAACATAAATACGCCCTAACACGATGCTCTCTCTCTCTCTCTTTATATATATATATATATATATATATATAATATTATAAATATTAAATATGTACGAGATCTCGTATTGGAGGCTATATGCGGCTATGCGGAAAATGTATGCACGCTGATCGGTGTGTATTCGCGAGTTTATATCGCAATATCTGGCTGTCAAAGTGATTTACGAGTGTCACACGATCGCAAAATTATTATTAATGTTTCGGCGTTGCGCAATTATTATATCGGCTGCTCTTTACCGATCGGTTTTAATTTAAGTATATTTTATATTTGCCGATCGATATGATAAATGAAATTTTAAATCGTATTCGCGCGAAATTAAGCCCGATGCGACGCTAATCAATCTCGAGTACGCCCCAACTCTCTTTTTACACGATATTTTTATGTACGCGCGGTTCACCGATAAGAATAAATATAATTTTTTATTCTAGCGCGAAACTTATCTCTCTACAACAACATAATTGGGATGTTCATAATTAAAAAAGTTGGTCGGTTTATGTCCATAGATATATCTAATGATGATAGTATTTTTGGTCCAGTCCGTAATAGTAGCAAAATTTATTTTTATTCGTAATTTCAATTTGATTTTTTATATGTTTTTTACTTATGAATTGAATTTTCACTGTACACTAATTTTATTTTTTAAATAAGTTTTGGAACATATTCCCAAATTTAACACATGCCGTATTAATTTATTTACACGGATTTTTCTAAACGTTTGCTAAGGTACGTCGTGTAAAATGAGAGTTGATTGTATATATGAAAGTATTTATTTTATGAAATAATATATAGTACCGATTTTCTGATTGCTGTAATATGAACTGTAAAATTATATTTCAATTAAACAAAATTGTAATATGAGATATTATTTAGTAATGTATATTTCATCGTTTCGTGGAATATTAATAGAGTAAAAAATATTAACGGTTCATCTTAAAATGTCTAAATAAATAAACATCAAACGATATTTTAAAAATAAATAATAAATAAGCAAAAAGTCAATTCGGTTCGTATACTACAATTATTACGAGAAAATAAATAAATTTACATTATAAAGATGTAAACAGAATTATTATTTACAAATTCTCGAAACGTTGAATCATTATTATAATAATAAATATATATATAATAAACGTCTTTTTCGACGTTTACTTTAAAGAAGCTAAATAATCCAACTTTGAATTGTACAGACACAGTTAAAATAAACATTCATAATTGAATCAAAGACAGTATAAAAAGAACAGAACGAATCTTAATAATAATAATAATATTTTATGTCAAAATTGCGAATGTGTAGCAAAACAAGCCGAATCACGTTAAATCATTCGGCAATTACAACTAATGTAAATTAATTAATTCTACAAATTGCATAATACCATTTCGAATTTACTACACGTCACGTTGATGTGGCACGTCACGAAAATCAACCCCAAAGCGACCTCAAACAACGTTGTACTATATGCCTACATAATTATTCCAAGCTTTCAAAGCTTGTCATATTTAATTGCAGTTTTGAACCCGTTTCAAAGACAAGAAAAATTTATTTTTATCAAAAAAAAAAAAATTAATAAAATCAAAAAATGAAACTACTTTTCAAAACTATGATTGGGGTTGTACCACGAGATGCAATCCTTGAGCGCTCATTGCATGGTACATTAAAACGTACCATATTTATGATGTTCAATATCGACGCATAAATAAAATTTTGTGCGAGTTTTCTTTACACTTCAGAAAAAAATATCGGATAATTTGAGCATATTTTTCGGTCATAATCGAAGCCGAAGCAAAGTGAAGTGATATAGTCGATCAGATAGCGATATTGTTGAGTGGTCCGAGTAAACCTAAAATTCTCTCGACTTTACACAAGTGCCTGTGGGGTAAGTTTTCGACTCTGGGTCATTTGTCGAAAGATAACGAGTCCCCGGTCAGCGGTAACCCTTCGGTGACCGATTGAACCCTCGAGATCTGCGCGAATATCGTAAACTTGACGATTTCCATCTGGAAATATTCCCGTGGTATTACAATCGATGCGTATTTTATGAATATTTGAAGCATCTATTTATTTTATATGAGATATTGAATTGTATAATATTTATTTAAAAATACTTGTATTTAGATTTTACGTTTTTTCCGTTCTTCTACATGGTGCTGAATCATGGATACTAGACCCTGGAATCGAAAAACATCTTCGAGATGTGACGCCGTTGGAGAATGCTAAGTATATCTTGAATCGACAATTAGTAAATAAGGATGTTTTGGAGAAAATTAGTAAAACTCCAAATATACTAAAAATAGTTAAATTAAGAAAAATGCAATACCTTGACCACATCATGAGAAATGATAAATACAGACTATTCCAGATAATTTTGTAAGAAAAAATTCAGGTGAAAAGATCAATAGGAAGACGTTAAAACTCACGGCTTAAAGAATTATTTCGAATGGCTGTGTCGAAAATTTCATTAGCCGTGTGGATCGCCAATCTTCTTGAGGAGACGACGTAAAGAAGAAGAATATTTATTAAAATATACCAGAATTTCGAACATTTAATAAGGGAACCAAAATCAATAAGCTGTTAATTTATGGATTTCAAATAATATTCGAAAAGAACCCTCGGATTAACATTAAACAAAATGAAGAATTCAAATCCAGGTGGATCGTCGTCGAATAAGAGAACAAATCAAAATTCAGCAATTGGCATTCTGAACGAGAAACCCTTCGAACGAAGGTGGTCACTTCGAAATATTCCAGAAACGTGCCACATCTCCACCGAATCGAACAGACGGGAAATAAGGGTAGGAGAATGTGAAAGCGGAAAAGCCAAGTTTGAGAAAACTCTGATTTTCCAGTTTTGAGCCCTAATCTCGTCCATTGACTCGTGGACAACACGTCCTACGACCGCGACAAGGGCGCAGACCTCTCCCTTTTAATACGAGCCCTTTCACTGAACGTCGTTCCTGCTGAATACTAACCCCGCGCTATGAAAAGAACCATCCTTGTTCGACGCCCCTTACTTTTTTTCCATTTTTTTTTTATATATATATTTAGAGTCGTTCGAGCTGTGCGTCGGGTCCCAAACCCACCCTTTTGCTCCCGACACCCCTTTCGATTGTGTCTTATGAATCCGTTAAAATAACAGAAACCCTATCGCAGAACTTATTCATGACGCTGTAAGGGCGCTCGGCTCTGTCGTTTTTCTTTTGACATGGAACACAACGCAGACTAAATGAATACAAGAAAAATATACAAAATTCTTTGAATTTATTTCTGTTTTATAATTTTTCTCTTTTATATCTCTACAAAAAAAAAACAATTTCAGTCTTTAAAATATATTTCAATTAAATATTCAATATATAAATTTTATTTTTACAGCGTTTTCAATACATAATAATAGCCTTTCTTTCTTTCTTTGAATGTTTAATCATTTTCTTAAAGCTGAAAAATGAAAGAAAAATTGAATATATATATATATATATATATATTGTTTAATTTTTTTTTTATAAATTTACAATATTTATTTCTATAAAATATAATTAAATATTTTTTATTTAAATAATACTTCACATACATGAAACAATATTGTTTTCATTACGAAATGATGAAAAATATAAAGACACAACACGACATTTCTTCTCGACAGTTAAAATAAATAATAATAATAATAATAATAAAATAAAAGTGGAAAAGAAACGACCTCTCTTGAAGGTATACGAAACAATAGCTCATTAAACGGACCCAGTTGAAGCACCTCAATTTAAAACGTTTAAACTGTGAAAAATTGTATTGTCTTTGTGTCCGATTTTTCTCGTCTGATAATGAATGCGAAGATAACTTTATTACTTCGTCGACGACTTCCCAGTTTAGTCCTTCTGTTTTGTTTTTTTACCGGTTGCCGTTTAAAATTGTCACGTAAAAATGCTGCTAGAATGACTTTGAAAAAATATATATATATATTTAACTGAAATTTTCACATAAAAAATGCAGCGTAATCCATTTAAATATAAATTACTTGAATCGAATTGAATTTTAACTTGTACATAATCGATTTTAAATTAACTGCAACGACAAATTACAAATTTATTATGCACACGTTATAAAAAATTAGATATCATTATTTTTTTGCGAAATATATATTATATATAATATAGAAAAATATAAAGTTATAAATTTTTTACGGAACTTCTTTCTACATTTTCCAAGTAGTCTAAAATTAATATCCATTTTGCTCTTATATAATGACATCTGAAAGTCAATAAGAGTTATTTTAGAAGTATGACCAATATTAAAAACATATCATATCTGTTTAAAAATGTAAATTTATTTTGAAGAAAATATTAACAGTTAATTTTAGATTATTGAAATAATCAATAGTTTTGCAATATTGTAGTTATGGTAATCAAACTATAAAGTGATATACTACTGTGATCTAAAAGTAAGGTGAAATTGTCATTTGAAACTCCCAGACATTAGGAAGGTAGGTAAGTTGTAAATTTTTTCTTAGGTTGGTAGGACTGTCTATAATATTTGTTCAACGTCTATTTGTCAAAAAGTTTAATTATCTCCTTTTACACGGGACACGGGTTTTTACAACTCTTCTTGGTTCTTTTATTATGATGGAACTCCATCAAAAACTCGACTTATATCGTTTCGCGACCACCGTATTTGCCTGATTTGACTCCGCGTGACTTTTGGCTATTCGGTAAACTCAAAAGGCCAATGCGGTGACGTCGTTTTATCGCGTTGGCAAAAGTGCGTTTTATCGGACGTGGATTATTTTGTAAGGAATGAAATTGATTTAGAAGAATAAATAAATAATTTTCATTTTATAAACAAATTTATCTTATTTTTTTGAACACCGTGTTATATCAATTTAATGTTATTGCAATTTGTCATCTAATAGATAAATAATTACATATAAAAAAGGTTCAATCTCGGAATACTGCGGAGAAAATTGTCAATTAGCATATTAATGAAGTGAATATATTATTGTGATTTCGCACACTTACACTTACACACACACACGATATAATAATAGGATATACAATTACGTACACGTACAAGTATTTACGGGACGCAATTAAAGCCGCCGGAAACGTAGGACTAAATCAATCAGACCCTGTCGTTCAGCCACTTGTTCCTCATAAGGACCAGAACCTTGTCCATCCTCAAATTATCCCTAAAGGGCACGAACCCTTCGACAAACGAACGTCCTTTTGCACAACCCATGTCCTGCAGACCGCATCCAGCTTGCAACAAGGGTCAAAAGCTTCTTATGTGACCTTAGTTCTGCCATTGCTATGAAAATATTTGTAAAATGCTATTTAATTTCATAAAAATTGTATTAATCTAATCAATCTTTAAATATAATATATAGTCGAAATATAGAAATCACGTTTTTTTAACAATCTTATTGATCTTTCGGAATGTCATACGCATTTGAATCGTTCTTTCGTTAATTTTCACGACGTTTTCCAACACAAAGGTCGTCAAAGGTCATCTGCTATTGAACGCGAGTTGTGACAGCAGTCGATTTTTTTTAAATCTTCCCTTTTCGAATCGAACGGTTCTCAAACGTTCCCAATACATTTTTATTACATTTCAAAACAACAAAAAAAAATAGAATAAAATACGATTTTATCGCAAGATTTCGAAATATACAAAATGCTTCCAATTCCACTTATAGAAAAATAAATATTTATAATATGTTATTATGTAAAATTAGTTCGCAATTGAATCGTTAAAAAGTCGTCACGTTCGTTAACAATATGTCGGTTAATTATTAACGAAACGTCTGTGGTACTATTCGCACGTGCCACCATGACACTGTGTTAAAATTTACAATTTACAAGCGTAATGTTACACCCCTGAAGGCTTTTATTAAGCAAAGCAATATCACAGTAATATTTGTGCACATCTATATATATATATATATACATGAATATTTGCACACGTGTGCACGTGCCCATTTGTGGTTATTCCTAGATATATACAGTTTGTAAATCTCACATGTATATATATATATATATATATATATATATATGTGTGTGTGTGTGTTACGCCTTTGATCTTTAGCTAGGTAATTCGATATTATTAAAGCAAGTCATGCGACTAGGAAACCGCTTAATGAACAGGTTATCAGCACGCGAACACGCGTCGTAGACATTTGTAGACAGTTTTAAAGCGGCGAATTTTGATGGCCGCCATATTGGATGGCGTCGCAGTCGGAAAATGGAGGCCGTATCAATTAGTGAACGCTCCACATTTCTAATAACAATCGTGTATTCTATTATCTATAATATTGTTAACTGTATTATAATCTGAATAATTTAGTCAATATCAAAGAAAATTCTTAATGAAATACACACACACACATATATATATATATATATATATATATATATATATTCATATAAATTTTGTTATTTTTTTTTAGAAAGTATTCTGCTATATTTAAAATTAACGGAAAAATGTCAAAAATCTTAGTTGATACATCTTCGCTGTTATATTGATGGTTCAAATGTTTGATTAAATAATACACATTAATAAAATTGGTTATCCTTGTATGATTGGAGTTCTGTTTCCGAAATTTCATGTCGTCAATTTTACGTACAATCTTCAAAACACATATTTTTAGATCAGGCATGTCAAACGCGCGGCTCGCGGACCGCATGCGACCCGCCAATACAACGGTTGCTGTTTTTAATAACACATATAAAATTAATATTTAAAAGTAAATTTTGTTTTTTTACTTGCATACAATACCGTTTGTTAAAGTTGTAGTGTGCAATTTAAATTAATTAAAAGTGATATTTTAATTACAACTTGATACACAAAAGCTCATGTGGTTCGTAGTGTGCTATGAGTTTGACACCCCTGCTTTGGATTATTGATTATTCTAAATTAACAATATATTTATCAGAATTCATTTATATTTTTCTATACGTTTATGATATTTATTTATTATGATAAAAGCAATTTATTAACACTTGAACATTTACAAACAAAAAAGAGAGAAAGAATTCGTACTCTAAATTATATTATATAATAAAATCGTATGAAAAATTCGCAACTTCACAATTTAATTTGATATGAACACATTCCATTTTGTTTGATGAAAGCATTTCTTCCACGTATTTGTTTTCATTTTCCGGTTTTATTTCCGCGAAGGCCTACTTGTTCGTATTTACACGAAGTTTTTTTTTTTTTTTTTACTTTATTAAATTTCTTATAAAAGTCGAGTTTTCTTTTATGCATTATATTATATTTACCTATGAAAATATTCTATTGTGTCAACAGCGCATATTATCTTATTATTAATTTTTATTTTTCAACATTTTACAAAAATACGACATGTTGAAAATATGTTCACGAATACGTTTATATATTTATTGAAAAAGAAAAATTCACGATTACAAGTCGAACACAGTTCGTAATATTCCTTCGTCCTTTTGTCGACGATATCGTCATGCAAACGGGGATTGATTTCGAGATTTCCCAAAAGGGTTATTATGTCGCAGGGGAACGAAGATGGCAGAAACGTTTGTAGCGAAAGAAAAAAAAAAGCGAAAAGTAAAAAAGAAAAAAATCCGAAACGAAAGAAGAAAATAAAAAAAAGAAAAATCTAAAGGGGAGGGGGGAGGGGAGGCGCAACGTTTTCACTTTCATTTCCTTATTCGATAAGCGAAAGCTGTCGTCGTTTGACGAAGCGGCAAAGCCACCGTTATTATTATGGAGAGAGCTTTCAATGAACGTTCGAAACCGTTTGTTATTTAACAATAACTAACAACGACACTTTTTTCCCGATCTTAATCGTTGCAAGCTTTAAAATGGATTACGGATCGAAGAAAAGATTCGATTTTTTATTATTTAATCGCGACGCTATTAAAAAATAAAATGAAAATAATTTAAAATTATCTGCATTTATTACGTGTCTTTTTGATATTGCGGTAATTTTATAAATTTTATAAATTTCAATATGTACATATAACATTTTGGTAGAACGGCTTTGAGGGTGGCTTGTTGCACGTTGACCACGACAAAGATCTGAGACACAAAGGCTTTGACGCCGGTTGTAGACCTCAAAGTGTAATGCCTCCATATAGTGTGCTTAATCGTTCAAATTCGCCATAATTGCTCTTTAAAACTAATATGGCGCATAATGTAAACGTGGCCAAAGGGCGATTCTAGTATGCGATTTCAAATTTACTCACTAAATGTTCGTGACAACAATGCTTAAGACCGCTGCGATTGTGGGCACAATCCGGAAATATCAAAGATTGAAAAGTTTTAAACGCCTCGATTTTAGAAAATTAATTCCAAAACAAGACGATATACAAAATGTGATTAAAAAACATTCGAATGTGATATAATAAAAAAAAGAAACATTACGTTGAGTATATAATATACACGATATAATACAATATAGGGTGGCAATGTTAAAAAGGCGCGTCGTAAAGAGGAAAAAATCGTAAGGAGGAAAACCCACGAAGCCTCTTCGGAATTCATCAAAACTTAAGAGGAGACGCGAGAGAAACCCGTAAATTAGGCGAAAGGCAAGAAAAAGCTTCGTACAGCCCGCGAAAGTTTTTATCATCGACCTCTCGTCGTTTTTTTTTGTCAGGAAAAAAGCTCCATCTTTTTTTTTTGAAACGAGAGCACTTTTTTTTCAGAAGATTTGAAAACTTTCCGCGTTCCACTTCTGCTCTTCCTTTTTTTTTTATTCCGATTTCTTCGTCTCAGTCTCACGTTTATCGTCTTTTACTTTTTTTTTCTCGGTGTCGATAGAAAATTTTCAAATTTTCCGATTCGAAATCGAAGAATTGAAACTAATATAAAACTGCTAAAATCCGAGTTAGAATGAAAATTCTGTTTCTATACTTTTTTTAGAAATTAAATGAACTTTTGATTTAATATCGTATTATATATTTTACGAATCAACAGAACCTCTTATTTTCGACATTCTAATTTATTTATATGATCAAGTCGATAGAAATGTTCAATGAATTTCTTAATTTTAGAAGTTTTTCAGCGGTAAACTGAATAGAAGGGCACAAAGTAATTGCCGCATCAAACATTAAGCAGGATAGGTCCAGGATAATGCGACCGACGAGAGGAAATAACTTTTACGGAAAACGACCATCTAGACCGGGACCTTTGAGATCCCGAAGCCCTTTTGCGACACCTGCGGAATACGGGATTCCTTATCGAAACCATGGATTAAAGACTACAGTTTGGCGATCTCATACAAAGCGATGATAATAGGTTTCCATAATTTACGCTCAACTCGTAATGGATAACCTTTTTAGAATCGCCGAAATGGAAAAAAAAGGATACTTCCTTTTAAATAAAGGTGCTTTAATGGAACTACTAATATGTGGAGTAATACGACAAATTAAACGTGACTAGTTTTTGAACAAATGTTACATTCGAAAATTACTACGGTCAAACCCGCTTTTGTGCGGTAGATAGGGACCGCAGAAAAAAAAATCGCACAAAAAACTTTAATAGCTACAAAAATAATTTTAATACAACATATGAAAAAGAAGTATGTGGTAGAGGGGGGCCGCATAAAAAAAAGGTCGGCGGCAATTAATTGAAGTTATCAAATGGCATATTATGTATTGAAATTGGCTGATGCAATAGTTGCGGAAGAATATTGCAATATGTACATACACACTGGTAGTAAAAAAAGTGATATCAACGCAATGAGTCATATTGTGATTCATATACCGCACAAAAAAGTAATCGCACAAAAACGCATAAAAAAGAATCGCATAAAAACAGATTTGACAGATTTGTTTGAAAAAAAAAATGTTTCAAAACTGAGAGTCATATATATATATATATATATATATATATATATATATTTTTTTTTTTTTTTTTGACAAACATTATATAATTATACGACGCTGACGAATGAAACACATAATAATATAGTGGGTGACAGCTGTTGTCCCGGTTTTGATAATCCTAAATGTCCGTTACGTCATTCGATAAATAAACCCTTGAAGGGATGGGTTTAATTAAATTTTATCAACATCATCTCCAAGTAAAACGACTGAACCGGACACAACAGTAATATAATTCAAAATTGCGCGCGGTAAAATTATATATATATATATATATATATATATATATATATATCTCATAATAAAATAAATTATAAATTTCACACACAAACAAGCGTACAAAAGTCGAACATGTATTATATTATATATATATGAAGTCAGTCGTCGGGGAGCGTTTTGTGTGTAAAAGGCCGCAATAAATTCAATTTGGAAAACTGTTTACGGGCCACAATAGAAGTTCGGCAAGAGGTCCAGAACTTTATATTGGATTCCCCTCGCGGAAAGGTTTCGATACCCATTTATCCACATTTCTAATTTGCTACAGCGGTAACGATCGTGAAAATACGACACACACTTAAACCACTTTTATACACTCGAATACAACATATGTACACTGTTTTTTTTTTTCATATTATATAAATATATACCAAAAAAAAATGATGATGATAATTATATTCACATAACGAAAATATTGATTCAATATGATAAATTATATTTTATAGACTTTTAATTGACATTTTGTAAAAATTTTAAAATTAAATTTTAATACTATATAAAATAATATTGAAAATTTTAGTCATATTGTATACGAAAATGTATGGAAAACGTTTAAGGCGACAAAATTTTATTTCGAATTATAAACTTGATTACAATTTATCCTTAATTACTATTTTATAATATTACATCAAGTGCTTTTTTTATATATTAAAATGTTTCTCTTTATAATTAATACATAAATACTTTAAAAAAGTTTCAATAATTGCTCTATTCTTTACGAAATTATCTTATAAAAAAAAATGAAAATAATTCAAGTACATTAATCGACATAAAATATACAATATTTTATTCCATAAAATTTTACACAAAATTAAAATGTGTAATATTTATTATTAAAATTGATTATTAATTGATTAGTGTTTTTTATTCACGTCACGATATTCCACTTTTCATATATGAATCTCATCGTCCGTTCGTTTGAATGTCACATAATAGGTTCGCAACCCTTTTTATTTTCCTTTTCCAGTCCTTATAACATTATTTATAGAAGGTACGTCGTTCTTCTCAGATATGATCCTTTAAGGAGCACGTGTGCGATCGACCAATTTACCACACGTGTTCACTAATTACGCAGAATACTCACTAACTAGGTACAACGGAATGGAAGGTCGAAATCATAAATCTGATCTAAAAGTGACGATAAATCGTTATCACAAGGTAATAATTAAAAATAAAAAAATATGCCACAATTTATATAGACCATGACAGATTCAATCATCTAAATAACTCGGTGTATATCAACTAATCGAATAAATATTTTTTCCAAAAAGATCAATGGAACTAATTTGACAATGAAGAATGCAATGCAGTTATTAAACACTTATGAAATATATGATAAAAATCGTAATTAATTATTTTTTACTATAAATTTCAAAGGACAATTAAACAAATATTACATTTATATTACGTTAAAATTTAATTTAAATAATCAAATAAAAAATGAACAATATATTTTTTTACTAATATTGTATAAAAATATATGGACAAGTTGTATATCGTATGGATTTATACTTTGTAAGGTAAATAAAAAAATTAAAAATATATTTTTTACGAATAATAAATTTTTATAAAATAAATATTTACGATAAATTATATTTGTATGAGAAGGGCTGAAATCATTGTATGCGTAATCTTATCCATAATATCATATATATAATTGTCAAAGAGACGAGTCCATTGTGAGTTTTTCAAAAAAATTTTACGATTTCACTCCGATTTGCGGGGATTCTTTTTATACGGGTTATACATTCAAAGAACATTCGGCAATATCTCATACGTAAACGACCGGATAAACTGGCGAAAATCTCGTATACAAAAGCCTCGAGGATTCTATCCGAGAACGGAAACGGAAGGATTCTCACATATAATCCGGCGTTGATGTTAAGGGAAGACCCTTTCCCGTTGCAATTTTTCATATTTGTATCGAGACGCCGCGGAAAAACTCGAAAAGTTTGACCTCGAGAAGACCCCGCGGGAACGACCAGACCCCACGAGCACACCATCTAAAAGCCCGCACAGAGTGTAGCGGTTAGGAACGAGGGAATATAACGAACACACTCTCTGATACATACATATATATATATATATAAAGCAAATAAGAGAAAAAAAACGTCGTCGTAGTATGAGTCAAAAATTTCGGGGGTCCTGAGGGGGTGAAAAGCGCCGAGCCGCACTGGAAAAAATATGAGAAAAAAATGCGGCCCTTCGCTAAGGACGCATGAATAATTCTTTAAATAAAACTCGACGTAGACGGACGGGATTTGCAAATGGCCTTTTGTGATTTTTCGCAATCACTTTTTCGAGGATTTTCTTCATTTACGTACGCATCAAGTTTTCACCGGAACGTTTCGTCTTCATAAAGTTTATCTTTACTGCTCGCCAACCTGCGTCGCATTAAATAATGTATTTTATATTTATATATATATACGAAAAAAAATATATAAGAGAGGAATCGTTTATTTTCGTGCTCGTTTTAAAAAAGAACGCATCGTTAAATATACAATGAAATTTTTCGTTTGATCGACCGTGCGGATTTTTCAAATCAAATCACCACGAATAATTAAATTATCGCGTACAGGTATTTTTTTTCTGTAATAATTTTAAATATTTCCATATATTATTTTTTACATATCGTTAAACACTCGAGTATGCGTAAATATTTTTAATCGTTATATATATATATATATATATATATATATATATATATATATGTATGGTATATTGTTAAGAACGATAATCTATACTGAAAATGTTCACTTATGAAAGTATTTAAATATACTGATTCAATTACAAAGTCGATTATATAAATGATACTTAACTATTTTAGGTTTACATTTTATATGATAATATTATTATATATATTAAAATTTAAATGTTCGTTTAATTTTAAATAATAAAGAAAAAAAATATTTATTTTTTATTTTGAAAATCGCTTCATATGTTCACTAACGATACTATAATGGAAGCATAAAAATATAATAAAATGTAGCACCAGCATATGTTTTTATGTAAACTGAATTAATATGCAAAAGTCGTTCATATGCATATGCATACAAGTTCAATATAATATTTTTACGAATTTTTTACAGTATATTTCAGGAGTTTTGCTACAAAATTTAGATATAGTTTTAAAAATCAAAAAAAAAAAAAAAAAAAATATATATATATATATATATATATATAGAAGATCGAATTCGACTTGAAAATATTGCATAATACAAATAAAAAAAAGTATAGAATTTGTAGAACGATTGCACGTGGTGTATTTTCCGGTGTAGCACGTGTGCTACACGTGCACCATTTCCTACTACGACACTCTTTCTCAGCAATCAATCTAAAAAATGTATTTTTATTTTTTTTTTGGGTCATGAAATAGACAGATTACAATCTACAACATGTAATAAAGTGACATCTGAATGTTTTTAAAAATTTTATAAAAAAAACATATTTTATATTAAAAATTGTGAGTAAAAGAAGAGTGAAAAAAAATCTAAAGTAATTCGCTTTTGATTATTTTTGCCACTTTTTTTTTATCATTGATGCGGTCCTTGTTTGCGAGGGAAAAAATTTAATTTTAGGCCAAATTTTATCTAGACATTTTTTTTTTTTACTAGAGAGAGTAAATTTACACTGGATTTCCGAGCGAGTTCTCCCTATCTTTTATGAAACGGGCGTAAAAGCCCAAAGACGAGAGAAAAAAAAAGAAAAGGAAAAGCGGAAGCTTTTTTTTTCTTAGCGATATATTCTATTTGTAAACGCCATCGTGAAAAGTGTATGCGTGTTTTCCTTGATCTTGAACTATTTTGAGGTAAAAAACGTGTTTTTTTTCCATATAAAATATAAAAAATGCACAAAGTATATAGGAAATTTTTGTTTAAAGTAAATATAACGTTTTACTTTAACACATCTGATGCTTTTAATATTTTCTTATAGGATTTTCTTTATTATAAAAATTTTGCATGTAACAAAAAAAAAATTTCATGCTTTTGTATCAAAATTGATATTCACAAGAACTCCAATAAAACGCTCTTTTAAAAAAATATTTTTTTACCTATAAAATATTATTTTATATTTTGGTTAAATATTGTGACAATGCTTTTTTTTGCGATATAAGTGCGATATCAGCATGACAAACATATAACACTAATCATATTTATATATTATTTAAATAAATTTAATTTTGATATATTTCTATTTTAATCATATAACAGTTGCCTTATGTGTTATAGTCGATATTAACAGGCGAAAAAAAAAGGCGAAAAGATGGATGATAAACCGCAATTGATTTATGTCTATATGAAATGCTTTCAAAAGGAAACGCCGCAGAGATGAAACTGGATAAAAAGAAAAAAACTTCCAAGAAAAATCCACAATTCGTCCAGAAGAAGCTCGTTTCATCGAGCTTTCACAACATATATATATATATATATATATATATATATTTATATATCCTATCCACATACAATATCCGTATAGTAGTAGCAAGAAGAGCAGAACACTACGGGAAGAACAATCGTTTATCCGGCCCCGTGAATTGTTCAAGTTTCATTGTTTCCTTTAGATAAAATGTACGAGGTTTTGCAAGAGGTATAAGACGAGGGGGGATCAGAGATGGGGAGGGGGCGGGTTTGAGTAAAAATAATAGTATTTTCCTCTAAATGTCCTTTATTTCGGGCTTTTCTCCCGATTCGGGAGTAGCGTTCGCACTTTTGCCCGCGTCGTTTCCCATTCAAATTCATATAATGGCGACGCTCTGTCCTACAAAATAATCTTTTTGGCGTCATTGTGCGGGTTAATGTGTGCACACTTTGCCTTTAACATGTTCAAAATTCAATTGTGTATTAGGCAGTTAAGGATTTTAACACTTTAAGGTAACGCGCCGTGTTTAACTTGCGCGATAAACGCGAATCCCTAAAATATGACTCAAGGTACATTAACCATTTTTATTTCTAAAAATAATATTAAAATTATTCAAATTCAAAAAATAATAAATAAAATAAAAATTTATTTATATTAACACTATTGTGGACGCACTATAAATTATTAAACTATATTCTTGGAAGCAATATGGATCCATTGGTCATTAAAGATTTTTGATTTGTGGATTCTATGTAGAAATTGTCATTTAAAACTCCCGGATATTAGGAAGACAGGTAAATTGTATTTTTTTTCCAGATTGTTAGAACTGTCTATAACATTTGCCGAGCGTCTGTTTGTCAAAAGGTTTAATTATCTCAGAGTTCCGCAACCACCGTATTCGCCCGATTTGGCTCCATGCGACTTCTGGCTATTCATAAAATTGAAAAGGCCTTGACACGATCGAGGAGATAAAAACTGAATCGAAGAAGGTCTTGAAGGCTATACCGGAAAAAGACTATTCCGACTGTTTCTTCTAAATTGATTTAGAAAAATAAATAAAGAATTTATATTTTATAAACAAATTCACCTTACATTTTGATCACAGTATTATTGCTATTCATAATAATGTTTTCGATTTACGTTATAAAATACAACAATAATAATTTAAAATGAATACAATCGAACTAAATTCGAAACTTCAAATAGCACGCACAAAACAAATATGAAATCTAAAAGAAGATTAAGTCTACATAAACTATCGAAACGGTAGGGACAATTGCAGATTAAAATATAAGCCGATATATTATTACAACGTTCGGCATTATCAAAACTTCTAAGCAACGCTCGAAATATTTCACATCTTGCATATAAAGAGATAGAGAGAGAGAGAGAGAGAGAGAGAGAGAGAGAAATTTCACAATATATATATATATATATATATATATATATATATATATATATATATATATATAGAGTATATATACACGTATTATATTTCTGAATGTAGGACGAAAACTCATTATCTAAGAAGAGATACGACACAGATAAAACAATTCACATTGTGAGGCTTCACCAAAGCGAAACACGATGGGAATACTTCAATGCGAATTGTACACAATTTTGAATGTGGATCCGTATCGAAATGTATCGAGGATTCGCTCACTTCATCTCCCTTATTCCTTCTATACTGGCACACGGTGTTTCAATATAAAATTAATCTTGCGTAAATTTCCAATCTGACTGCCTACCGAAACCCCTGAAATTCACAAATGTAGTGCAACAATGGTCTATATATATATATATATATATATACAGGTCGAATCGAAACGCAAGAACCCGTCTTTAATAATTGCTATACATACGTATCATCAATCAAAATAAATGATGACGATTTATATAGTTGACTAGATATTAGAATGACGATAAGTAAATTTTGGTTAATTGATTATTAATAAATAACGTGTATTATCATATTGTATGGTATTTTTAAATTGATTTTTCGAAAATTTTTCAATGTCAAATTAGGTCGAAACTATGTATATTTGATCATTTTCGATGACAATGTAAGAATCAATTGACAGATTTACAAAATAATTGATTAATTATATCGCTTAATAATAATACAATGATACTGTATTAAACTTTATTACACACTTGATTAGATTAAAATTACAACATGTTGTATACTAATATGCAAATATCTTTAGAAATGGATAATCATAGTTGCAATAATGGAACAAAGGAACGTAATAACAACTGTAACATTAGCCATAACCGTAAATAGCAATGTTTATTATTACTACAACTTGAATATTACGGATCTCCATCGGGAATATATAAATCTAATTATGTTAGGTTTTTTTTTTGTTGCGTCGATTTTTATGCATCATCCTGTGTATTTAACGTTTGGGGTCATAAAATACGCCCTGTTCTCCGCAAATTTTTGGAGCACGTATGTGAACTATGGCCGACCCCGGTCCCGTTTGTGTGACCGCTTGAATTTTGTATGGGAAACGGCTAACAATGGCGGCACCTGGCAGCGCGAGGGTTGTTTCAGCGCGCGGCGGCCATTAGCCCTGAAAACTGGGCGTCCTGAAAAATGGCCGCCGTCGATTATACGCACGTCCAGCCGAAAACGATCCAAAAAACATGAATTATATAATGGCGCGGGCGCGCTCTTTAAATTTAAGATAACGCACACCTAATTGATGTTGGAATATTTGTAACTTTCGTACGTTGACGTCGAAAAATGCGGGCTCATAACGTTTTAAAATATACAATATGTACGTTTCATGCTAACCATGTATTTATATGGAATTAGTGTAATATATTATATTTATTTTTTCAGAGACCGTGTAATTAATCATATTTTTATTATGTCTGTTTGTCCGGATAGAATTTTGTAATCGATTTTTCGAGCACTTGCTGATGTCCAATTGGGCTGAAACTTTGTATAATTGCTCACTCTTGATGACAATGTAAGAATAAATTAACATATTTATAAAATAATTGACTAATTAGGGATAATTAATTATATCGAATTATATAATACAATGGTGCGTTTGTTATTATTGGTAATGCATATTAAATAAGTGATTTTTTATTCAAAAATGTATTCTCTTCCGATTTTTCAATCAATTTTTTATAATATATATTTGACGTAATAAATAAAAATCAACTAAAAATATGTAGAAAAAATAAAATTATAATAACCATACATAAAAAATAAAATTATAATAAATAAAAATAAGATTTTATATTTTTTTACGAATAATAATAAAATTTACGTAATTTTTATGACCGGCACTAGTTTTAAAAATAATTCTGTAAACGTTCACGTTTTAAGCTAATATCATTGAAACTATATATATATGCTAAAACGTTTAAGTCTAGATTTTACGTCCAAAAAAAAAAAAAAATAAGGGAGTAATTTTCAAGAAATAAAAGGAAAGCGCTCATAATATTTTTTTTTACAGCGTAAAGCGCAAAAAATATCCTTTAAATTGCTTTCGTAAAACACAATGGTCGAAAGCGTTGATATCGCGTAAAATTGTCCATTAAAATCAAATTAGTTTATATATATATATATATATATATATATATATATATATATATATATATATATATATATATATGTGTGTAAATATTTTTATTTTACCCTTGTGCAATGCAAAATAAACAATATGTCGATTAATATAATTGCGCAATAATAAAACGTAATTCGAAAGTAAACGTCCGTTATGTATTATTTAATCGGTTTACACGATGAAAATTATTCATTACAATTATTCGCGTAATTCGAATATTTTATATTGTCGGAATTCAATAATTAAATAATGCATAAAATCAATAATATATTTAGAGGTTGAATGTAAAGCTGACGACTCGTTGCACTGCATAATTTTAAACGAATGCATCAGTTTGTTGTGCTACTGATTTCCGAAAATTTATATAAATTAATATATCAGTCTAATATAATTTACACGTGTTTTATTGAAATATTTTATCGGTGAAAATACAAAATATAAGTTGAAAAACAGTTTGTGGAATCGAATTGCATTTTTGCAACATTAAAAAGAAATATTAAACCACGGTTGCCGTAAAACCAATTTTATGGTATCGTAACTCATTCTATGGCATAGATAATAGTCATTGATTCTATAATATAGACTCACTACTTGTAGATTAAGTCAGATCGAAATAGAGCTGCGGTTCTCAATCGTGAAATTCGGAATAACTATTGAAAATTATAATAATTTTATATCATTTTTAAATGTATGAGCATAAAATGAAAATGTACTACTATGATCGAAGAGTTAAATTGTATTTTTTTTCTAAAGTTGGTAGGACTGTCTATAACATCAAAAGGTTTAATTATCGTTTCTTTATCACGATAATGTATCATGTCATACTGCATTTGTTTATCGCGACCTTTTTGCCAAAAACTCGAATCATATCGTTCCGCAACCACCGTATTCGCCCGATTTGTCTCCGTGCAACTTCTGGCTATTCAGCAAACTCAAAAGGCCAATGCAGACACTCCGTTTTGACACGATTGAGGAGATAAAAACCGAATTCAAGAAGGTCTTGAAGGTTATACCGGAAAAAAACTATTCCGACTGTTTCGAGGACTGGAAAAAGCTTTAGCAAAAATGCGTTTTATCGAACGGGGATCACTTTGAAAGGGATGAAATTGATTTGGAAGAATTAATAATAAAATACATTTTATAAATAAATTCACCTTACTTTTTGATCACAGTGTTATATAAAAATCTTCGATTGATTTTTTTCTATTATATATATATATGTAATATGTATTATCATAAAAAGAATACAAAATTGTTTACACAATATCTAGAATAACGAAAAGAAAAATCACGAAAAGGTAGATAAAGATTTTTTCCATCGTAAAGATTGAATATTACTGTTATACAAAGGGGTGGAAAAGCGATAGAAAAAAATAAAGAAAAACTCTTATATACCGTCGGTGAATAGACGATAGTTTTTAATTTAGAAACTTGAACCGAGTTCATTTTTCATCATAATAATGGTACAAAAGTGCTTAACATTAAGAAAATAGTCATAAAAAATGAAATATGGTTAATTTTGAAACGGTCAAGTGTCGATATATAATTTTATAGAGAAATTTATTAATATTTCTTTTACAATGTTAATTAATAAATACATTTATTATGAAAATTTTAAAAAGATTTTTCTTTATTTTTATTACGTCGATCATTTTTGCAAATGTACGACGAAATACAGTTTTTTTTTTATTATCAAATATCAAAGAAAAAAAAGGTGAAAATTACGAGGGTTGTTTTCGCGCCGAATGCTCAATATTAGAATCGATTATGGCCGATTTTATAACCAGATTATGACCGCACAGTCTTAATTGATCGGGCGGTTCCGTTATTTATTAACGAAAGATACGAAGCCGTTAATTAATACGTTAAGTGAGCAATAAAATTAATATGTTGTTGTTAACCTGTGTTATATACATATTTTTTTTTTAAATAAATGTAAAGCATTTTTTATACTATAATATTTATATTATTTTATGAAATAAAATTTGCTCTAAAATATTTTTCAATATATTTATTTCATCAATATGAATTATTTTTAAACATAAATAGCAGCTCACTTCAATGCGTTAGAGAAATAATATAATGAGGTTAAATCGCATGTAAATTACGTGCAATTCGCTAAAACTTTTAACAAGATGCAACAAAGTTTCTAGGAATATAAGCACACGTGTTAAACTTATTTAAGCTCTTAACAACCGAAACTACGGCAAAACCGATAAATAAACTCAAAGAAACTTTAACATATATATATATTAAAGCCTGGATCGTTTTTAATAAGTATTTTTTTGTGTGTTTGTTTGTTACAAACGAGAGATAATTAAAAAAGGCTTATTTCAAAATTTAATATATGCAGAGCATACAAATCGGATATTTAGAATGAGTGACGTGAGTTTTATTTTTTTTTATTTTCATTATAAATAAACAAAAAGAGAGTTAAAATTTTACGATAGCGTAAATAAAAACAAGCGTGTGAGCCGCAAAACGATACATTTTAAAGCCTTTATCGAACCTTGATATAGAAAACAAAACGGACTGGCAGAGGAAAATACGAATGGAAAAAGAGATATTCGCGCGAAAAAAAAAGAAATAAAATGAAATAAAAAGTGGAGAATTGAATAATGTGAGGCGCTCTAAATTGTGAAGCTTGAAAAATTCAACGGGCCCATTTTCATCCGGATGCGAATCTTTAAAAGGCTGTGATGGTAGCCGAAGGCACCTGTCAATTTATCTATGGGAAATGAGAGCCCTCCTCGTGGTATTTTTCCGCCAGAAGGTGCGCGACGAGGTAGAAAAGAGAAAAAAAAGAGAGAAGACAGAAAAAAGGGGCCCAAAGGATACCTTTTCTGTCCTCCGTCAAGTGTCTTAGAAGACGCGCTCCTTAAAAAAATGGAAAGGATATTGGCGTTAATGCTTCAAAATGAATTTATTTTAAAAGGTTTTTAATGCCGAAGCGTTAACGGTCCTTAAAATCCCCGGCGTTTGCTCGTTGAAAATCGATATCGTCCGAATTTCGAGATGAAAAACTAAAATCGAGGAGGCCATTTTAGCGATGAATTTTCATCTCTTTTTGTTTTTTTTTTTTTTTTTTTTGGTACGATCTCGAAACGAAAGAATTCTTTCGCCGTCGAATATGTATCTGGCGTACGAACGAGAGGAGTTTTCCGATTGGTCAGCGGAATTTTCGCCGGTTTTCGTCAAAATTGATGAGTAATTCGGAAAACGAGGTTACGCTTTTCCGTGTTTACACGGCATTCGCGATTAATTCTAAACGTTAAATGCTGACGCGGTGGAAATTTATCTGCCGTGAAAACGTTCGAGAGAAAAAGGTTTTTGATTATTTAAGTCTCAATTTAATGTCTACATACATTCATAAATATATATCTCCATCAAAAATATGTTTTTTTTTAAATAATGAATACGCACTTTTAAGCTTTTTTCATCGGACATCTGAAATTTTTCTTTCGTTGAAAAGTCAAAATGCTGAAGTGGTACAGCACACTTACCTGTAACAAGAAAAAAAAACACGGGATATGAATCAAAAATAACATGAAAAAAATCATGAAACGAATTCAATCTATACTTCAGAGAAAGAGAGAGAGTTTTTCTACCGAAAACAAAGTTTGCTGATTGGATATTAAAATTCAAATAACACGAGAGCAAACTTGCTCACTGAGAAACTAACTACAAAGGAGAAAGTTTTATTGAATTTTATATATATATATATACAATTTATAAATCATACGTTTTTATACATAGTACATAAAATTAGTGTGAATATTTTAAAATTATAAAATAAAAATTATTTATTTTAAATATTTCAATGATGAATGAACATTTTGTCTAAACGCCGTTACAAGCTATTAATCACCGGTTCAATTTGATATATACGATGAAAAAAAAAAGCTCAATCGCCGAACGAAATACGAATTGTACGAACGTTTAATTCCATTAGCGGTTTTATTTTGCGTTGAATTTTTCATTTTTCAGCGGCGAATTTTCACACGGGACCGCGCGCGATTTTTCCGGCCGCGATCCGGAAAAATCGCGCACCTCGTAGATAGATATTCGTCGCGTTATAATATTTTCTCGATGGTTCGCGTTTTATTTTTCCTTTCGCCGTCGCCGACGAAATATCGAATTCTTTAAAAATCGACCATGTCGCCCGGAAAATCGCAAAAGAAAACCGACCGTCTTATTTCATCGTGCCGCTTCCGATTTAATATTGGGATCAGTTTTCTTCGGTCTTGTCATATTTTTTATTGCGTTAGGATGTAAGGAAACGTGGACTCTTTCGTTTTGTCCGAGTTTCGGATCGAATCGTTTTCTTTCTTCTATTTTTTTTCCTTTTTCTTCTTTTCCTTTTATACTTCCGATGCCTATCTCTATCTCTTGTGGAAATGAAGGAAATTGGTCGCACCTAGATAATCTGAAATAGTAGTAGAAAAAGAAAAGAGGTCACTTTTTACGATCGCACTACCATATTCTCCAGCGTCGTATAACGCACTAACCGTATAAAAAGTCAATGTCTTACGAATTTTCTAAATACGCCGGAAAAGCCGTACGGAAAACTACAAGTAGGCCGAATAGATGAAAACATACATATATTTTTTTTTTACTACTATATAAATCTAATTGGATGAAAAATGTGTGTTAAACATAATTTTTGACATTATATGACATTTTTTTAATATTAAAAAAAATATTTCTTTAAAGGTTTTTTTATATACACATCAAAAACCTCGATTTGAGTCGTTTTTGAAGTTATAATCGATTTATATTTATAATAGTGATCCTTGTGAGTTTGTTTCGATTTGCGTATTCTTCTTCCGGTTCCAGTTAACGACGCAAATCGAGATTTCGGTGTACAATATTTGATATTTATATATAAATAAAGTATAAATATTTTTGTATAATTTACTATTTAATATTTTAAATGACTATTTTGTCAGAATAAAAATTCAGTAATAAACAATTTTCATATTTATATAAATTAAATTATATCGTGTTATATTTTCGACTATGTTGTATTCTTTTTAATAATAAAAAGAAAAAAAAATATGCTAATATTGAAATTCTTCCTTTGCTTCATGCAATGCCAGCGAATCTTTATCGACTCGACGAATTTTCCGAAGCGTCGCAAAAGTTTCGCTCCGTTCGGAAAATTCGCCGTAAAAACTCGTCGGTCGTAAAGACGAAACACTTTCTGCGACGGTCGTAAGTCGAGAACTTGTTCTACTTATTATTATTATTATTATGTTGCGTAAGCGTTTAAGTATATTTTCGTTAATTGAAATATAGTCCGCGTTAAGTGAAAGGATTATTGCCTTTGGCGAACATCCAAAGCGAAACTACGATGTAGATTCCGCTAATTTATATTAACACTCTAAATGCGACTGCTTTATTAGTTTTGTGATTGGTGTGTTTTCTTGTTTACCAAAAATGCTTTACATACGTATATAAATCAAGGGGGGAATGTTGTTGCAGATGTATTAATACAAGGGAGAAGATTGCGATTTACCTCAGGCGCCATTGCTTTAAATGAAAATATTTATTTACAACAAAAAGAATAAATGTATATTAATTTTTATATAATCATATAAAATATTTTTTTCGAAAAAAAAAACACACACACACTTTCATATCGTATATTTTACCAATAATAACAATCGCACCATTGTATTATCATATTAATTAGAATTGTTATAGCAATATAATTAATTATCACTTATTAGTTAATTATTTTGTAAATATGTTAATTGATTCTAGCATTGTCATCAAGATTGAAAAAGTATGTAAAATTTCAACTCAATTAAACATCAGGAAATACTCGAAAAATCGATTACAAAATTTTAACCAGACAAATGAAACTTATATATATATATAATAGTGTGTAATAATATATTTAGTTACAATAGTAAAATTAATTTATAATAAATTAGAAAAAAGTTTATACGTACTATTGAATTTATTATTTTATTTTTGAGATTATTTTTATTATGTTGAAGTACTGAAATGATTACTTTTTTGCAAGTCTTTAATGTACCTCAAAAAAGCTTTCAAAATTTCCAGATAGAAAGTTAATTTACTAGAAATTTCCAACTCGGAATATATTCATATTTTATTCGTTAGACAGTCAAAGAAACTTTTCCACTAACATAAAAATAACGTATAAAATATTACGACACCAGCGAAAACTATCATATTAAATAATAATAATAATGATAAAATAAAATAGAAAATGTCGATCGCATTTCGCAATATTAACATCCATCGGGGGGGGGGGGAAATCAATATTTTATACGGCCATGATCGCATTCGGATAGATTCGAATGAAAAAATAGAAAGATACGGATAGAAATAAGGATATATTTATATATATATATATATATATATATATATATATATATATATATATATATATATATATATATATCTGACCGAATTCTTTCATATATAAAATACGTACATGTATAAGATACGATTTCTTTTGATCGCCGACCTATCGTTTGACCGAAAATCTGAATGGAGTCAAAACGGTCCCAAGAGTGCCTATTCTCTATTCGCGTTCGATTCAGACCTGCTTTTTTTTTGTAGATCCTAGAATCTGGAACTATGTTAAAATATGGGTATCAACTTTGATTGATTGAATCGAAAAAACGTCGAAGAGTTCGCGAGTGATTCGAAACGATAAAGGATCCGATGAATGCTGTTTTTTTTTTTACTTTATTTTATCATATTATATATGAATACATAGAAAAATTACAATAAAATTTATATTATAAACTAGAGGTTCCCAAACTTTGTTCACGGACCCTTAAGTGAAAAAAAGTATAGGCGGAATGCCAAATTTTATACAACTGGCTCGTTATTATTTTGAAGTAAAAAAAATATATTGTCTTAATTTTTATACAGTATAAAATATAAAATTTCGGTGACTTTTATTTTAGTACAAAAAAACAAGACAAGGACAAAAAAATGAGAATGCGGATCCCCCAACATTGTTCAGGGACCCTGAAATCATTTTGAATCTTCCACGGACTCCCTAAATAATGATACTACGGACCCCGGGGATCAGTAGGGAACACTTTGGGAACCACTGCTATAAATAATTAAAAAAAAAAAATATATATATATATATATATATATATTTGATAAAAAACAGACACTTTTTTCTTCAAACACATTTTCCTTATCGTTGAATTAGATCCATTCGCCGTATTTGAACTTCAATTAAGTCTTATATACTTTTCAGTATACTTTCAACGTATGGAAAAAAAAGGTTCCGGTAATAAGTAGAATTTAGGCTTATATATGTATATATATATTTTTTTAAAAGAGTTTTTTTTTATCAAGGATAAAAATTCTGCCTTAAGCTCAAAGTTATCCTCTTCTCATTTAAAATTTTCCAAATTATCTCTCTATATGCGAATAGTACGTATGAGAATTACAAAATCTGAACACTACAGCGAAATTAGAGTCGAGGGAAAGACACCAATTTCGACTCCTACATGAAAGCCTATTCAAGAATATATATATATATATATATATATATATATATATATATATCAATTTTTAAATTAAGTTCAACGTTTGGCTTTAAAAGAATGAAAGAGACGTCGTTTTGTATATTGTAATTTTTTACATCAAACACAAATGTTTGACTGTTGATGAAATAAAAACGATTTTTTTTCAAACTTGCAACATCGGCAACGTGTTGATATATTTTTTTTTTCATAGAATGAAAAATTATCAATTGCCGATGTCAAAAATGTAAACATGAATGAAATTGAAAAATTATCGTGCACATTTAGACGGCCGTAAAAAAACACGCACGGCTCTGTGTGGTACATATTGATTTTTTTCTGCGCATTTTTCTGAATTTTTGCATCTTTTAAAATTGGTGTGCGCAGTTTTTTTAGCCCTACTCTGCACCGACAGTAAACTTCGCAGGCAATTTGTGTTCATGCTAATATTCACACGTGTCATATATGCTGTATAAAAGCCTTTGAAGCGGCTTACTGCCTCAATAAAATGTAAAGCACGCAAAAATTTGAATGAAAAATGGATGAAAAATCCGAACTCTCCCATTTTTTCCTTTTTTTTTTTGCGGAAAACCTCCCTGTTTCAACAAAGTGAAACCAATGTTAATGCAACGGATATCAATCAAACTGTACCTCTAATGAATGAAATTCTTTCCAATAAATACACACACACACACACATATATATATATATATATATATATATATACAGTCAACCCCATTTTCGTGCGGTTTTTCGTATGCGTTTTCTTTTTTTTATGCGGTGTATGAATCACAATACGACTCATTGAATTATAAAAGTGTTGTCATCACTTTTTTGCTATCGGTGTGTATGTACATATTGTATCATATATTCAGCCAATTTTAATACATAATGCGCCATCCAATAACATCAATTAGTTATCGCCGATCTTTTTTATACGGTCCTCCTCTGTCGCATAAAAAAAATCTGAATATTTTTTTTGTGCGATTCCAATCTACCGCACAAAAACATGCTTAACTATACCACAGACATATGTACTAATTGTATTAAAAAAAACTTAATAATAATAAATATATATTTTTAATATAATATAATTTAACATTAATTTGAATTATACTTACGAACACACACACACACATATATATATGTATATATATATATATATATATATATATATATATATATATATATATATATATATATATATATATATGTGTGTGTTGAGGCTAATAATTTTCCCGTAGAACAATAACGTATAACGTTCCATTGTGATGCCACGATTCGTTAGCTTCGAGCTATCACACAAAAGCGAAATAGTACCTCGGATGGAACGCAAACCGGCGGTTTTTTATCGCTGGCGAATATTTTTTTTCCTATCCAAAGACGATTAGGACGATCGTTTAATTTTCGATCGAAAAGCTCTACGCTTCGACATCACAGACCCCCGGTAGTTACACGTTGTAACGGCGTTCGTAAAAAAAATTCAACAAAAAATAAAGGGAGCAAAATCTCCCAAAAATAATACTCCCCTCATATAATATAAAAATCGGATCGATAAATGTATATTGAAAAGTTGATTTTTTTTACTATTATAAGTGTTTCTAGTTCTATTCATATCTAGTGTTTCTAGATAAAAAAATACAAATATTAAATTAACAAAAAAAAAATGATGAAAATATGATATAATAATAAAAAAAAAATTCACAAAAACCGCCCACTGGTCGACTCACCTACGATAAAGCCCTAAATCATTTTAAATGCGCCCTTTATAGCCTTGCGTACGTTTTGCGCAGATGATTCATTATACGACGGATATTATGTATTCGAGAGCGACTTTTGTCGCATATCATTATCATAACGCAATAAATATTTATTACTTGCCGCCTTACTTACGTAAAACACTACATTATACCAATTTTTTTAGTTGTGCTAAAATCGCAACTAAACCGACTTTAGCACAACTTCTCATTATTCAGATGAAAATTGTTACATAGTATTGAAAAATTATAAAATTTCGCCTTTTCAAAATTATATATACTACTGCGATAAAAAAGTAAGGTGAAATTGTCATTTAAAAATCCCGGGTATCAGGAAGGTAGGTAAGTTGTAAATTTTTTCTTAGGTTGGTAGGACTGTATATAATATTTGCTCAACGTCTATTTGTCAAAAATTTCAATTATCTCCGAGTTGCACGCGTTTTTACAACTCTTCATAATAAAGCACCATGTCATACTGCATTGGTTCTTTGCAACTTTTTTGCCGAAAACTCCACTCATACCGTTCCGCAAACACCGTATTCGCCTGATTTGGCTCCGTGTGATTTCTGGCTCTTCGGCAAACTCAAAAGACCAATGCGAGGATGCCGTTTTAACACGTTTGAGGAAATAAAAACCGAATCGAAGAAGGACTTGAATGAAGGCTCTTCCGGAAAAAGACTATTTGAAGACTGAAAAAAGCGTTTTATCTGACGAGGATTACTTTGAAGGTGATGAATAAATAAAAAAATTACATTTTATAAACAAATTCACTTTACTTTTTGATCATAGTATTATATTATAATAGTACGGATTTGGACTCGATTTTAGCATTTTATGATGGTTGTTTTTTTTATTATTTCCATTCAGAACGGGGTCAAAAGCGGTCTCCGATTTTTTTTTTTTTTGGGTCCGTCATTAGCAAAATCAAAATGCTTTTTATTCGAACACTGGCACAAACCCAATAATATTGAAGTTTCGATCGGTCGACGGGTCATCTATTAGACCAAAAGGGAAAACGCTGATCCGTCAGTTTAATAATAACTCAAGGAGTGGACTGCGGCGAAGTCGTCCATCAAACCCTCGGAATGGTGCTATAAAATAGACCAGTGTTTGTCCTATGAAAACGCCCTAGTAGCACAAAAATTTCTTTGCATGTAAACAAGGTCAAAAATCGGAAGGCGAATCGTCATAATAAAAATGTGTTTATTATATTAGAAAAAAAAACGAAATTTTAAATTATATTTTTTATTTAAAAAATATTAATTTATATAAATAATATCGTAACATAAAAATGGAAATAATGCATTTTATTATATCCACCTTATTTTCCGAACGTTGCCCCGATCGATCACAATCTTTTCTATGTTTCGTAAAAATATGATAATGAGAAAATCGTTTTATGAAAATATTGAGTGCATGTTTATGTATTTATTTTTCGAAAAACGATTTAAAATTACTGTTTATAACGGTTCATTAGATTTGAAAATTTACCGAATGTTACTGATTTTTCGTTCCATTTATATTAAATACGAATGACTGAATCGAATACATTATTTTAATTCGAATAATATATTTTTCAGGATAGTTAATTTCAACGTAGCGTTAAATTTATTTCCACAACTTTTCACCGAAATGAAAAATTGGACCGACGATATTAATATATAAAACAGTACACACACACACACACACACAACATACGTTATTAAAATATTATATTAAATATTGGTTCATTTTAACGATGATTCAATCAAAAAAGAAAAATCCATTAAAAACGCGATTATTTTCAATTGTAATATAAATTCGGCAATTTCTATTTTATGTAATGCTTTAAAATATTATTTAAATTTTATAATTACAATAATTATTAACATAAAATATATTAATCTTCTAAATACGATTTATGAAAATATCGTATTTTGCATTTTAATAAAATTATTTTTGATATTGCAGCGTGTCTGATGTTACATATCTTAAATCTCTCAAAATTTTTATTTTTTTTTATGAGAAAATAAATTATTTTTTTATAATATATATATATATATATATATATATATATATATATATATATATATATATATATATATATATATATATCACATAGAATTATATAATATTAATTAAAATATTTTGATTTTTAAAAATCAAAATTTAGAATACAAAATTTGTATATATATAGAAGAGAGAAAAATTAAAAAATATGTAAATTTTATTATAAATGATTTATTGAGTAATAAATTGCGTTTCATTTTTTCTGGAAATTATATATATATATATATATATATATATATATATATATATATATATATATATATAGTGTAATTGAAAATTTCGCGTATAACCGGATTTTTAATGGAAAATTCTCACATATTCTTTATGAGAATAGAATTAAAATTTAACCTTTGAATGAAGAAGTGTACGAAACGGCATAAATCAACCCCATTATTGTGTCGTTATTGTGAATTTATTAATGTAATCTGGCCGTGTCAATATGTTCCGGTCATAAATTATGCACTTTAATGTGTTACCGTTGCCACCTGAAACGTGAAAAAAGCTTCACACACACACACACACACACACATACACGCAAACTATATATATATCTATATACATTGAAATATATTATTAAAGAGAAAATTCCATGTGAAAATATGTAGGGGTGTCATCGCATTTTCTCGGACCGCGACCCCCGCGCCGTTCAATATTTAATATCCCTGACTGCGGTTTGAGTGATCGGCTTACGAAAATACGACTCCGAATTCAATTAAAACACGTTTTAATGGGATATACCCTCGTACAATTTTGCACAATTTCGCATATTTCGCACCTCTACAGAGCGGAAAAGCGTACGCGCGGTATGAGGCTTTCACGGAGGAGACATCTGTACATTTTTTCCGGTCAAATTTTATTTAGAATTCGAAGCCTGAATTTTTTTAATCCGCACTCAACATTTATAAATATAACTCGCGAACGAACTAGAACATTCTTTGTTTATGTTTTTTTTTTTGGAAATATTTTCATTACGAATTCATCGATATTTTTCATTACACACACACATATATATATATATATATATATATATATATATATATATATATAATCCGATTTAAGAATTCGCATTTCCATTGTGCGGTAATGTATAAATCAATTTGTAATATTTAACATAAATAAATGTATAAAATATTTCGAGTAACGAATGAATTATTACTGTATTCATCATATTTACATACACACACACACACATATATATATATATATATATATATATGTTGTTGAATATAAAAACATTCATATGATAAATGTGTATCGATCGATATTTTTCAAATTCCCAAGCGTACGTCAAGAAGAGTGTTCTTATATATATATATATATATATATATATATATATATATATATATATATAAATATATAAATTTATATATTTATATATATATATATATATATATATATATAAATATATAAATTTTGGTAGATTTTCTCGTAAATTTCCATCAAAGAAACTCGATCGAAAACGAACCGCCCTCGTGGAAAGCCACCCCTATGCGATGTTCGGATTTGAACCACCCCAAATTTTCGTTCGTCCTAGAAACGACCGGCGTCTAAGTTCTTTGCCAGGGCAAAAACCCACGACTGGTGGGGTTGCAAAATTCGCAAAGACCCCACCCCAGCGACCGTCTGAGAACTTAGAGGGTTGAAATTGGGTCGAAATTAAAGAATACATTAAAGGGCGCGGCGACAGTTACCGGGAATTACGTTTTTGTAGGTTGCATGTAGCCGAAACTGGGTTTCTCAAATTTTTGTCCCCCATCACACTATACGATTTCAAAAAATATTTATTCCTAATACAAACATTTCTTAATACTTTTCATTTGTATTATCATTCATTTTCCTATATATATATATATATATATATATATATATATATATATATATATATATATATAAAGGAGGACGAAGGTTGTACATGTGAGTAATTTATAGATTATTTTACAATGTCGACGCATATTTGATCCTGAATGCTTATTACTTCCACTTATTGCTCTCTATGTGTAGTAGTTTGCAGTATTTCCCGGAGAAAATTACTCGAAATATTCAATGATCTATTCAAATATTCATCGAAACACGATACAAGTCAATTATAGATGATTAAATCGGAAATAGATTTTCTCATTATATATGTATATGTATATAAAATATTCTTAGTAAGGTGAAATATACATTTGAATTATTTATAACAACGTAAATTCTGAAAATAGCTAACGATATAAATTGCAAAAAATATTTTATTGAGATTCAAAGTATTGTGTGTTTGATTGATTAAATATAGAAATACTCCAAAACCTCAATTTGCGTCGTCGATTAATTTTCATCAATTCAGTGTTGCGTCGTTAAAATTTCGATTTGCGTTGCTAAATTTTATTAAATTTTTCAATGTTTAATTTCAAATTTCGTGTAAAAGTGAACGGTATCGATTTGTATTTGAAATAGTGACACTTGTGAATGATGGTTGTGGTGTTAGGGCTTGTTACGATTTGCGTCGTCTTCTTCCGGTCCCAATTAACGACGCAAATAGAGATTTTGGTATTTATTCATTTTATATTAATTTGTTTAAAATTAAAAGCTATATGTGAACATTCTCAAAATTTTTGTAATATATACCATATATATATATATATATATATGTGTGTGTGTGTGTGTGTGTGTGTGTGTAACAAGTAACAACTTTAAAGTGAAATTTTATAATGCAGTTAATTATTATGACTACTAGCGAGCTTTATGCCAAATTAAATTTCATACATTTTAAACCCGTCATTTACACGTTTCTCACAAGCAAAACCCACTTTTTCACACATAATTATAATGCATAAATGTGGAAGAATTTATACTTAATTTAACACACATTATGTAAGCATACTAATAACTATTTTATTGTATTAAAAAAGTAATGTTAAATAATTATATCGATATATATAGATATATATGTTTTTTTTTGGATTAACATGAATAATTTCATGTATGCTAAACGTTTGTGAATATCTAAATAAGCACGCGTCTTTCAGGGGTTTCGAATTCTGGATTAACTCGCAAAGCAGATTAAGTGGTATAAATTGAGAACGTCTGATCGATAAACACGATGAAATGAAGAACCCCAATAATACACAAACTCGTAATTGGTCCCGTTGGACACTTTGAAAACCGCTGGAACGCTGAAAGGGCGCTTAAATCCCTCGACCGTAAATCAAATCGAAACCTGATACGGATCGCTTTTGCAAATTGCTAGAATGTCGATAATATATATATATATATATATATATATATATATATATATATATATATATAAACACACGTCTCTGACACAGAACGCATATATTATTTTACATTATATATTATATATAATGCCTGCGAGTGTCGTTTCGGATTTATTCCGCGGGAAATAATGCGATTTTTGACCCGGGATAGCGAGGTCTTTTTTTTTTTCACTTTGTCATTTTTAAAGCGCCCACGCACCCTCTTCGGGTAATTGCTTATCGTTGTCTTGGCACTTTTTGAATCAATCGACTGGAAGCTCAGATATGTGAAAATCGAAGGTAAAAATGTCCCAAATAGAAAAATATCCGCGACTCGTTCAAAATATACGAGCTTATCCCCGACTTCCAAATGGAAAAATGCACTATCGAATCATACAAAACCTGAAATTCCTTCACCAATATATGAAATATAAAAATTTTATTTCGAAAATCATATACAGTCAACTCTCTTTCTACACGCTAGATACGTTCTTTAGCAAACGTGTAGAGAAAAATTGTATAAATAAATATATTACAATAAATATATTACAATTACAATGTTCCCATAACTTTAAAAAATCATCTAAGATGAAACAACTTCATATATTTTCTAAAAAAAAGACGCGCAAAAATGTAATAATGAAATTCATATTACACAAGTACAGTCAACTCTCTTTTTACACGGTAGATATGTTCCTTAGCAAACGTGTAGAAAAAAATCATATAAATAAATATATACGACATGTGGTTATTTTGGAAATATGTTCCACAATTTAAAAAAAATAGTACAGGATGAAAAACTATATATTTTATAAATATTATACATAAGTATTTATAAAATAAAATTAGCTTATAGTAAAAATTCAATTCATAAATACAAAACAAATTAGGAATAAAAATCAATTTTGCTATTATTACGTACTGAACCAAAAATACTATCATCATTAGATATATCTTAGATATGTCTAGCACAACTGTTGGGTTTTCATCAAGTCAAGTCATAGCAGTCAGAAATTATGTATACAAGCCATAAAATAGACTTAGTCTAACTAATCAATTTATGGGCATAAATCGACCGACTTTTTTTAATTATGAACACTCCAATTTTGTTATTAGAACAAAAAATTATATTTATTCTTATCAGTGAACCGCGTACATAAAAATATCGTGTAAAAAGCGAGTTGGGGCGTACTCGAGATTTTGCGATCGTGCGACACTCGTATACAAGCCATAAAATAGACCTAGTCTAACAACTGACCAATTTATGGGCATAAATCGACCGACTTTTTTTTAATTATGAACAAAAAAATCGTGTAAAAAAAGAGTTGGGTGTTTTATGAATCATATATATATATATATATATATATGTGTGTGTGTATTCGTTCATTAGATTGAAACCGAAACAAATTTGCGGAAAATCGTCGAACGGTTTATAGTGCAACATACTGATATTGTCGACTATGAGTGGATCATAACAGCTCACTGTGCCCCATTTAACGCCATTATCCATTATTAAGGTACACAGATGTTACACAACGCATTACATTATTATTATATATACAATTTATACGTGTATTACGGTGGAACGTTTGCGTACATAAGCGTAAACAATAGCGCACATTCGGCACGATTACGATTACGATTACGCTTCCGAAAATTTTGGATCCCGAACGCTGCATGCAGCATTATCAAAAAAGTTTGCTCTGTTATTTGTCTTAAATGCGCGTTTAACTTTACATGTTGTTGTATGTCAGTTAATATTATTGGGGAACGTTTGCTAATTACGTTCAATTAATTCCTATAAACTATCTAACTGGAATATGGAAAAGAAATCCATAAAAAAAATAAGTTATTATTATTCAAACATTTTTTAGATGTAACTCTATATTTTTAAAGATTACTTAAAATTAAAGTAACAATCTAAGAGTCGAAAAAGTCTTTCGATCTAAAATGTCAGTCGGCATCACTAATTAAATTTATTTCAATTTATAATTCATTAGAATTTTAAACCAATCGTTTGAATTTTAAGACGTTAATTGTTATTTTTATATAAAATCGACTTGCTGACTTAATTCAATATTTAGATTTATTTATTTATTTTTTTTTTTTGAAAAGCTTTACACATATTTTAATTTATTTTACTCCTTAATTAATTTAATAATTTAATATTTTATTCATATAATTAGTTAATTAAAAAAAAATATTAAATATAGGTGTTATATCGAGATAACGAATTAATCCGCCAACGAATTAAAACGCCCTCATATTTCACAATATCTCAAGGTGAATTGTATTCGATTATGATATTTTAATTCCATACAAAAGGCTTGAATAATTTTAATTAATGTTTAAGTCGTTTTTTTTTATTCGAAAATACATTTCATATTAATATACACCTGCAGAGGAAAACGCGTCAGTTTTAATTCGAAGCACGAACGCGTCATAAATTCGAACAGATTCCAAAAATACGGATATATTCATATTTATGAAATTATGGAATACATTCCATACTTTTTGTTATATTTATTTTCAAAAAAAAAAAGATTTTATAAATATAATATACACGAAATTCAAAGCGACAACGCACATTTGTGCGGGTCTCAACTTCGAACTGTGTCAGTTTGCATTTGAACCTCGGCGTAAAAGCCTTTGTTTGATGGGACCCTTACGTTTTATACTGGCGTGACCTGCGATTCTGAGGGATTTCGATTGGAACCGTTTGTCCTTGTGTTATATTGCCCGGGATTTGAACCGAAGAAATAACCTCAGGTGTGAGCAACGACTCGAAACGTTTCGACAATGTCACATTGAATACAATGTAATATATTGAAAATTCGGAAAAATCGCACGTCAATTATATATATATATATATATATATATATATATATATATATGCGATAATATAAACGTCGCGTTTATCTGTTACAACTACGACGAATGTTTTATGAGTGAAAATCCAATTCAAACTTGATAATTTGTTGGCGAATAAAGTTCGGCGAAAACTTTATGGAATGTGCGCAATAACTTTATGGAATAACCGCAAAATGAAAATGTATCGTTTTCGACGGAAAATTTAAAGAAAATCACACTTGTAACGATGACATTGGAAAATGATGCTCGAGTATATCGATTTTTAAGAAAACGTTATAAAAAGCCACGTATAAACAGTTGAACTTATTAATGTATTGAAATTGTTGCTCGTTTCCACTTAAAATATCAAAGAGCAATAACTGTTTTGAATTTCAAAATTATGTAAAAAAAAAACTCATGAAATATTAATAAAATTTATACACAATGAATATTTTTTTCATGTATTCCATAAAATATTAAAAAATTCAAAATATTAAAATGCGATGTTTAATGTTAAACTTTTCTTTGTGAATATTTTGTTTTTATTCACATATTAAAAGGTGACGAATAATGAATAATTATAAATTATTTTATCGAAGAGAATCAAATTTGTGAGAAAGTGTTACCTCATTTATAAAGTTTTATAATGTTATACTTCACGATCTCGTTACGTTTAGACGTATCAAAATTTCTGGAAATTTAAACCCCAAATAAAACGAAAATGCCCTTAAACTCGGATACGTATTGTTGCATATACGTATTTTAGGGAAGTAGTATCTTGGTGATGTTTTGACTGATAACAATCGAGGGCGTAAAGGAAAATTTCGGGGAAAATAGGCAACTGGGAAAATTGCGAGTTTGACGGGAACGTTTCGCAATGTTGCCGAGAGGTGAGGTCTGGAAAAGCCATAAAACGAACCGCGAAAGCCTTCCGGGAACAAACCCGCATACATATATATATGCCCTCAAGGTGTGTTTAATAAATACACGGAATAATAAAACAAAGTTGGAGTAAAACAAATATATATATATATATATATATATATATATTTGTTTGTCGTTTTTAATGTTATAAAAAATTCGACAAAAAATTTGTTTCTAAACGTTTTCAAATATTTTTTGAAATTCAAAAAAGGAACAATATAATTCAATGCATTGATTAATGTTTAAAAAACTGAAAATATTCAGTGTCAATAAAATTTATATTAAAGTAGAAAAAAAATATTTTAAAAATAATGTAAATGAAATTTTTTTAATTATATATATATATATATATATATATATATATATATATATATAATTACGATGATGAAAATTATTGTTCTGTTGCGTTCATGATGTACAGGTGAAAAGTATGGAATATAGCGTTTATAGAATCCAGCTGTCGGAATCGAATCATAAATTCTAAAATATTTTACATAAAATCATATAAAAATTAAATTGACATGGAACCATATTTTAAATTGTAAAAAATGCTTCACCACCACCAAACTCCGATAACATTATATATATATATATATATATATATATATATATATATATATATATATATATATATATATATATATATATATATATATATATATATGGACAAATTTAATTAATTAATTATTATAATTTATATTATTCTTTGACAAATTGGACGCATAATATATCCGGTAACTTATCGCACACCATACATATTTATACGCATGGGGTTCTCATGATCTACACCCTCAATTTGTGTTGTTATGGCGCAAAGTAAGCAATATCGCGGTTAACATACTTTAAAAGTAGGGAGAGGGGCGAGGACCGGGAGGGGGGGGGGTTGTGAAGGCTTTAAGGGTGGATCCTTCGATGTGCCGCGATATTGTCTACATTAAGAAAATTATGTGTTTTCTCGCAAATATTTCCATTTGTGAAAATTCGACAATCTTTCTACTTTGCGGCACACTTTCACCCATATTCACATAAAATATATTCCCAACATTTTAACGAAAAAAAATTATATTAATATATTATATTTACGCTCAAATAATATTATTTTCAAATATAAGTAAACATTTTCAATGCCATGAAAATTTAGTTTCACAATTCAAAATAAAAACAATTGAATTAAAATAATTTGTAAAACAAAAAATATATTAATTTTTCATCTAAAGATAAATATAAAGATCTAAAGTATGAATTTTTTATTTTTATTCAATATAATAAAAATATTTATTTAATATATTTTTTTTAAAATGATAAAAAAATATGATGAAATTTAAAAAAGCTTTTAACGATTTGTTTCCAAATATATATATATATATATATATATATATATATATATATCAATAAGATTTAACATTTTTTTTTAACTTTCAAAGTTTACTATTAAATATTTCAATTGTGAGGCGGTTAAAAATAAAAAATAGTATTCGTTTTTAACATTTGCGTATTTCAATTTGTCAACCGAAAAAAAATTAACTTTCAATGAAACAATATTTTTAATATATATACATATATATATATATATATATATATATATATATATATATATATATATATATATATAATAAATATATCACGACATGTTTTTCAATGCAAAACCACAAATTTCAATCAGGCTGCCTTTGGAATCAACAGTCAAAAACCACAATTTATAATTCGAAATATAACTATTTTATGTTATATATAAATATATAATTTTAATACCATTGATCTTTGTTTGAAATTAATATAATAGAGTAATTACTCTATTTATTGTTAACAAAGATTCAAATATTTTTATAGGAAAATAATTATATTATTTTATGGTTATTTGAAAATTGATTTTGGAATTAAAGCAATGATGAATAAATACGGTAATATTTGAACAAAAAAAATCAAAGGTTACTCTATATATATTTTAGAAATATTCTGAAAAAATATCCAATTTCATACATGATGAAGCGTGACGAAATTCCACGTGCAATTTTTCCATAATCTACTGAGAGTCGTTCAATTTCTTGACAAATGCTTTCAAGTTACTTTGAATCCTTTAAATCTGAGGATATATAATGTTTCAAAATAAATGTAATATACATATATTCGTAAATATATAATATATTAAATACATATTTTGCAAACGAAATACGTAATAAATAGGAAAGAAAATGTTTGCTTATATTAAAGGATTAATGGATGTAAAAAAATATATAAGAACGTTACATAAAAAAGATCACAGTCAATTAAAAATAAATCATCAAAATCATTTTTTTGAAAGTGAAATATATAATTGTAAGATCTCAAAATATGATCAAACGATAGCAATTAAACAGAATCTAATTATATATATATATATATATATATATATATATATGTATACAAATATATATATATATATATATATATATATATATATATATATATATATATATATATATATATATATATATACAGAATCTAAGTTATAAATTTTGTTATTTTTTATCATGACAATGTTAAACTACAAATATATCTTCTACACTACTCTTTATTTTGAATTTTGCAAAACTTTCTTAATAGTCTCAAGTTGGCAATAAAAAAGAACTGTGAAAATCCGGCTATATTTATTAACTAATAAATCACGATAGTTTTGCACCGTTGAAATTTTGAATCTTAAAAAAATAATAATCAATATCAGTATATATTAACACACTAAATTACACTAATGATGAGGAAAACTATAACATTGAAATTAAAAAGTAAGATGAATTTTTTATAAAATGTAAATTATTTACTTATTTTTTTGTCAACGCTTTCTCTAATCCTCGAAATAGTCAAAACGGCATCCCCGCATTAGCCTTTTGAGCTTGCTGAATAGCCAGAAGCTGCACTGAAGCTGAGTTTTTGGCAAAAAAGTCGCGGTGAATCAATGCAGTATCGTGATGAAGGAACCGAAAGTTGTAATAACACATGTAACTCGGAGATAATTTAACCTATTGACAAATAGACGCTTGACAAATGTTATAGACAGTTCTACCAACCTATGAATATAACTGTTCGGGAGTTTTAAATGACAATTTCACCTTACTTTTTATAATAAAAATTAAAATCGAAATATAATAAATAAAATAATTTTTCAAATATTTTTGCTTATAAAAGAAAACAATCTAAGAAAAATAGAAATATTTCATAATTTTAGCCGGTATTCGCATATTTTATATGAACATATTGTGTAAGCTTGAAGGTGCTTTGTTCGGTCGAAGTGCTTGCGGGGATTTTCTCGGTGTAATGCGGCGGGCATTTTCCGCGGAAAATTTTCATGGAAATTCACAAAATCGTCGCTCGCCGACAAAATTAACATATATATCCATCATTGCTTCGGTAAGAAACCTCGCCAGGATCTCGAGCACGCGGATATCCTCAAATGTCGCTCGTAAATCCGTTCCACGGAGACGTAAAACCCTTTCGCGACGACTATGAAAGGGTTAATGTTGCAGCATCGTCACGGTATACAACGCAAACATTATATATATATATATATATATATATATATGACTCATATACAGGATGAAATTTAAATGTTATCACTTATTCATTTCAATTTTTTTTTATTTTAATAAAAATAAATATTTTTTAATCATTATTATTTCATAGAAAAAATACTTATTTACATTCCTTAAATATTAGTAGAATGTTTAAAAATATGAAAAAATACTGACTAATGGTTTTATATTAATTTGAATATAATATATCATCCTCTCATATATACAATATATACATTATATATTATTATAATCAAACAGAACATTTTTAACATTATATATTTTATAAAAAGAAATTCATCTAATTTCAAAAAAAAAACAACAGATTTTTGACCCATCCTTTGGGAGACTGTTGGAAGGTGGTTGAAATTCGCACCAATTTTCGAATAAACAGACCGCGAAAGGGGACCCACAAAATGAGCACTTTCACCGACCCAGAACATTATTTCCATTTCGTCATGCTATCATATATATATATATATATATATATATATATATATATAATATAACAAAAAATAATTATATTTATATTACAAAAAATATTCATTAATATATATCAAAATCATATTTTCATTGTTCATATCATTATATATATATATATATATATATAATATAACAAAAAATAATTATATTTATATTACCAAAAATATTCATTAATATATATCAAAATCATATTTTCATTGTTCATATCATTATATATATATATATATATATATATATATATATATATATATATATATATATATATATATATATATATTATGCATAATATTCAAATTAAATTGATAAGTCTATCATTTATTTATTATATATTTCCTGAACGTTCCACATTTTGAAAGTACGAAAACTTTTGTTCGGGAGAAAAAACGGCGATTCAAACACGTAAACGATTTCCACAAAACGACATTAATTTTCGCAAAAATAACGACATTCGGCTATTTTCGTTTTTATTTATACATATATTATGTAAATAGAGTCGTAAAGTATAACGAATGGTAGGAAAACACACACACGTGTGTGCATACGTATTAATATATTATGTTAAAAAAAACCGCAAAAAAAATATTTCATGAATAGAAAAAAAATATATATATATATATATACATATATAATTTTAAAAATAGGAAGTGAAAAAAATGGAGAAAATACTCTACTGAAAACAAGTTAATTTAATGCATAAATTACGAGATCGAAGAATGCTTCTCTTGGAATTTAATCATTTTATTGTTTTTATTGTCATTAATAAGTACAAGAGGGCGCTGTTTTAATTTTACTTAAAGCGAAGCTTGATTTTTTTTGGATTTGTATATATATATATATATATAATATATATATATATATATATATATATATATATATATATATATATATATATATATATATATATATATAGAAAAAAGCATAACAAAGCAGAAAAACATATAAATTATTCATAGGTTATTTAAATGCAAATACTTTCGTACATATTTTTCTCCCGATTCGAGAAAAAAAAAACGGGACGCGGATTACGCGCTGAAATTTACAAAATATTCCTCAATCGAATATTTTCGAATCGATAAAGGTGGTGGAGAGGGGAGGGGCGAGTAAATAAATAACGAATTTTTTTGGTCGCGCGGGGGGGAGCACAAATAATCGTGCAAATGAACCGAGATTAATCTAGGAATAAAAAAGAATAAAAAAAGATAAAAATAAAATTGGGCACGCCGCAAAAACGCAATAAAGACAAACACGCACACACACATATATATATATATATATATATATATATATATATATATATATATAGCACGAAATTAAACGATCGATTTATTTTATTACGCTTTGTAATGACGTATATCCGCTGCGAAATTACGAACGTTCATTCATATAGAGCGAAGCTTCTCAAATATTTTTACATGAAAAAATAATATTTTAAAAAAGAAATTAACCAGTTATATTTAATGATTGTACGCATGTCTTTGGAAATTTATATAGAAAATTCTAATAAATTATTATTATTTTTAATACGACGTATGCCGAATAGGCTTTCGAGGAAAACATCGACCGAGTTTATTTTGGCTTTGACACCTGTTTCCAAAAATAACGGCTTTCGCGTGTTATTTATATTGGAACATAACTCATGCTAAGAACTCATTTTAAAATTTATTTTTCTCATATTTCTTTTGAGTGCTTTATATATATATATAAATTTATATACATTCTTTCGTACAACTTTAATAACCTTATAAACATATTTTCATATATGATTATGTGAATTTTTTACATTAATTTCACCGACAGAAGAGTAATTTCAAACGATAGACGCGATGGAAATTTGTGTACATTTAATAACATGTTATTAAAATGACGATGAAAATATTTTATTAAAAATTTGTTATATTTAATATTATTTATGTATGTGTATATTACAATATAAAATTTAAAACGGTTAAAATAATAATAATAATAATTTAAAAAAAAAAAACAGAGTAAAATACTAATTAAAAAATATTAAAAGTTGTTTTTTTTTAACTCGAAAAACAGTCCAATAGCGTCCAACGAGCGTAGATCGTTCGTGTAGCGCGCGCGAGCAGTGCTCGGGTTGGTGCGATTTGACACGCGAGCAGTGCTCGTCTTAAAGCATTAAGAGGTTATAAATATAAAATATATAAAGTTTTTAATTTATCTATTATGTAAATAAATTTATAATTGTCTAAATTCGATAAACTCTAAATAGCGAATATATCAAAGTTAAATTTTCGTTCAGGGAGAAGTAAAAAAAAAAAAAGGAAAAAAAAGAAAAGGAAACGGAATCGATTTGCAAACCTTCGAAATTTTCCAATTCACCATTGGAAACGCCGAACCAACTTTTAATGATCGACAAACGGGCGAATGAAGAGGCTCTCGAACGTCAATTCAATTTGGGTAACTCTTTATCACGGTTTAGACGAAAGCGTGACCGAACCTTCGCAAGCCCGGGCAAAACAAAAAAAAAAAGAAGGAAAATTTTCTCTCCCGGAAAAGTCGAACGCGAGACGCGGAAAATTCGCGAGAGCGGCACACTTTCGATGAGTCGAACCCATTTTGACCGACTCGATCGGTCGCTAAGCGAAGAGGCAATATTTATTGTCGATATTAAATATGCCAGATACAGAATAATATTATCAAAGTTTCGAGCATTGAAGCCGCGAGGATATTGATAAGCCGCTTCTTCGCCCACTCTCTTATTTTATTTCTAAGACTTTACGGGTAAAGAGGTCTCTACGGGTGGTCTCAGCTGCCGGTGAAAGTTTTCGAGTTCGAAGCCCCGTCTCCGACGTTGCTTACAAATACTTTAACGTTGCTCTCTCGAATTGTTTCGTATTGTTTTAAGCATGAAAGGGAGCATAAAAAAAATCAATGGGACTCGGAAACGATGTCTACGAACCCGCGATTCTGTTCTCGACTTTCAATTTTAACAATATTCGCAATTATCACCGTTCATTTTATCTCGCCACAAAGAAGAAAAAAAATTCTTTGTTTTATTTTGATAATTTTTACACGGAGGTTCCCAAACTTTGTTTTGGTCCATGGACCCCTTTTTATAGTTAAAAATTTTTCACGGATCCCTAAATGAAAAACCTATAGGCGGGGGCTCGTTATTGTTCGGCAAAAAAAAAATGAAAACATTGTCTTTATTTATTTTTATACAACATAAAAAAATAATAAAATTTCGGTGACTATTATTGTAGTACAAAAAAATAGGACAATGACAAAAAATGAACCGTTTGTGTTTTTTTAACGTTTCTCGTTTTTTTTTTAGGTCATCTACTTATAAATATAAATATTTGTTCTTCATCAACAGTGTGCGACTTTCCGAACTTTGCAATTAATAAAGAAATTTTGAAAAAACATTACACGGATCCCCAACATTGTTCAGGGACCCCCAAATCATTTTGAATCTTCCTTGGACCCCTTAAACGAAGCTGCGGACCCTTGGGGATACGCAAGGACCACTTTGGGAACCACTGATTTAACCAATAACAGAATTGTATATTCTAAATAATGATAATATAATAAAAATAAACGAACGATATAAACTTTTAGCCGAATATACAATTTTCTTTCTATACGATATTTGAGTATAGCGCATATTCGAAAATAAACTTTCCAGAAATATCGAACAAATCGAACGTTGGGATAAAGCAGATAGCATAAAGTCGCAATATTGGGAAAACGGGAGACAACATTATACGTACAGTGCGGCCCAATGCAATGCGCTACATTAAACCGAACCGCATTTTCCAATAATGCGACGCAACTCAAACACAATCCATTTCAATAATTCGCTTACTGATTTTCGACCGACATCAAATTATTGGAAAATCAATTGACTATATATATGTACAATTCCAATTAAATGCGTTCCGTAAATTGATTTTGAATCAATATTCCAGATCTAATATGGATTTTTTTTTTAATATTTCTTCAATACATTATATATTATACCATATATAATCCAGTGACCTGACACATATTGAATATGGATTTTTTTGTTATTATTATTTTTTTTATCACCATTATATAACAATGTTGAAAATGGTTCGCATTTTATTTGGAGGGTATTATTGAAATTAATTTTATCGTTCGAATTTATTTTGCCGGCGTCGAAAGAGTTAACCGTACCGATTCAAAATATAGTAATCGATATCGAAATTGACGTTGAAATAGTGCATAATGGAGTTAACCAGTCAGCGTTTTGCATGAAAGACCCCATTCCGATTCAATCGAATATAATATGTATGCGATATCGAAAATTTCATGAAAATTAAAATGGTAATAAAAAAAAAAGCTTTAGAAAACGCCACGCTTTTCAATATTATATAAAACACAATAAAATACGCGTTATTTTTTTTTTACAGAATTTACGAAAACAATTAATAAATAATAATGTGTACGTTTGCTGCATGCGGGCTCTCATTGTCGATAGATTTTAATTAAAATCAATGCGTAAAATATTATTGATATAATACATGTCAGGCGTGTCGAACTCGTAGCATATTGCGGGCCGCAGTTTTCGTTTTCATTCAAGTCGCGGTCCGCTGGTTTCAACTAAAAGCGTTACAAGCTTTATAATCAAAATATCGATTTTAATTTATTTAAAGTGTACACTACAATTTTACTAAACGGATCTACATACAAATAGAAAAAAATACTTTTAAATATTAATTTTATATATAATATGTTGTCAAAAACAGCGCACCTTGGTGGGCCGAATGCGGCCCGCGGGCATCGTGTTTGACATGCCTGATATATGTTATTATTATATGAATAGACCAAAAATTTAATGAAACATATTATATATATATATATATATATATATATATATATATATGTATATATATATATATATATATATATATATATAAAAATATATATGTATATATATATATATATGTATATATATATATATATATATATATATATATATATATATATATATATATATATATATATATATATATATATATACAAATAGGTCATTCAATTTAACATTTTGCACATATATTTTTTTATCTTAAAATAGCATCCATTTCAAATTATTTTTATTAATTAATACAGTTTATATAAAATTTTCATTATGATATTTTAGAGGGAAAAAAATAATAAAAATGTTATTGTTTTACTTGTCAAAAATTTTAAATTTAAATGATACTTATTTTCAAGTTAAATTAGATATTTTGCAACAAATGTCTCGTATTTCGAAAATATTTTTTGAAATTGTATTCCGCATAACGGATAGAAAAAGCATTTGAAAAGTTTTCACCCTTCCAATGGTTTGACAGTGACATTTACAGAAAAAAGAAAAAAAATTACTCGCTTTTTTCGGTTTCCCGTTTTTATCTCCAAAACTATAACTTAAATCGAAAAGACATCAACAAATAAAATATTTTTTATGAGATTCAATATCTTTGAATTTTAATTATATTATTTCAAATGCACAAATTTTTATATAATTAATTTTCACAAATTTCCTCTCGAAATTTGTGATATATATATATATATATATATATATATATATATATATATATATATATATATATATTCTTCTATTAAATATAATATACATATATCAATAACCTTTTATTTTTCATAACTTAAATTCTTTTAAAGATATTTTTGGTACGATAAATAACTTGAATAGGCTTAAAACGTTGCTCTTTTAGAGAATGTCACGCGTGAAATTCTAAGAATGCGAATGAAATTTTCAATTTTTTAAACTATGATTTTTACTAAAAATAAATATTTTTTCGAACTATACAACGATTCTTTTGTATATACTATTGTGATCAAAAAGTATGGTGAGACTGTCATTTAAAATTCAGGTAAATTGTATTTTTTTCCTAGATTGGTAGGATTGTCTTTAACATTTGTCAAACATCTGTTTGTCAAAAAGTTTAATTATCTCCGAGTTACATGTGTTTTTACAACTCCTGGTTCCTTCATTACAATAATGCACCATGTCATATTGCATTGATTTTTCGCGACTTTTTTGCCAAAAATTCGACTCATATCGTTCCGCAATCATTGTATTCACCTGATTTGGCTCCGTGCGACTTCTGGCTATTCAGCGTACTCAAAAGACTAATGCGGGATCGCCGTATTGACACATGATTGAGGAGATAAAAACCGAATCGAAAAAGGTCTTGAAGGCTATACCGGAAAAATACTATTCCGACTGTTTCGAGGACTAAAAAAAGCGTTGACAAAAATGTGTTGAAAATGAAATTGAAGAATTCACATTTTATAAACAAATTTATCTTACTTTTTGATCACAGTGTTATATTATACATAGTATATAGTATTCTTATGAATGTAGAATATTTTCGATCAATTTCAACTTGGATTCCAATTTTGTCCAGTGCTTTAAATATATATATATATATATATATATATATATATATATATATATATATATATATATATATATATATCGATATTGGAAATGACATATAATATAATAAATATAAGACATCTGTTGGTTATTGGATGTGTTGGTTATCATTGTGCAGGTCTTGTCCATTGTTCTAAAATGTTCAAAACTGTCGCAAAACTATCGAAACACAATAATCGAAATAGTATTCGAGTCAACGGAATCACGGCGATACTTGTTTTACACGAAATCCAATAAATTAACGATCTTTCCCAGAGATATCCGCCCGAACACATCATTATGTGTGTGTTTTACTATGTAGTCTCTATCGATCGAATTCCATACTATATAATACATTTATGGAATCCATACATATATCATAACATAACATAACATTTATGAAATTCGCAAAATCGCAAAAAAATTAAGAGATATTGAGAATTTTTTTAATACAATATTTGTCTATGTATCTTTTAAAATTTATATTTATATATTATTCCATAATCTATATTTCAATTATCATTTTGTATTAATGCAAATTGAAAATGATAATAATGTCTAAAATTTAATTATTGAAATGCATTAAAATATACGTAAGTAATAGATTGAATATATATAATTAGTATAATTATATAATCAATTATTGAATTAATTCCAATCTGAAATCATGTCGAGAAACCTCAACAACGTTATTATGACAATCGGTTATATATATATATATATGTGTGTGTGTGTGTATGTGTATATATAATGGAAATGTTCGTAATATTAATTGACATAATTAGTTTAAATTAAAATCTAAAAGTTAACTTTTAGAATATTTTAGAATATAGTTTATATATATTTTTAATTTTAAACTTTCTTTTTTTTTAACTAAAAAGTAAATTTAAAATTTTGTTAATTTCGCTCATCGCAAAATTATGAGTCAGGTCATAGCAGTCAGAAATTCGGCCATTCCCCAAAAAGTATACATGCCATAAATCGACCGACTTTTTGTATTTTGTTGCTGTGTATAGATAAGTTTTTGTAGAACATTTAAAACTTAGAATACAAAAAAATTTTGAGAGATTCGCGCTAGAATAAAAAAATTGTGCAGAAAAATAAATTTATTCTTATTGGTGAACCACTTTATTTCAAAATCGTGCAAAAAAAGAGTTGGACGTATTTAAATTTGATTATAAAATTTAAGAAAATATCGTCAATATACAATGGTAGTCAAAAAATTTACGCTTTAAATCAAAATAATTTTTTTTTTTTTTTTTTGGTAAAAAAATATGAAACGACACAATTTTGGCATGAAAACCTTTTAGTGGCTTATTATTGTATAATACGAGCGAAAGGGTGAACGCTTTTGTATATTTTACGGTGTAACCCTCCGTCGGAAAACTCGATTGTGGCACTTCAAAATTCAAACGGGGGATAATCGCGCTCGTTTAAACATCTTTTGACGGCGTTGTTGCGCTCTTTGACAGCGTTATTAAACCGTTTTGACGGGCGGGGGGACGTTGTTAAATATTTTTAAAACGACGTCAAACGACGACCGGTAAATATTGAGCAACCGGAAATCGGGAACCGCACGTCAAAATATACGGGGGACCCGCAAACGGCGTTTGATATACGCGATCCAATGTTTGATTTTCGCGCGAATTCACGCGATTCTCGCGAAAGCGGGGCCGCACTGTTAAAAAAAGGGTGTGTTTTTTTTTCCACCGCACGACAAGCGGTGAAGCCTCTTCTTGTTTCAACGTGTTTTCGTATCCGTCGGTGTCACGGCCCTTAAATTAGCAACTGTCCACCGAATATGTCGCGTAAATCATTTAAACCGGTCTACCGACATCTAAATCTAAACAAATATCTCCATATTTTTTTAAAATGCAAATTTTTAACATCGTTTATATAAAATAATATTTATATTATTCGACTGATGTACTTTTTTATATTGTCGTTATTTCGACGTATAACTGAAAATATGTAAGTGACATTTTGAAATTAAAACCGCCAACCGCCCTTTCACTGTTCAAATATTAACCGCATAATTAATAACGTACTTATTGTAAACACGCATTGAACGTTTAATCGAAATCTGATGTCAGATTCACGCTGTATAATTAAAAATATTTTAAAAACACTTTATTTTACCATATATATTATTATTAAATAAAAATAGACTGAGCAGATCGACATATATTTTTAACACATTGTACGCGGATCACATATTAATACGTTTTCGATTGGCTGATCATATAAAAATACGGGTATTCATATGCTTGCACTTTGTTTATTCCGCTTTATCAAGGATAAAACTATCGCAAAAGAATATTTGCGCTCAACATTAGGATGAAGCCCGCACTGTAAGTGTTAAGTATTTTTATATAAAAATATATTGTATCAACAAAATAGCCGATTAGAAGTTTTGGGATGAAGTTAGAAAAAATATTAAAAATTGTTGAAACAAGAAAAATAATAAATATTGGCTTCTTTAGATAATTTTGAAAGGACATAAAGATTATTGTCATTGGTCAATAGAACTCTTTAAAATGGCTGTATCGAAAATTTTGTTAGCTTATATAAATAAGAAAAAAAAATTATATACTACTGTGACCAAAAGTAAGGTGAAATTGTCATTTAAATGAGCAGGTAAATTGTACTTATTTTCCTAGGTTTCCACGTCGTTCCGCAAGCACCGTATTCGCTTTATTTGACTCCGTATGACTTTTGGCTATTCAACCATCTACTTAAAAGACTATTCCGACTGTTTCGAGAACTGGAAAAAGCTTTGTCAAATTATGCGTTTTATCGAACGGGGCTTACTTTGAAGGGGATGAAATTAATTTGGAAAAATAAATAAATAATTTACAGTTTATAAACGAATTCATCTTACATTTTGATCACAATGTTAAATATAAAAATTACTAGAAATTGTTCAAAATTATTAGATAGAAATTAAATTGAATTAGACAAAGTCGCACCCCCATTTTGTCGACAGCCACGCAATCAAACATCAAAGTGTTACGAGCGTTTCGAGCAAATGTGCGTTCAGCTCAACATTAAGACAACAGACCGACGAAGCTTGTCGTGTACACGTTATCGACTATTCGACGAAGCCTCCTCCTCTTCTTCTATTAACACGTGTCGTTAGCAAAAAATGGCGCTTATGTCGAAATTAGAAGCCTACGACCCTTCGAAAACGGAGGCCGTATAATGAATTCATCATCAATTTGCCCTTTCGTTCACGACTGTTCAAATATTCCCTCGTTTCTTTTTTCCAGCTATTGTGCTTTTTATTAATATCAAGGGAATAACGTCACTAGGAATACGTATTTTCTATTTTTATTTTATTTTTTTTTTTTTTTTTTTGCCAACAAAATTTGCCCTTTGCACGTGGAATATAGTTCAATTTATATTAAACTCAGTGTGATAAAAAAATAACGAGAGCTAGTCAGTTTGTTACACTTTGTAACTTTTTTACATTAGTAGTCATGAAAGTTTCATGTTTTCTAGTAAACTTAATGATTTTTTTACTTATAAAAAATATAGGAAAAAATTGGAACGAAAAATATTAAAAGTATTGATTATTGGTTTTGTCATGTCTATTAATAAAATAACAGATATAGTTATTTTTTTAATATTAAAATTGTATTTTTTACTAAAAATTTTGTTATATTTTTTTGAATTTTATATATAAATTCGTTTAAATATAAGTATATAAATTCGGTATGTTCAAAAAGTAACGGAAATATATTGTTTTAAGAATTTTTATTAATGGAAACACTTTTAATATTCAGAATAGTTAAAAAAAATATTTACCAACACAATAACTATATAATTGTACCAATTTGTAAAAATTTGTGAGTGAATTTTTGGTAATGTTATCCCAATTTTGAAACTCGAATATGAAGCATCTTGAAGTGTCGTTATTTTGCATGCATAAATGAGATTAAAAAAAGTTTAAATCTACCCCAAAGATCGAATCCCAGAAATGTTTTAAAAATTTGAAAAAGCGCTAGAGCATCAAAGAGAGTATTTTAGAAGGTATGAAATCGATGTAAACGAATAAATAAAATTTCCGTTACTTTTTGAATACCGTTTTAGAGTATATATATATATATATATATATATATATATATATATATATATATATATATATATATATATATATACGTATAATTTTACCGCACGTTACAAACAAAAGGAAAAAAATCTACCATGGGAATTGTTTGGTAAAACAGAACGAACAAAAAAAAACGCTCCACGAACACTTTCATCTCTAAGTGGAAAATATAAAAACGCGGAGACGATTTTTTAAGCCTGGATTAGTAAAATCGTTATGTGTAAATGGGTTTTCGAGGGGGGGGGCGTAATCTGAAAGAAGAACGCACACGTATCTCTTTGCGTCCATTGAAGCCTGGGAAAAGCGAGGGGGGTGGTTGGGTGGTTGAAAAACAATAAGATTTTCGCGTTTGAACGAGAAAACGCGGAAAAAAATACGAAGATCATTAAAAATGAGAATCTTGAAAACGTGATCACGATGGGCCAGAAAATTTTGAGAGATATAATTTTCACGAAAAACGAAAAAAATATATATTTATATTGTATATATATATATGGTGAACGAACAAACCGGAAGTGAAATCGAAACGACTATTATTTACGTTTTAAACCGTATATTTTAAAAAGTGTGATCACAATTAATACGTCGACTTTTATAACAAATATGGAAATTAAATTATTAAATATTTTTATTCTAATAAAAAAGTGTCTAATAGTTCTGAAATCGAAAAATAAAACGTAATAAAAAAAATATAAGAAAGTTAGACGGCGAACAATAAAATAGAGCTTTGGTAAAGTTTTGAAGGTTAAAAGTGTTTTCGAAAAATAATATTAAAATAAAAGTGAAATGATAATAAAAAAACAAGTTTTTATCGAGTAAAATAGAAAATGGCGTTATGTCATATATCGATGAAAAAAAATTTTTTTTTTTTTGAGAACATTTTAGTCTTTTGATTCTCTCAAAATTTATACAAAAAAATTCAAAACACTTTTATTTTTACATATAATTTTTTTTTCATAATTGGTATTGTATTGATATTAAATATTGTATTAAAATAAATAAAAAAAATGGTGTAATGAAATATCTATAACATTCAGTGTATATTAAAGTTAAAAAAAAATGGATAATTACTAATTATTTTTGTATAATTTATTTTTTATTTAGATGATATTTAATTAGATGTATATATAATTTTAATTGCCTGTAGAACCTTCGGGAAAAGCTCTACTTATATTCAGTCATAGCACGTGACTACACAACTTCAGACTGTGATTATTATGCGAGTTTCCAATTAAAAGCCCGAGCGCCCGAATTGGGCTCGTGTTATGACGTCGTTATGCATATAAATGTACTGTAGAGAAGTGCATTATAACATTATAATATAATTCCGTTTCGACTTGCGACAACGGATAATATTTATGCGAAAATATATACGACTGTAATATAATATTACTACATATTTTTGTATATAAAAAAAAATAAATAAAATTATTTACTTACTTTATTGATCGTTTGATATAATTTAACGTTTCATTAGTTCGAGCGTAAAATTCGTTTAATATAAATATCGACGTTGATTGAAACTCACCTGAAACATAAAAGAAAAAAATAATATATTAATATTTTAATTTTGACGACAGACGTATTTCAAAAATTTGACATAAATCGTATTATAAAATGATTCTTGTTATTTTTTTACTTATTTTTTTTTTTTTGATATAAAAAAAATGTATTCAAAGTTACACGAACCCTTTTCAATCTTTTACGCTGCATTATTTACGAAAAATACTTAAAAGAAAACGTTTTGCGGTCGTCCGCGTTTTTCTTTTTCTTTTTCTTTTTTTTTGGTTTTTGGTCGTTTTTATTTTATTTTATTTTTTCAAACCGGCATCTGATAAATGATGTAGAAGAGACCGTAGAAAAACTATATGGCACAATTGGGATTTGAACCGCTGCTCTAACCATATTCTGATGTATAAACATTTTACGCGAGAAAACTTTGCTTGCGTCATTTATATACCGTCTTTTGAATAAAAGAAAATTGTGTGAATCGTCGATTTTATCTATTTTTTTTTTTTGAATTAAATAAAAAGTTTAAAAAAGCACATTGAAATTAATAATATATACGATGTAACGTATAGTGAAATGTGAAAATCTTGTGTATATAAATGTGAACATACACACGATATATTTCCAAAATTTAATAAAAACATATTATGTCTTTTCTTAATGTCGCACGGTCTTAACATTTCTCATAAAAGTAAGTACAAAAGCAGGGTACATTTTCATTTCGAATGGAACGTTAAAAGATTCGTAATTGAAAATTCGTGTTCCAATTCTTTTGTTCCAAACTCAGAGAAAAATAACTAATAACACACACCCACACACATAATATATATTATATTTATTAAATATTTTATATCTATTCATATTAATTTTTAAAAAATTTATATATTGAAATTGTCATTTAAAACTCCCGGGCAGTGTATTTTTTTTCCTAGGTTGGTAGAACTGTCTATAACATTTACCAAGCGTCTGTTTGTCAAAAGGTTTAATTATCTTTATTTTCACAACTCTTGGTTCCTTTATCACGATAATGCACCATATCATATTACATTGGTTCTTCGCGACTTTTTTGACAAAAACTCAACTCGTATCGTTTCGCAACCATCGTATTTGCCTGTTTTAGCTCCGTGCGACTTCTGGCTATTCGGCAAACTCAAAAAGCCAATGTGGGAACGCCATACCGGAAAAAACACTATTCCGACCGTTTCGAGGACTGGAAAAAGCGTTGGCAAAAATGCGTTTTATCAGTTGTATGAAATTGATTTGGAAGAATAAATGAGGAATTTAAATTTTATAAACAAATTCATCTTACTTTTTGATCACAGTGTTATATTATAATAACGTCAAGTATGTTATATGAAAATTAATAAAAATGAATAATAAACACGAAATTTGTCTGAAAATATAGTACAAATTTTGATCATTAATATAACGTGCACGTGTTTTTTTTTTGGAAAGGGGGCCAAGAGGGGGGGCAAGGGGCGAAAAAATAACGGTTATTTCCCTAGAGACTGCGAAATGGATGAGTGGTATGAAGATAGCACTGATTGAAATTTTCCCCTTCATCAATCAAGCGTGCTAGCCGGATGCAAATCTGATGTGAAAGAATGAAACCGTAGCATGTTTTCTATCAACAAAGACCCAGAAAAATATCATATTTTTCATGCATGTAAATATACATGATGGATCAAAAAATTATATATACTAGTATATATATATATATAAATATATATATATATATATATATATATATATATATATGAGTGTGTGTTTTTTTTTCATTTTAAAATCAATGAATTTAAAAAAGTTGTCAGAATTAAATTTCATCAAGTTGATTTTGTGGTTTTTTTTAGAATACATTCCACATGAGATACGCTTTCCGAAACACGCTGTATATATTATTTATGTACAGCGGGAAAATCGGGACGAGTGCAAAAGTTTTTTTATTGCCTTTGCTTCGTACTTTTTTTTGTATTATTTTTACTTTCTCTACTACTACTATTATTATTATTATTTTATTCTTTTACTTTTCCTTTATATTTTACTTACGCCTTCGTGTATCTCGTTGTCTTTTGAAAGCAATCCTTTATTTCAATATTGATATATTTTTACGGAAGAACGAATGTCAGCGATTTCGTAGAAACATATGAAATTCATAAAAAGGTACGTGCGCTTTTTGCTTTCATACATTTATATATGATATATATATATATATATATATATATATATATATATATATATATATATATATATATATATATATATATATATAACGATAAATATAAGAAAGATATATGTGAATAAAATTTTAGATAATTTATATTTTTTATATAATATATATAAAAAAAATATATAATTGTTATGAAAACGTATAATAATTATAGCATTATGAGATTTCACTTTATAATCGGGGATTTTCCGGCGGATTTCAATCCCGTTTTCCGTTTAAGGTAACGTTTCTCGCTCACGTAGATCGTAAGATAGAAATTTGGCAAAGTCGAAAACGTTGTAAGGCGCTGGTTTCGTTCCAATCGGTGGCAAAGTTTTGCCAAAATTCGTCTAAAGTTTGGCTGACAAAAGCTCTAGACGTACGCAGTTAGCTTTAATCCATTAACGTTTGGTCGTAAATTTAACTACAGACACACAACTACGTTGGTGAATGACAAAAAATAAAAAATAAATTGAAAATTGGACGAGTGAACTAGAATTTTTCTGGAAGTTTTGAATGTAAATTTTTATGATATTTATGACTACGATTTTTGTATTAATTATCAGAGTAGTTTCGCATTGATGTAAATTTCGAAGTAATGTAAATTTGTATATAAAATATAAATTCTTTATTTTTTCAAATCAATTTAATCTCCTTCAAATTAATTCCCGTCCAATAAACTTTACTTTATGTATAACCTTTTATCTCCTCAATCGTATCAAAACGGCGTCAGAAGTCGCACGGAGCTAAAACTGGCAAACACGATGGTTGCGAAAAGATATGAGTCGAGTTTTTAGCAAAAAAGTCGCGAAGAACCAATGCATTATGACTTGGTGCATTATCATGATGAAGGAACCAAGAGTTGTAAAAACACGTGTAACTAGAAGATAATTAAACTTTTTGACAAACAGACGCTTGGCAAATGTTATAGACAGTCCTACCATTCTAGGAAAAAAAGTTGTACTGCCCAGGAGTTTTAAATGACAATTTCACCTTACTTTTTGATAACTGTAGTATTTTAAAATATAAAAGCCTATTTAAAATTTCAAATAATATAATATAGATTATTCATAAAGGTATTTCGTATTTTAAATAATAAAACGTTGTTTCTAATTTGGGTACACGTGACGATACTAGCCGACACGTGACTCGGGAAAGTTTGAAAAGCGCTGAACATTGTAGGCAAACGCCACGGGTTCTTAATTGCTTTATATGTACGCGCGTCACTAAACCAGCGCGTGTCAAATGTCACGCACGTTAATCGGAAAATCTTATTTTTCCACGGGAAAATCGCTAAAGCCACCAAAAAAAAACAGAAAATTCTCTTTGAACGCACAGTGAACTTTCACTTGGGAAAGTTCGAAAAAGCGACCTAATTTAGTGATACGTGTTACTGAATAATATATTGAAAATAATATATATATATATTTAAATAGCAAGAGGTTACAATTACGTAATAAAATTTTAACGTAGTATGAAAACTTCTCTCTTCATTTTTGTTCATTTCTATTATATTAGTTCATATCTGAAATTTTGGTGTAAAATATAATAATTTTAACGCGTTAACGCTGGCGTGTACCACCGGTGGCTCACAGTAGACTGTCTCGTCGGGTAGTGAAAAACCAAATATTATTCTTATTTTAAGTTATATAACACGGTGAAAAAACACGAAAATTGTCGGTTTTAATTGTAATGAGAAAGTTAGCAAAACACAGATTGAACATAAACATATATTTTTTTCTTGCAAGTTGAGGTGTAACCGTATATATTCTGGTTTCTATCAACTTTATCTCTAAATTTACGTAAAGTTTTCAAAGTTCATAGAACATACTCGTTAATTATGTAAAGTACTGCTCGGTGCTTCGCGCGGTAGAAATGTTAATTTTATTTGATGCAATGAAAGGATGCAAAATTTACGATGCGGTCGACGTATCGAATTACGCAAAATTAAATTCAACTATATATATATATATATATATATATATATATATATATATATAACAGTGTGAGTAGGATGAGAACGGAAAAACGGATAGGTGGAAATGTTCGCGTTTTGTTGCATCAATTTTCAGCTGAAAATGCAAGTTTTGCGGTTCGAAATATTTCGCGTTGTTTGCGGCAGTCAAAGAGACCGCATCGCATCGGCCGGTTTCGGTTCAACCGCACTATTTGAAAGTTTTAGTTCGGCACTTTTTTTTTTTTTTTGTTTCCTTTTACGAATGCGAACGAAGGTTTGTTTTAAATATATTGTACTCTTTAAACGAATGGATCGATTGTAATTTTTTTTTTGGGAGATGTAAGGAATGGATCGTTTTTTTTTTTTTTTAGGAAAATTTACCTCCGGGAAAACTTGTCAATGTATGAAGACTTTTGCTACGTATTCGCATCATGTCAGTTTCGTTAATGGTAAAATCTAATTTATTCACTCCGTAAACAACAATTAGATTTCACGTGCTAAATATAAATCGTATCGATGAAATATTAAACGAAAATCATTCGATTTATTATAGAAAAAAAATCTTATTAATTACTTTATAAATCAATCTGATCTTTACTATAATTATAAAAAGTTAATAGTCTCATAAATCTTAATTAAATATAATGGAAAATTGAATTAGTTATCTAATAATAATTATCTTTATCGCGATCAAATAATATCTAAATAGTAAAACGATTAATTTCACTTAATAATATTGAGCTATTCCAGGGGTTGGCAACTTTTTAATGAGCCACATTTTTTTTCTTGCCAACAATAAATAGTACTTGCATAAATAAAGCTTTAAGGAAAAAAAATAAACAATTAAAATTTTTTCTACTTAAAACAACTTTGCTCAAAAAATTGAGCAAAGTTGTTTTAAGTAGAAAAAATGGAACTAAATGTCGCAGGTTGCCAATCCATGAGATAGAATCGTGCTAATCAGGGAATATCAATTTTTTAATTTTCAGAGCCGCATATAGCTCGCGAGCCGCAGGTTGCCGACCGCTGAGATATTCAAAATATATGAATTAAAATCCATATTAATATGAATTATATATGTATATAATTATTAAATTCTGCATAAAAATTATAATATATTTGTAAACTCTAAATCTCTCAAAGGAACTATCTCAATTTGTTTTTATTGTACATTAAAAATTATTAGTTTCAATTTAAAAGTAAATAATGTACGTTTTTTTTATGGAAATTAAAATAAATAGATTATTTATAACTTTATAATCTAAATATCAAGCATCAAATTATATAATATAACGTGATGATACTCTCAAAAATATTAGTGTTTACGCTTATTAAACCGAAAATGTTCTTTCGAGTGCAAAACACAGTTAGAGTAGCTTTCAGGTAATGCGTTTTCAGTCTATACGAAAGAGCCGGCGCGTGAAAACCGCCGCTAATGTGCGACGACACGCCTGCTGAAAATGTTTGCTGAAATCGAGCAAAGTTTTCGCGTATACCCCAAAAAAGACACATCCAGGTAAACCAGTAAATATGCCCGACATATTCGCCGAACAAACACAAAATTTTCCGCGATTACAAAACATCTGTGTATATTTAAAAATAAAACGGAAATATTTACTAAATTATTATTCCGATATATTGTAATAAAATTATATAAATTCTTTATTTATTCTTCTAAATCAATTCACGTTTACTTCAAAGTAATCGCTGTCCGATAAAACGCACTTTTGCTTACGCTTTTTCCAATCCTCGAAATAGTCGGAATAATGTTTTTTTCGGTATCGCCTTCAAGACCATTTTCGATTCGGGTTTTATTTCCTCGATCGTGTCAAAACAGTGTACTCGCATTGACATTTTGAGTTTGTTGAATAGCCAGAAGTTGCACGGAGCCAAATCAGGCAAATACGGTGGTTGCGGAATAATATGAATCGAGTTTTTGGCAAAAAAACATCGCGAAGAACCAAAACAGTATGACATAGTGCATTATCGTGATGAAGGAACTCGAAGATAATTAAACAAATGTTATAGACAGTTCTACCAACTTAGCAAAAAAAAAAAAATACAATATACCTGCCTTCTTAATGCCCGGTAGTTTTAAATGATATTTTCATCTTACTTTTCGATCACAGTAAAATAAATTTAATCTAAATATATATGTAAATGGCTTGGATTTTTTCTTTTGACATTGTTAAAGTCTGTAATAATACCAGAATTTTCTTCGACAAATATCTGGAAAAGAGCGAGGAAATGATGAAAATTATTAAATGGACCGAGCGGGAAAACGGCTCGCGGTTCACTACTCTCGTTTCCCGGTTCCATTCCGGCTCTAGGGTCTCGCACCGTGAACCGATTTTACCAAAATTAAGGTCTGCACCCCCTCAGAATTACAGAATGAGAACGGTGGCGAAGTAAATGCGCAGCAATAACGCCATTAACTCGGTTAATTTATGACGCGGTTCTTTTACATCGAGTACGATATATCGTTAGCGTCGTTGAGATTTTCGATTTTTAAATTACACGACTCGAATATAATAAAATATTATATAACATAACGAATTGAAACTATTTTCATACATGTATCGCTATAAAAAGAACGATTATTTATATATTATTTAACTGAAAAAAAAAATACGTGTGTGATAAATATACTGGAGTGTATATTCTGAATCCAATTAAAATATTAATAACAAGTTGACGTTTTCATATATATATATATATATATATATATATATATATATATATATATATATATATATATATATATATATATATATATATATATATATATCAAAGTGAAATAAATTTAAAGTCAAAATTCAACATTTCTTTTCATGTCGGCTTAATTATAACTTCATCTAATTTTATCAAATGAAATTTAAAAACGTATATATATATATATATATATATGTGTGTGTGTCGCGTTATGAAATTCAAAACAGCCCATTCTCGCAAAAGTGTAGGGCGTCAAAGGGGGTGAACGGGGTGGATGGGCACTCATTAAAGTAGGGTCAACCCTGCGGCACGAAATAACAATAAATTAGATCCTCTCCAAACCGCATTTGCCGGTTTCATCTCGTCCGATGTTTCGAGCCGCATCTGAAAGCTGAAATGTTAAACTCTTTGCTCGCACAGGTGTAAGAAATTTCCTCGCGTTTTCAGCTAAAACTCGACGATAGCGACGAACGTTTTCTCATCCGATATACTATATATATATATATATACTAAAAACATTTTCCGAACGCGAAAAGTTTTTCCGCGTCACACATACACACATAAAAGTATACACCGTAAGCCAACTATAAATCTTTAAAAACCCGGAACTGTCGCAATAAATAATCAAAACTTTTGTTTGGCGAGGAAAGATGCATTTAGTAGAGAGTTCGCCGTTGTCGGCCTTAAGTGTACAAGCGTATCGTGATTCAAAGTCCCATATCTTCTTCCACATACCCAGTTTCTACTCTATTACTATAAAATAGGACGAAATAAACTATGGAATATTCAGATTAAATAAATTGAATGTGTCCCGTGTAAATCCCTGTACTTTATTTAACAAGTTCTCATAATAAACTTGTATAATTTATACGGGGCAAGTACTTCCACCTTTGATATATATAAATATATAGATGTTCATAATCGGATTAATATAATGAAAATTCACTCTCGTAAACTTACAACAAATTCATGCCGGCATCTAGAGTTGTGCAAGAAAGAAAATCGTTTTTCTTCTTCGAATATTTTTAGTCCTTTTTATATAAATAATATTCAAGTTGTAGATTCAACTCTTGCAACTTTTTATTGAATTTTCCTGACGGCTGCTGTATATAATGGTCTTTCATATTTATTTTATCCTTTTATATTATTTGACAGTTGAAAATGAAGTAAACTTTTTCAAAATTCTTTTTCCATATACGCTTGTATATTAAATATATATATATATATATATATATATATATATATATATATATATATATATATATAAATATATTACAATATTTTTTTTAGAAATGATTTTAGTACATTCGATACAGTTGTGCCTTAAACAATATATACGACTATAGCAATTTTCAAGATTTTTAAAATATTCAAATGATACTAATAATAATATGAATAACGATAAAGTTTTATATATATTCCCCTAGAACTATATAATGTTAAGTATATTTAGTGATATGAGTCCATTGCGTTATCTGTAGCAAGGATTCACTCTATATAAATGTGATATTTATATTACGCACGTATCTACATTAGGTTTTATGCCGTGTATTGATATAGACGAAATAGAGCTGATATGTATTCCTGTATTTCGAAAGGGAATACGTGATGAGATCGCCTCCAAGACATTTTCTTCGAACTCGGGAATCGCATGTAAAACGATAGAAGGCAACTGACAGATAAGGCGACGGAACAGGGTTGTGCAAAAGATATTTTCTACCCCGCAGGGATGTGCCAAATGCATTTATTCATAAGGATCCCGGTGGTGTAAGACAGTCGAGATTTGTTATCCTCATTAAACAATCATATTTTCATATGTGTGTAAGGATCTCGAAGCGACAACGCAACTGTTAAATTAGACGAAATGTAAATCACGAAAATTCTTCAAAATAGTTATCGACGGCTTCATATAAATATCGAATCTATTGTATTAAATAAAATATTTTTTCAAGATTTCCCATAAAATTTCGTTTATTATATACTCTGAAGAAAAAAAATTTTTTTTTCGTAATTTTAATTATATATTTGATTTGTCGTCGTTAAAAATATTGAAATTATGAAAATGTCTTTTGTAAAAAAAAAAATGTTTATTGAATTAATTCGGTCGAAAATTTGATAATCCCCGAAATTGCTACAGTTTATTACGTGAAATGTGCGCGAACAGAAATAACGACAATAATCGCACAATGAGCCGCCGTAATTTATTGCGAAAATTGCGGAATACAAAGTTGTTTACTTCGCGGCGGGAAGAGAGCAGAGAAGAAAACCGAAGCGCGGAAAAGAGGGACGAAAAAAAAGAAGAAGAAGAAAAAAAAGGAAAACTGGGAGAGACATTTTCTTGTTTTCGCCCGGCGAAAGGTTCGCTTTTGCGGTCTACGCAATAATTTTTCTACGAGTAGAAGTGTTTCTCCCGTCTTTCCGTTTGTTTCGCATCAAACCCACTTTTGTATGGGGTGAATTTTTGTTGTTGTTGTTGTTGTTGTTGTTCATGGAGAAAATATCATAAACATAAAAAAACCACAATAGTGAAATGTACGGTTCGACCTATACAAAAATTCGCAAATTCAACCGTTTCTTTCTTTCCTTTGCCTTTTTTTTTCAACCCAGACTGTGAACGTTAATATTATATTATGTTGGACCATTTGAGGGTTAACAATGCGAACGAGTGTTAATAATGAAGTGTTATAAAGCTGAAGATAAATAACGCGAAATATTAACAACGATATAAAAGAAATACTATATAATTTATTCGTACCGTAAAATCTACAATAATTGATAGTAAAATTAATTAAACAAGTAATAAATCATATAGTAAGTAATAAATGTGAACAATTTTGTTTACATTTGTAATAATAATAAAAGATGATGACGATTTTGGGACAACGCTGAATATATATATATATATATATATATATATATATATATATATATATATATATATATACTATTTAAAACTCCCGGGTATTAGGCAAGCAGGTAAATTGTATTTTTTTCCTAGGTTGGTAGGACTGTCTATAACATTTACCAAGCGTCTGTTTGTCAAAAGGTTTAATTATTTTTATTTTCACAACTCTTGGTTCCTTCATCACGATAATGCACCATATCATACTGCATTGGTTCTTCGCGAATTTTTTGACACAAACTTAACTCATATCGTTCCGCAAGCACCGTATTCGTCTGATTTAGCTCCGTCCGACTTTTGAATATTCGGCAATCTCAAAAGGCTGACATTAATCAAATACGGAGATAAAAACCGAATCGACAAAGATCTTAATGGCTATACCGGAAAAGGACTATTCCGACTATTTCAAGGACTGGAAAAATCGTTTTATCGAACGGGGATTACTTTGAAGGGGATGAAATTAATTTGGAAGAATAAATAAAGAATTTACTTTATATAAAAAAAATCACCTTACTTATTGAACACAGTGTTATATATATATATATATATATATATATATATACATATGTGGGTCTAAATATTCATGTAGGTTATAAATCTAATACCTCCTTATGGGAAAACTTGCGAAAGGTCCATCTCGCGAGGCTCTTTCCCGAAAGATTAATGGATTGATGTTAAAAGGTGTAACCACCAACGATTAGTTTAACTTTGACTAAGCGAACGAGACAACTTTATCTGGAACACACCAATACGAGATAGCTCGCATACGTATTATATTATTATATATGTGTGATAGGGTGAAATCCGAAATCGTAAAACTCACCCTTATCTCGGTCGACTGTCCGGCTAAAGGTTCAACCTATATCATTTTGATATAAAGTTGGACGCGAAGCTTTCACTTTTAAATATATAATTTTTTTTCACATCTACAATCTTTATTTTATTTATTTTTTAGTATGAATTTGAGTATCGAGCGAAAACTTTGATGAAAAGCTCTACCCCCCCTTCCTCGCCCGCGTCGAGCGATTTACTTATCAATTAAGGTTTTTCCTTTGAAAGGACCTCCCCCGTTCTTCTACCCGTCTTCGAGTCTGAAATGACTTTTTAATTAGGCTATTAAATTATATTTTATTTCAAAATTTCTTTTTTATTGTTTTTATTAGGCGAACGCCCTTTATTTTATTTTTGGAAAAAAAAACAGAAAATGACTTTATAATAATAATAATAATAAATATTATCATTATATATATATATATATATATATATATATATATATAAATATTTTTGTTATTAAAATTTAACTAAGTGAAATTGCTTTGTGTGCGCTTTCAAAGTTTAATTTTATTGCTGTTCCAATGAATTTCGTATAAGCGATAAATAATGAAAGCTGTATAAATATTAATTAAAAGGATTCTAGAACTCTCATCGCGAGACGGTCTTAATAATTAAAATTAAAATGCAAAAAATAGCTACTTTACAAACAATGCCAGTTACATATTTTTTGCTCGATAAATTATTTCATGATTTACGCCATAATTATTATTATAAATTTGCATACTTGAATGTTGCTTCAAAACTTTTTCAAAGTTTTGTAATATATCATTTTGTAAAAAATTTGTACTAATTTGCCATATTTTAAATTTCTAACACACAATAATTATAAGAGTATATAAAATTATATATATATATATATATATATATATATATATATATATATATATATATATATATATATGTAAGGGATACACCAATGCTGAAGAGACAATCAACTAGAAGGATACACCAATGACAAATGTTTGGGAACCGCTGATATAAAAATTAAAATATTTCGTGTCTAATTTTCTAATTAATAATTAAATTTTTAATATATTTATATATATTTAGACGTGTATAATTTCGGATTTATACAATTTCTAGTCTTGCCTATTGTGTAACTCCAACGAATTATTGCTACACTGTAATTTTTCATATTGGATTCGATTCCTAGACACAGATGACGTAATAATATTATAGTTGGCGGTAGTTTTCTTTTCAGTAACCCGCGTGGTTATATCATTGTTTTCGAAAACGAACCGGTCATTATCCATTTCCCATAGTAAACAAATGCATTTACATCATAAAGGATTTAATCTTGATTGATGACTGAACGAAGTTGGACGATAGACAATCTAGGTCGCATTATATGCAATCCGCTGACTCATTCGACTACAATCTATCTTTCGACAAATACTCTTGCACATATGTACGCGATGCCGAAGAAAATTCTTGAAGCGGGGAGTAAACGGAAGTGGGGGTAATGTTAAATTTTCTCCAAGTTTTCCCGGGGAACGAGAGATTTTTAGCGGGAGTTCCGCCTTTTTTCCGTCTCGTAATAGATTTTTCGCCTTTTTTTGCTCCATTATCAAAATAAAAATTTATCAATACTACAACATACTATATATATATATATATATATATATATATATATATATATATATATATATATATATATATATATATATATATAATTACTCTTTTAATATGACTCAACATTAATTCTTATAAAAAGTAATCATTCCAGAGGTTACCTGATTACATCGTCTTAACTTTGTGAAGATTCATGCAGTTCAGTCTTTCTTTGCAAAGTGGTGTACAATTTCTATGTACGCGAGGTGAACATTTTGTGGACATTATCCACAATTACATCCTCAACCAGAAGTTCTTCGTTTCTAATGTTCATACTATCAGACGCCATTTGAAACGAGAACAACGCTCTCACAATTACACCTTACAATTTTGCGTCTTGTTGTACCTGACATTTCGGTGCATACCTATATATACTTATACCATAGTCATATTATCTTGTACGATACAATGAACGTACTAAAAGTTTAGAGTTTGAACGTTTAATTAACATTAGGCTTATTTTCACATAAAAAAAATCTATGTTCAAAATTTTTGAATATTATTTCAAACAAAAGTCCAGTTCAACTTGTTCTAATAAAAAATGAATTATTTAATTTATTATTTATATCGTTGAAATTGAATTGTACATTTATTGAAACTTATATATATATATATATATATATATATATATATATATATATATATATATATATATATATATATATATATATATATATATATAGTGTTATAAAATATTTTCACATATAATAAAATATTGATAATTGATCAATTATTATATATGTATCGTCAAAATGTCTAATGTGGCCAAAGTTGAACGTATAAATTACTTATCACTTACACACACACACACACACACTTGAATATATACGCATTAAATTATTGATGAAATTTAGTGGAACGAGCTGCAGAATCGATGCCACTTCCATCAGCGTCCATAATCACTTGGCAAAATTTAATGGATGATAAATAATTGCGTTGGCCGAACGAAAAGCCGACCGCCCTTCGCGCTCTTCAACCGATTTTCATTAAATATTTAAACGGTCGAAATTCGGTTGAATTTACCGCTCAAAGCGTTCAAACCCCTCCCCCCTCTCCACATCATCCGTCTATCCCCCCCTTCCTTTAAAAGCAACACGAAGGGAGGGCCCTTTCAAAGGGCATAGAAATAACAAGAAATAACGTAATTATGTGTGTTTATATCGCGCGGCGAGTGCTCAGTAATCGTAATCTGATTAAAAAGGCTAAACTCTAAACTTCTATAGAAAACGAATTTTTCGCTATCAAAATTAATAGAAAATATATATAAATTCAGAATATTTTTTTTACTTCAAATCTTCTAATTTTTCATCAATTACACTATTATGATTAAAAAGTAATGTGAAATTGTAAATTTTTTTCTAGGTTGGTAGGACTGTTTATAACGTTTGCCAAGCATCTGTTTGTTAAAAGGTTTAATTATTTCATATTGTCATACACCATGTTATACTGCATTGATTCTTCGCGACTTTTTTGCCAAAAACTCGACTCATATCGTTCTGCAATCACCGTATTCGCCTGATTTGACTTCGTAAAACTTTTGACTATTCACACAAATTCAAAATATCAATATGGAGATGCGGTTTTGTCACGATTGAAAAGATATAAACTGAATCGAAGAAAGTCTTAATGGCTATACTGGAAAGACTATTTCGACTGTTTCGAGGACTGAAAAAAGCGTTGGCAAAAGTGCGTTTTATCGGACGGGGATTACTTTGAAGAGGATGAAATTGATTTGGTTGAGTAAATAAAAAAAATTGGTTTCATTCAAGTGCATTATTATTAACAATAAATTAACGTACACAATTGCACTTACAAAGCGTTATAAAATTAAATCTAAATATTACGTAAGCTTTAAAATTTTCTTCGATAGCATCGTTCCATTGCGATTTATTCGCAGTGAAAGTGTCACCTGTAAGGCGAGCTTTTCCTGTGGAAAATTAATTAAGGGCGCGCTCGACAATTAGTCCAATTAAACGACATCGCACGAAACAAATAGGACAGGGCGGAAACACTCATTATTTATCGTCGAGCACTATTGTTATTATTATTAATAATATTATTATTAATTGTAAATAATGTTAATTTGACGATATAATTAGGACGTTTTGCCGGAATGAATAATACGAGTGCCATATACGGGTTAATGAAGAAAACCCGTTAACGTTTCATCGCTCTTCGTTCTGTGCAATCTGTCTCATTCCTACACTTTTCTAGTGTCGCATCTGTCTGTTTGTCTGTCTGTCTGTCTGTCTGTCTATCTATTCTCTATGTTAACGCACTGTCTCTTTTTGTCTACTATATATATATATATATGTGTGTGTGTGTGTGTATCTATTTTTTTGCGTGTTTCTGGTGACGAGAGAATATCTTCGTCAATTTTTCCCGTTTGTGTCGCCGAGGGGACCCATGACAGATCTCATTAGGGAACCCGTCAACGAGAACGAACAAGGCTACGCAAAATTGCACACAACCCCTTCGTGTATTATATATATATATATATATATATATATATATATATATATAATGTACATATATAATTTATCTCTCTAACGTACGTACAGAACGACGGGTACACAAAGGGTACATCTGCGCCAAACTCAATTTCGCGAAGCGACCCTCGTTCATTTACCGCGCAACATCCCCAGATGTTTTATGTTCCATAATTACAACTATTATATTTTGAAGTTTGACACCTGAGATGAGTAATCCAGTAAACGTTCCGGTCATTTTGCATGTGACATTAGCCTATTTATCATAGTTTATCGTTAAAAATGAAATAATTGCCATATAAATTTCAACACTAATGAAAATATTTTTCTAATTTTTGATTGATATATTTTGTGCTTTGTATTTTGAAAATATATACATATTTAATCCTACGCAAATATTAATTTTAAATTTCATTTTTTTTTAAAATTAAAATAATTCGAATTTATTGTATTGTTCGAGCGATATCATTTCTTTTTTCACTCCAGAGCGTATCGTCAGAAAACTTTCCTAATAATTAAATTTTCCAATTAAAAAGTATATTTTCCAGGAAATTGTCCTCCAATTAGTGTCGAAAATTCGATTGTTCTCGCTTTTCCGACCGATGACATCCCCCTTAATTATGTCGATTTATGTACAGAACGAATACGATTATAGTCGTTCTATTCAAACGTAAAATGACACAGAAAAGGGGAGGAGCGAAACGGAAAAGTGGTGGATAACAAAAAAAAAAAAAAAAATAACGGTTCGGAGGACTCGTTCCGAATGATCTGTCAAATTGAATCGATTGTTAACGATCACGTAATCGAATAAAATTAAAATTAAATTTCAACCCCCTCATCCCTAAAATGTAACGAGGTTGAATATCTCATTACTGGCTTTCAAATGAAGAAAGGAAAATTATGTACGAACGATAAACGGATATCTATAAAAAGTTCAAGAACGGAAATGAAACAAAATTTATTATGTGATTCATGACGATATTAATTAATATTATTAACTTTTATAAATCGCAACATAAAAACATAATGATAAAAATATCATTATAAATCTGAAAACACAATATACAATTTGAAAAAAAATATGCGGTAAGGGGGTTCGCATAAAAAAAGATCGGCGGCAACTTGCTGAAGTTATTAAATGGCACTTTATGTATTGAAATTGACTGATGCAATATATTCATAAAAATATTGAAATATAACTAATGAAATATGTACATACACACTGATAGCAAAAAAGTGATGTCAACACAATTAGTGTTATCGTGATTTATATACCGCACAAAAAAAATAAATCGAATATAAAACGCATACAAAAAGAATGCACATAAACAAGTTTGACTGTAATTTAATATGAAATGAAAATATATTAACATACATGAATTGAAATCCTATTTTTTGAATATGTTAAATTAAAATACATTCATTATAAATAAAAATTGCTATATATGAAATAAAAATTATATACGAAAAACATTTACAAATATTAAAAAAACCCGATGAACTATTTAATACATAGCATTAATCAACCCTTAGTAATAATATAATGAGATCACCATTATCATTATAATAAATACATCGCTATTTATAATATTAACATTGTTTATTACGGGGATCGCGAATATACAACTATCTGTTAAGTATCATTCGCAATAAGCGGCCCATTATCCTCAGACAATTTCCCGATATATCGGGATTTAGAAAGGCTACATCGCTAGCTTCCATCCCCCCCCAGTTGTTCCTCCCCTTTCCCGTTATAATCCTTTTTGGTCAAGTTTGGACATAAAATTTTATGACCGGCCGATTTGGGCGTATTTGATTAGCCGGCCCATTAAGTATGTAGTTTGTCGTTTAAGTGTTAACTTTGCCGAATTTCCAATGGTGGGGGAGGGGGTGGGAAAAACTGGGAAATGTCCGCCGGAAAATCTGCAGCCGGTCTCCCGAAACGATCAAAGGATATATTAACAAACAAATTGCGCCCGTGTTATCTAAATCGAGGACGATCCAGTATAAATGTGACCGGGCAATTGTGCTGATTGATAATTTCGATATCGATAACGTGCACACTCGAAAACGCAAAAATTATTTTAAAATTTAATCATTATATTATTTCGTTAAATCTATTAAATTTACGTTTTAAAAATGCATATTTAAGTTATTCGTATAATATTATTTAACATTCGGTTTACGGCAATAATCTGATTTGATTTGAATATATTACAAAATGTTTAAAATGATCTATGTAATTGTTTTATTGTTTCATGTTTATCATGTTTAAAAATTTCAACTTTAGAAATCCTTATGTCAAGTTTGAACCAAAAAAAATTTTCAAAATGTCAATGCCGAAAATGCATTTCCATTTAAATAGATATTCTCTCTATTTAAAATATTAAAAAATATCATGAGAATTCGTTATAAAGAAATTAATATAAATAGTGGTTGACGTGCATTGAGTTTTCTCATTAAGCGATGACCAAATACAGTAATCCCTCGATTATCGCGGGTGTTACGTTTCAAAATCCACAAAATACGATTGCTATAATTATTTAAGTATTTATACGCTATTTTATAAATCCTCTCTAGCACTTTTACCTTAATAACCAATTCTCACATTTTTATACATTTTGGCGCGATAGGTGAAGCGCGAAGTGGCGAGGGAATGAAAAATGTTTTATTATTTTTCTAAAATAATTAATTTGTTTATAAAAATCAAACGCGAGCGAAAGTATATTTTAAAATTGTATATATATATATATATTTTTTGCAAAAAGGTTTGTAAAACTCCGGTCGCATAATGGCTGAACTGTGTTCGAGACCGAGAGCGGATACCCACTATTCAGAGCAAAAGGGAACGTGCAGCCGAGCACTCTTCAGTTTTACAAAAGGGACCAATTCCCCGGGTGGCTTTCTAAAATCGGTCGAAAACTCCCCGTTTTAGATGCGGATATGGTTTAGAGGATGGTGAATTGGTGAAATGGTGTGAGACATTTCGTTCACTTTGGCCCGAGGCGAGCATGAAATTAGAAACGATACAAACTTAACCTCTATAAAGTTGATGGGTTCGTTTATAATTTGAACTCCCTTCTCTCACACACACACACACATAAGAGAGGTGTGGGGCAAAGGGCTTCGGATATTTTGGAAATAATTTGACTCGCATCCACAAAATTAAACGTCGGCGGTTTCAACCTTTTTGCGTAGAGAGGGGCCCTTGCCGAATTTGCGATTTAGTTTATTTGACGTGACCGTGCGAGAATAAAGCGACTTCTTTATCGACATACAATTCACTCGTTTTAGGATTATTTCTCTAATTAATTCCGTATATTTCAATTTTACAAAAAAAAAAAAATATGACTATTTCATAGTATGGAGATTAATAATGTCAAAGTAGGAAATATAAATTGCATTTACCAATTCGTAAATTCATTACGTCATATTACAATATTGAAAACCGAAATGATATTTTAATAATGTATTGAGAATAGTATAGAAACACATTTGGTATTATTATTTCCAATGATGTTCATATTTATTATTAATACATATATAGAGCATAAAGGTTATTTTTCTAGTAAAAAAAAAATGGCATCCCACGACAGTAGTTATAAACAAATTTACATAGTCTGGTTATAAAAGAAGAAATGTAAATAAAGAAAGGAAGCGAAAACAATTTTATTTCGCAATTTGCCCTTTATGCGTTATAAAGCGTACAATACGCGTATGTTGTACAGCGGGGCCCCGGCAATCATAACGAAAAACGATAGGCGGCAACTTAAAAATTTATGATGCACGTCAAAAAATCCGGCAATTACGTTACGACCCATAAAAAGGATAAAAAAGGATAAAAAGTGAAACGGTCCCTTCGCCCGGCCGTAAAGCTTCCGCGACGAATTTTCCGATGAAATCCGGCGCCAGTAAAAAAAGCCACAGGAACAGCTTTTCGCGACGATTTTTATATGAAAATTTATAATCTGGTCCCTTCGACGATTTTTCGGTCGTTACTCTGCCCTCTCTCTTATTGCCTCATCTCGTCGGACCCGTTTTTTCAATTTTTTTTTATCCTTCTAAAAATTTCACCGTCGCGTAAAAGCGTTCGACTCGGGAACACTTAAGAGATTTGAAACTCGCAGAATAAACCTCATCAATATTAACTCGTAAAAACGCGTGTTTTTTTTCATCATCATCGTCGTCGTCTTTATTTTCAGCGACGCGCTGTAAAATTTAATCGGAAACTTTTTCAACGTCTTATTAACGACGCGTCGTTAGATGAAATCTTCGATTCTTTTTTTTTTCATTTTTTTTTTGAGAAAACTATTAAGGGGGGTGGTAGAAATTTAAGATAGAACCTGGGTTAAATCCGAAACGCTTGAACCCTTTCAGTTTTATCGCTCGTGTGGTTCAATTATGGACTACTAAATGTTCTAGTCAGTAGCCGGTACGATCGTAAAGGGTTACGTATGAGATTTAATATGAGCATCCCCTCGATTTGCGTCAACCCCGATCTATGTCACACTTATTTACGTCGTTTTTCCCTTATATTTTATACCTATACACACACACACACACACACACACACACACACACACACATATATATATATATATATATATATCCATAATTTGCCTCCTCTTTAGATTTTTAATCATAAAATTAATTTATGTTAATATATTTAAAATTGATTTTTATAATTATAATTTCGAAATATGGCGGTTAATTCGGCATATAAAATAAATTTAGAGTTGATTGTATAATCATTTTTGTTTCGCTGAAGAAAATTTTGTATGGAAAATAATAATTTAAATACTTAATGCTTTTACATATAGACGAACGTTGCTCGCGCGCCAAACGTGCCCGATTGCACTAACCCGAGCCTTGCTCGCAGTTTTCAACTTATTTGTAGTTGGTAATGATGCGTGAACAATCTATAATTGTTGAACGCAGGAAATCATTTTATATTTTTTTTATAAAATGTGCATTTGAAATATAAAATAAAGAATTTAATAATCATAGTCACATTTTTGAGAAAAAAACCCGAGCATTAAATGATTAATTAACCACGAGCAGGGCTCGGGGCTAATGTAATTGGGCATGCGTTGCGCGCGCGAGCAGCGCTCATTTTAAAGCATTAAGTGTTTAAAAAATATTTTTTTTAAATAAATTTAAATATTTTTTTTATATTTTTAATAAAAAATTATAAAACTAGTTATTTTAATATAAAAAAAAAGATAAAAGCCCTGTAGATAATTCTCAAATGTCGACAAAATGTTAAACCCGCCGCTTTATTATAAATAAATATTTAAGATAATATTATAAATTTATTTTCACAACGGATAATGGAAATAAATACAAAAATTTTTAAAATTCAATCCAAAAAAAAAACGCTAATATCAAATTTCTTTTATAATAAAATTGACGTCGCTTTTAATTAAAATGAGCTTCGATGAAATAAATTTGAATAAAGGTTTTTCGCAGATCTATTGACTAATTAGATTTACGGAATTTATAACAAAATGATGTTCAAAATATTTCTTACAAAGTAAACAATTTTTTAAAGTGAATATTATGGAAATAATATGCAAATTTAACTTGAACTTTGAACCCGACTACTGAACAACTTTATAATTTCAATATTTACTCGAAATTTCGTACCGAATATATAAGAAGTATAAATTCTAAAATATACAAAAATATATACGGACGACCAAAATATAAAAAAAATGGGGGGCAAAAAAAATAGGGGGACACAACGACCATATATAGTCGAATTAAATCTGAGCCGTTCGCGTTTTGAAGTCGAAATGAATTTTTCGTTTAATTTTATTTAGCGGACGCTCGGAGGAAAATTGAAAATTGACGCCGCCGGTCGACGACTTTTCCCGCTTTTCATTTTCAGACGTTCCCGTTTTCAGACGCGACGAAAAACCTGGGGAGCGGAAGTACTTCGAGGGTGAATTTTTAATCTGCCTCCGTCGGTTCTCTTTTTATTATTATTTTTTTTTTACTTTTCCCCGCGTATGATGGACACCATTCATTGGATCGCGGAGCGTTTTTTTCGGAGTAACGCTCCGGGATTATTATTCAGTTGCACACAATGAACGATGACCAAGACTAAGTTTTCATTTCTGAAAGTTTTTTTTTTAATTTTTAAAACGTTATCACGAATAGAAGAAAATGTGTCAGAAACATTGTTCATAGTATATATATATATATATATATATATATATATATATATATATATATATATATATATATATATATATATATATATATATATATATATATATATGTAGCATTATTCACTATGAAAATTAAAATAACTAGGATTAAATTTGAATATTGTAGATATTAATAACATAATTTATATTGAATCATTACCATTTTTTTATTATTATTTTATTTTATAGAATAAATATAAACCAACACGAAAGAAATGTCGCTCATGAAACGCCAGTTTGAAATTAGATTTTATCAAGTCTGGCGCGACACATACAAGCAATAAACGTACACACACATATATATATATATATATATATATATATATATATATATATATATATATATATATATATATATATATAAAATTAAATGAGATTGCGATCTGAAATCGTGTCACACTAGCCTTAAATTTTATTTTTCTACACGCCGATGATTTGAAGTCGTGTTTTATTAACGTTGTTAGCCAGATTAAATTTCACAAATGGTTTGTTCGTTCGTGCGCTCGCGTGCCACTGGCCTATTAACCCCTGGTCGTATATATATATATATATATATATATTCCATTCTCCGTATATATATATATATATATATATATATATATATATATATATATATATATTATTCAGGGCTACGTATAGTCGAAGTCAAAGAGAAATTTTGATGCTGTCAAAACAAAGACTGATAACAATGTTTCGAATATACAAAACTTGTGCGTCTATAGTTTCAGTATCAAGTTTTCTTAACCAAACATGTAAAGACAGAATCTTAATAGTTATCGAATCTCTCAAAAATATATTAATTATTAAAATTTATAATTATTTTAACATAATATGAGTTCTTTGATTACACAAACACACACACACACACACATATATATATATATATATATATATATATATATATATATATATATATATATATATATATATATATTTAATTAAAGCCTATTAAAAGCGATATTTTTAATTAAATCAAAATTTTCCCCAATACGAAATTTGCAGCCCTAATTCCCTTTATTTATTTTTTTATATTATTTTTTTTTCTTATTATTATCCCCGAAGATATTCGCTTTTGATTAATCCTGTCGCTTTTGAAATCGGATATGTCTGTTTCGGTCACGCAAATAACAACGGTTTCAGTTTCACGTGTTTTTAGACAATTAGCAAAATAATGATGGAAATACTCCGCCCCCCTCCCTACCCCCATACCTCGTACCTCTTCCCCCTCACCGCTCCCTTCGTCTTTTCGTCCCTTAAAGAATTTCAAGAATTAATTAGTAACTAAAGTGCGATCCGTTCACATTTAGAGTACGTTTCATTTTTACAATTGTATTGAATATTTGTATTTGTTTTCAATTTTGATAAACATTTGATATAAAATATTTATTTTTACTAATATATATATATATATATATATATATATATATATATATATATTAAGGTAAACTATTTAAAAGCACTCATTTGAACGTTTTAAAAGTTTGAAAAGTACTGTTTACACAATCGCAGATGGATTCTCTTCGAAATCAAATATTATTTATATATATATATATATATATATATATATATATATATATATATATATATATATATACATTTATTGATATATTTGAAAAATCAAATGGAAATTTTTAATTTCGAGTATGTAAATTATTTTATTACATTGAACACATTCAATTAATAGAATTGCGTTAACCCTTTCAACCTTTGATATCGAAAGGTCTAAAAAGGGATCTCTCGACGTTTAACTCGTACAACAATATTCAATTACAAAATATAATTTCGAAATTAAATTCAATTATATTACGCGTATTACTCGTGCGGTATAAATAAGGCTCTCATGAGAGATCGAGTGCCTTTTGAACTTTTCGGGATTCTATGGAAAATTTAACTTATTGTACGCGAGGATGCGATTAATGTTTTTGATATATAAAATTTCATTAAAATGGACATGTACTATTTTAAACGAACATCATTATATTTAATTAACCGCCGTTAAAAATATTATTATTCCATTTTTTTATTTGAACAAAAATTATATAATCATTTTGAAAATGTATAATATATATATATATATATATATATATATATATATATATATATATATATATATATATATATATATAAACTCATCAACGAGGAGTTTGATGGAGTGATCGTGAATGGAAAGAAAATAACAAATCATAGATAATGTGCTTCTTGCCAAAAATGTAGAACAACTTCAATTAATTATGAATAGAATGGCAGCTTACATTGAAGAATATGGATTGTCTATAAATACGGTTAAAATGAAAACATGTAACGTTCTATAAATACTTGAAGACATATATCAAATTATTGTACAACCCCAAGATGAAGCCATGAAATAATTTTTAACGTCTAAGACTACAAATATAGAATTAAAAATACGTATGCTTAGATGTTACATTTTTTCTATTCTTCTAAATGGTATTGAATCTTGGATACTGGACACTAGAATTGAAAAACGTCTAGAAACTTTCGAAATGCGGTGAAAAAGTAAATATGAGGTTTTAGAGAAAATCAGTAAAACTCTATAATTACCGATCTACTTGAAAAGACGAAAACCAAAATAATATATTATATATATTTATACTACATATATATTAAAATTAAATTTGTTACGATATATAAACGTAAAGGTTAAACTATTTTTAAATATTTCTATTCACGTAAATGAATACGATTCGATTCTTCAGATATTATTATCTAAATACAGAAATACGATTGAAAACATTGAACGAAAATAGATTTTTCCACAATATAAATATTATATACGTTCGAACGTCACACATTTTCAGTGCGATAATAAAATTTCCCCGTTACCTTCCGTTAAAGCAGCCGTTTTAATATCGATCGATCGACGTTAGGATTGTGCATGAATTGCATACGTATATATGTATTTTTTTTTTCAGTTGCTGAAGTGAAAATGTGCTGAAAACTTACCTCCAGCCAGTACGAACTGCGCCGCAGCGAGACAGAGCAGCAGCCGCATGGCGGCGCGAACATCTGTCCCCATACGCGACCTGCCTTCGATCACTGATCTATTCTTACCTAAAAATAATCAAATAAAATAATATCAATATTAATATATATATTTATTTCATATACCATATAAATACATTTTTATAAATCGCCCTCGTATATTAGCCGAATATTTTATACGATTTCATTGGCTTCGTCGCATGCGTTTATAATATGTTTTAGAGTAAAATATCAAATTAAAAAAAAAATGTTTTTTTACAATGTTTTATAATAGTAAATAAGAAAGAAAATGATATGTACTAAAACTCGAAAAAATGTTCAAACGAGCGTAGATCGTTTGTGTATCATATAGAGTTGAAATTTGCGAACAGCGCTCGGGTTGATGCAATATGATACGCGTAACACGCGCGCGATCTAAAAACATTAAGTGGTTAATCTATAACTATCCTTATTCATCTCATTTATTTTATAATCAATAAATCTACTGCAATACAGTCTAAATTTTATAATCAATGATTTATTCAACTTTCAACATTAGATTCTTTATTTTAATATTTCAAATGTACGTTTTATAAAAAATGATTTCCAACGTTCAACGATCGTTTATATAAATTAGTTGAAACCTACGAGCGGCGCTCGGATTAGTGCAATTGGGCACGCGTGTCACGCACGAGCAACGCTCGTCTAAAAGCATTAAATGGCTAATGAAATATTATACAAGTATTGTAATATTATAATAACAATTAAAATATTCATCTTGAATTCTGTATTTATTTAATCAAGTTTTAAAGACTTAGTTACATAAAAAACATATTTATTAGTATCAAATTATTTTTTTTTTATATAATAAAATTATAATATTATTTTTAATCGACCATATTTCTGTTAATATATAATACAATACATACATACACATATATTTATCGACCGAATTAAACCAACGTATCTCACAATTTATATAATTTTATACAGATACACGTTTATATAACGCGTTGTTAGAACAAAACTACATCAAGCAGCTCCAACAATGAGTAAAGTAAACTAAAACTAATCAAACTTGAAAACGAACTAAATATACGCGTCACTAAACGAATCCATAGGGTAAACCATAAGTAACAACACACGAGCCAAGATACTATATATTGACTTGTATATATATATATATATATATATATATATATATAAAATATTTATTTATTCACATTTCATAGGATTTTATATTAATTAGAATATTTTAGTAAAAAAAATAAAAATTAAGAAAAATCACAAATGATACGCTTTTCCGCAACACGGTCAACTTTTTGAGTGAATTCTACACTTTTTTTTCATCGAATTCGATTTCATGAAAATCGTGAAAAGTTTTTCAGTCGCAATTTCGATTCTCCGTTATTATTCAATAGAATGAAAATATTCACTCAAAATTTCTTAATTATTTACACAATAAAAACAGGCGTATATTTTTTTCGCGAAATATTCTGATTCTTATCTTCTTTTATATTATATATAATAACGTTTTGTATAAAAATAAAACAAAAACGATTCGTTCGAATATATTTTTCTTGATTGAGTGACCGTTCGACCAATTCAAAGTTGTCTTCGATTCTATATATAAATATAAATATTTTTTTCTTGCCATCATCATTCAGATCCTTTTTCCTCGTTTTCATTTATTATTATTCTCTCACAAATATACCTCAATTTCGCCCGGTTTATATTTGGAAAATGTACACGCTTGATTAGACTCCGTACAGAAGAAGCACGAAATAATGATGCTTAAAGTGATGGAACACGCTTTCGCTGAAAAATTCTTGAAAAACTCTAAACATTCGAGTGTTATGAAAAATGTGAAAGAGACGTGTCCCGTTTCATTTTCATAATATTCAATTAAATTTACGATATCTTGTGTAATCGTATTATTATTCCGATATGAGAACAATTTTCAAGTGTGTACAATATAATAAAAATGCAAACGAGATGCACTCAAAAAAATCTCTTTTACTAAATATAAAACAATTTTTAAGAAATAAATAATAATGTAAAATAAATTTATATTATTATATAATAAAATTAAAAAATATATATTATTCAAAATTAAAAATATTCCCAAAATTTCTAGTCAATTTTGAGTGACGAACGGCGATAGTGAAAATTGTAGCAAAAGCCACGTCGAATGATCATCGATTTGATTTCATCGGAAAAGTTTTTTTCGCGAACTTCATTTTCCGCAAGAAAAGCTGTGCATTTTCTCGTCCGTTATCCTTTTTAACCCTTGATTTTTTAATATTATTTTTTGAATTCTCATAAATCGCAACACGACATTCTGAATGCACCGTTTTATAGCCGTTTCTGGTGAAAATGAAAATTTGTGATCATAACCAGTGAAATAATAGCAAACACTTTGTACGATTTTAAATCAGAATTTATACCATTTTATATTTTATAAATGAACGTTTAAAGTTACATTATTATTATTATTATGATATTTTCCTTGTAATATTATAAAAAAAATAATGAGAGATTTTTTCCATAAATTATGCTATTTTGAGAGCAAAATGTTACTAAAATGAATATTGACAATAAAAAATAAATAGAAGAAGAGAAAATCATTCAAGAAAGATTATAGTTATTGAAAGAAAAATTATCATAAAGAGCTTTAATAATGTTATGTTTTAAAAAAATCATTCAAAAATTATTTTTTTATAATTTCAAATAACTTAAATTTTGATATAAAATTGTATAACATTTACAAATGAAATTGATTTGAAAGAATAAATAAAGAATTTACATTTTATAAACAAATTCATCTTATTTTCTGATCACAGTGTTATTTACACTAAAAAGAACTGAATAAAATATTTAACATTAATTTTTTCTCGTTATTTAAATGCTATAGATGAATAAAAATGCTATTAAATTATACAAATTGCTCCGGTCTGTATATGCGTTTCCGTTAATTTGAGCTAATTTAAAAACTTTCACGTCACAATCACAAAATTAACTGAGCCGAAAAAAAAATAAATAACGTCGTTTAAAAGGTGAATTAATATAAAATTTGGCCGACAGACGGATGTATATTTACCAATTTACGTTCTCGTAAACGCGCATTAAGCCTGAAGTGAAAGCCTATATATTTTGCTTGATTGAAATTTAAATGTAATTTAACTTTACGATGTGTATATGGCCGCTTTGCGAGAATAATTATGTTTTAAGGCTCGTAAAAGTCGCGTATGGAAACCCCCCTTGCACCCCTTCATCCCTAAATGGAACATATTTGTTATTTTGGGAGATAGGGATATAAACTGAAAAATATATGTATATATATATATATATATATATAAATATGCGAAGAAAAGCGCTCGATTTGATTTTGATGATGAAAATATAAAATGACAAACAATAATATGTGTACTATATGTTTGTGTGTGTGTGTGTATGGAGAATCGTGTCATTCGGAAAAAGTTTCAGATATCGAAAGGAAAAACGAGAAAATTTGTGACGTCGGTCACGCGAAAAAATTTGCTTCGGTGAACTTTCACGCTAGAAAAATCGTGCTGAAATACAGATGAAAAAAAACCGGAGCGTTATAAGAGAAAATTACGAACGAATGGATATATTATTATTATATATATTTAGATAATGTTTTTTATGTGTTATATGATCAAATGAAATTTTTCGAGATGGATTTCAACTATCGAATTCGAGTGGCGCTTGTTAAGAGTGACCCTTTCGAACACACGCATAGAAATTGATTTGCTGTCCTTGAATGTTTAGTAATAATTCGTGTATTCAATTATATCTGTCTAATAATAATAAGTTTCGTTTAATTATTTTTTTCCCATGATGATTTTAATAAATATTTAAAAAAATATTATTATGTTTGTTTGAATATAGTAAATTGCCTAAGATGCATATACCAACTATTATTGAAAGTTGATTAACATTGCATAAGACTACTGATTATGAAATAGATGAGATGAATAAGTATAGTTATAGATTAATTATTTAATGATTTTAGACGAGCGTTGTTCGCGCGCGCCATGCGTGCCCGATTGCACAAACCCGATCCCTGCTCGCGTGCGCCATGAGTACCCGATTGCACAAACCCGATCCCTGCTCGCGTGCGCCATGCGTGCCCGATTGCACAAACCCGATCCCTAGTCGCAGATTTCAACTTTTTTATAGTATGTAATGATACATGAACGATCTACGCTCGTTAGACGCTGGAAATCATTTTTTATTTTTTTATAATCGGTTTACTTAGTTTGAAAATAATTTGTTTTATTAATAATTATAGTGGTTTAACTTTGAAGAGTCACATATTGACATTAGTGAGTTCACCGTTATGCGAATCGATAAAAACGTATAGCGGAAAAGTGTTTCGGCCGGGAAAATTCCCCGGAGACTTTCATTGGATCCCGAGTGCACAAAAGTTCGAAATTGCCGCGCGATACTTTTATTACTAGATTAGCGAAGTTGCCAAAAAGTTGAAGTCGAGTGCGTTTATTGTTTTATATGAGGAGTCTTTCGGATAAACACGGCCATGAAAGGAATTAAGAGGGTCGCCTTAAAAATTTACGATTGCGATTCCGCTTTAACGCGTCGTAAAAACGTTTCCCGTTTTTCCTCCTTTCCGCCGCTCCCCCCCCCCTTCCCCCTATTTTTTCCTTTTTTCCATCCCTTTTCTATATGTATAAAGTACACAATCATATCTAGCTTAGGCCGTTCACGGCGATGCGCTTAATTGCCGCATTAAAAAATGTACGAATTTCATAAGGCACTTTTACGATTAATGCCCGTTCAAATTCATAAAGTTCATCCGGTTATTCTCGGAATTCGGTTTATTGCCGTGCAGGTGTTTTCAATTCGAGTACGAATAAAAGCATACTTTTTTTATCGCCGAACATTGCAATTAAAACGTTTTGTTATATTTTGAGATCAACATTCTATTGAAATTAATTATAAATCTTTTCAATTTATAATTATGATTTTAATACGTTAATTTTTCATTCAATATATTACGAAGAAAACACATTATAAATTTCATATATTTAATGTTTTTATTTTTGAAAATATATTTGTATAATATTATCTATATTATTATGTAAACGTAATATTCAATTTATTATTAAATAATAAATTTTACGATCACTATAATATTATAAAACGCTCTGAATAAACAATGTCACCAAATTGTACTGAAAGATCACTGAAAATATCGGTATAATAATAAAAATCCATGCATCGTCACGTGCTACGTTTTTACCTTTCGTATGAGACGTTTCGTTTTATGCGGATTTCAGAGACGACGTCATACATGCTGAAACGTCGGTCACGTGATGGGAATAATGGACCCGGGATGAAAGGGATACAAGTTTCATATTCTGGGAAAATGTACGCAGAAATATAGGTGTGGTACGAGATGAAAAAAAAATCAAGTATTCCGTCGCTATGCAACTGAAACGTTATGTCGTCTTTATGCACTGTTCATCTTTATTATTATTATTTTTGTTTTCGGAATTTTATTTTATAAATTTAGTATATATTTATTTATTTAATATATGAGCGATTTAATTTAAGTACAATATAAATATTTATTATGAATCGTTTCGACGGTCGCGCGAGACAAAAGCCATCGGGTTCGCAACACGTGCACTTTTCGCACAGATGAAAATCGGAGGGAAAATCTTGAAAAATCGCACTCCATTGTGAAAAATCCGTTTCGATTTGTCATATAAATGGAATTGTGTCTACGGCGTACGCGGTATACATACAGTACACGCTATATTTTTTTTTTATACGTGTATTTTGATTTTTTTCGCAACCCCTTTTTTTTGCCCATTTTCCCGCGAAAAGAAAAAAAATCTCAACACCCCTGCCTTCTTCGTTCCCTATTTTTACGGTTCGCAAAAGTACGAAACAACTGGTACGTGTTTATCTGACAACATCTACGAAACGTGTCTTACATATGCCTTTAAAGACAACTTCGGTTCAATGTTGAATAAATTTTACTGCCGGCAAACAGAAACCGGTCAAAGAGAAACAAACTTCTTTCCTATGAAAAGATATGGACGGTGTATGAAAAAAAAGTTAGAAAATTTTACAGAATATTCTACAGATAAGAACGTCTATTTTTTTTCTAATAAATATACATTCAAACCTGTTTCTGTACGGTAAATAGGGACCGCAGAAAAAAAATCGCATAAAAAATATTCTGAAATTTTGTAAATATCTATAAAAAATAATTTTAATACATGCAATATATGAAAAAAAATATTTTATGCGGTAGAGGGGGACCGTATAAAGAAAGGTCGACGGAAACTAACTGAAGTTATTATATGACATACACGTACCGTACAAAAAAAAAGGAAATCGCACAAAAAAACGACCGCATAAAAACAGATTTGACTGTAGTTACACTAGTCCAAATTCAAAAACTAATATTATTGACATAATAAAAAAAACGATAATATTCATAAAATATATAATAATCGATTCACTATAAAATATCGGTCAAATCGAATAATAAACGAATATCGCATAAACCGTAACTCGTATTGTATTGTAGATTTATAGAACCGTCACTAGATGATCCGATTTGTAAACGCGTTTACTTTTATTGAGTTACATGTAAATCGTCGCATGTGGAAAATTTTAAATCCGATTTAAGACACGACAACATTCGAGGCGAAAAATTCAAGGTTGAAACGAACGGGAAAATTTTCAAAGAGCGCATCCTTTTCGAATCGAATGATTCGAAACTTACGATAAATACGAATTCTAAAAAGCTAAGATAAATAATTGTAATAATTGTAAGTTTTCAGTTTCAAATCTTCATAAAATGAACTAAATATTTAAATTTCCATTCCTATTTAATATATTTATCGATTATGATAAGTTTCTATTATAAATTCATCAATGATTCAATTGAATAAATCAGTGCCAAAAACTAATAAAAAAAAAATTTTTTTTCAATCATTGACAAAATATTATAATTTTTATTATATCAAACAATATTAATAAATGTATTCAGAGAAAAAAAAAGGATAAACAGTTTATTGTGAAAAGTTATTTGAAGATAAAAAAATTCGAAGATGTTTGTAATAGCGATACGATCTTTCAGTTTATACAGGCGGCAAATGCTTTTAAGTTTTCACTGTACATATATATATATATATATATATATATATATATATATATATATATATATATATATATATATATATATATAGTTTTTAAATTTCTCGAGTATCGTTGATCCTTTCAGAAGAGAGTCACGTCCTAAAAAAGAGAGACGTCTAAAGCGTCACGTTTTAGTCTCTAAACGAAGACATAGATCGTTCAGAAGAGATATCTTGAAATGTTAAAGCTTCAAAAGTGGATTTTTCGTGAAATGTCGTCTTATTCTGTCTTCTTGCACCCCCCCCGTCTCACCTCCCCCTCCCCTCTCCCACCCTACTTCCAACTCGCCCGTTTCCACCTCAAAATAAACTTTGACGATGGATACAATTTATTTATTTGAAACAAAATGAACGCAGATCAATATTTATTTACGTTTTAATAATCGAAAAGAACAACGCGCAAACGAATTTCCATCGAATTTCCCGGATCGTTTGATCGGTTTGAATGTGTGATTCAATTTTGAAAATATATTTATGCTTCGAATACATCTTGGAAAAATCTCGTTCACATCGATATACCGCACGTACGAAGGCTGTATATTTTAAAAGTTATATATATGGTATATATACATATATTTTATACAGCCTTATAAGAATTCGTAGTTCAATCCTAAAACGCTGCATTTTGCGGGATATTGCAGGCTTTGGCCATGCATACAAATATAAATAAATGCGTTCCGTCTGAATTTCACGCTGAAACGAGATTCTCGTTTTTAACAGGAAAAATTCTATTCTATTTTTATATTTTATATGAAAATTTATATGGATAAATTGAGTTCTTTCGTCGACGATTATTTTACGTTTTTTTTTTTTACTTTATATATATTATCATATATAAAATATAAAATTTAATATTTCACAAATATAATAGTATTATATTATATTTGTGAATTAAAAATGAATAATATAATTTAAACGGTTTTCATAGAATAAAGTTAAATATGGTATATTTTTTTTTTATAAAAAAAATATATGGAAAAACTATTTTTTTATGAAAAAATGTACGAATAGTATTCGCAAATGAACGAAAACATAATTCAATTGTGACAATGATCCGTTTACCGAAGAAAATTCACGGTTTTTCTCATCGCGAACGAAACGCTCAATGAAAAGCGAGCACGAAATAAAAGTGGAAAACGAGAAGAAAAGCGCTGAAAAAGAAGTAAAAACCGAATGAGAAATAAAGCGAGATTTTCACGCGTGAAAATTTCCCGCTTTCGCGTACAAATATGATAATGCGCGTCTTCCGCGGGGAAAGCGAGTGGGAAAATAATAAAAAAAAAGAAGCAAAAAGAAAAAAAACCTTTTCCCGCGAAAAGTCGCGTCCGTCGCCGGGGAAAAAACTCGGAATTTAATATCTTTCGCGGGCGAGATATTACGCATCGCGAAATAAAACGTATTGCGCAATAAATTCGGATTCAAATCAAATTTCACCACGGGCAGGGGTAAAGAATCGACCCCTAGTATCATCCCCTATACACCTCCAAAAATCCTCTCTCATATTTAACCAGGTATATATATATATATATATATATATATATATATATATATATATATATATATATATATATATATATATATATATACAAAACGAAAAGGAATTGTGAGCAATTTTTTTCTGCTTTCATTTGAAGAAAAATCATGAAATATAATTCGTGATTAAATATATAAAATTAATTGTATTATAAATTCTAGAATGCATTTGAGAATAAATAAATAAATAAAAAAGAAATACAATCTGTTCGAATTTTAATAATACAAGCGTGAATTAAGTGTGAACCAGGTGCTGTAAGTTGAAATTGGTTAAACCGCAACGCTAAAATCTGCGGTATACACAGTGGACTATTATATACAGGTCGGTGAGAAAGTTTTGCACCGATGCAAAACCAAGATAACCGACTACTAAACACACTACGACCGAGAAGTAATTAAATATTAACCGACGCTCTTCCGTATAGTGTAGCTGCGTGATTTTTGTCGAATATTAATATTTTTTGTAATAGTTATTTAATTTTGAATTTCCCGACTAATTTATTTTTATAATATTGTATCGTTTTTATATTGCGAATAAAAAACTAAAATTATTCAAACAAAATGAAAATATTTTTTTCATTATATATATAATATATGAATAATAAATGAATGGAAATAAAAACTATTAATAATATATAATGTGAATTTTCAAAAGAAAATACACACATAAAACTAAATATAAATAAAAATATTTCATTTCCATCAATTTCATCGTTTATTTATTCTAGAATATAACGATAATATTATATAGAAACTGTATGCATTTCATTAGCATGCGCTTAATAAACAGACTATTCATAATAACAACTTGTTTTGTATGCAAATATAAATATAAAACACGGCAGCCATTCGTTAAACATTATTTTCATGATTAAATATCGTGCATTCAATTAATTTTTTTTGACTATAATTCTGATATTATATTAAAAAAAACCTAGAATATTTAAAAATATTAATATTTATTCAATACTGATTTTAATAGAAAATATTTCTTTGTGCTGAACTGATATTGCTTTTTTACCTTTGATGTAATTTTACAGTGCAAAATATTAATATATATATATATATATATATATATATATATATATATATATATATATATTGAAAATTTTCAGTTAAACAGATGTTATTTAATATCGTATTAATTATTTCATGTTATCGATTATACATACAATTTTCGCATAATATATATATATATATATATATATATATATATATATGAGATATCACAAAATGAAAACGATGAATCAGCACACGTTGAATAATTTTAGAAACCACCTTTTCACGTATTTTTTCCCCTCTCTCTCTCTTTCTCTCTCTCTCTCTCTCTGTCTACAAACGAAAAGGAAAAATTTCTTTATGGAGTCGGAAAATTTATTAATTAGGTTCCTCCCTTTTCGCATAGTCGCTTCGGAGAACAAATTAAAAAAATGGCTCTCATCTTTTTCTTGCCCCCCCCCCACTCCGCCTTCAAACCTCCGAAACCCCACCCAAAGATGAATTGAAACGAAACGATGCGAGCGCAAATTTTCTTTTCTTTTTCTTTTTTTTTCTTCGTTTTTATTTTTTTTCTCGTTTGATGTAAAGTGAAGTCGAAGCCCGAAGGTTAATGGAAAATCGAAGGTGCGTCACGAAATTTTCAACTTTAATTCTTTTATGTATTTTTAACGTTTTTAAAATTGATTGATAATTATTTTTGTACTAATTTTTATTTTTCGTAAAAGAAATTAAAATTTATATAACGAACCAAAAAATGTATAATTAATATTAAAATTGTCATTATGAAAAAATGTGATTTTTTTTGAGAAATAATATTAATATTAAGAATATTTTCTGTGTATCCTTTTTTTATAAAAGTTTAAATAAGATTTGAAAAATAATAATTTACATATGAAAATGAATAGTTTTGATATTAACAAAATAAAATTCTACATTTATAACTGAGAATAAATATTAAATTAATTTCCTTATGAGAGATTCTTCGTAAATACAATCTGAATTTTTAATAATAAGACATGAATTTAAAACGTTAAAATATTTTTTAAATTTAAATAAAATTATTATATAAAAATGTCAACTTTATGATAATTTTCGACAAAATTTTAAATGAATTTAAAATTGAAAAACGTAAATTATCATGATTTTAAGAGAAGAAAAGAATATATATTTTTTTTTTTGATATTTAAATTCAAGAATTTTCAATGCGAGTCTTTGTCGATAATTTTAAAAATATTAATATTCAAAAATAGATACAATCTGTACAATAAATATTTGAGTCATACAATTTGCTTTACAATTTTTTTCAAAAATATTTATCATTTGTATAATGTTGGTAATATTTTATTATATTAGATCATTTAAAATTTTGAAAAATGAATATTTTTGAGAGATTGATATTTTTGAACTCGTTCTCTATCTTTCAAAATGAAATCATTATTCTATAGAGAATATTTTTTTTTAATTATTATTTAAAGATAATTTATAATTTTATAACATTAATATAGGCGACTTATTAAACAGTTTGTAGATTAGAAAGTATCAGTTGGGGTTTCATTGTCGTGCATTTTATTGAAAGGTCCTTTTTCCACTTTGAATATACGGAAAATGTGTGTAATATTGTGTGAAAGCAACGCTCTCGGATATGAGCTAATAAAGAGAGATTGTAATACCTTTTAATGTCGGTATTTCGACCGCAATAACGCTATTTTTAGCGACGTTATTAAAGTCGTCGTAACGCCGTTATGATAATCGAGCTTATTCCCATTGCAAAAATTATTATTTTACAACGGACCCGCATTTCGACGACACGGAACAAAATAAAATAAATTTTAATAATAATAATAAGAATAAGAACGCACAATATAAAAAATGCATTATGTATAATTCAATTGGTCATGTTAATTTTTTTTTTTTTTTGGAGTTCGCTTAATAATTTTAAAATGTTCATTAGAAGACACTACTCTAGCACAGAGGTTCCCAACATATGGTACGCAAAAAAAAATATTTAATTATGATGACTTTCAAAGGAGAACGAGCAAAAATAAGCTTTTATAAAAAAAAATCTTTTTTTTTCGATCGTCATTCTGTAAAAGTCATTGTAATTATATATTTTATATTGTACAAAATTAAAAAAAAAATATTAAAATTTGGCAGTCCACCTTATATATATATATATATATATATATATATATATATATATATATATATATATATATATATATATACCATATATGTGTATTAGGGAAATTAATGAAAAAAGGTTGAGAACCGCTGTTTTAACAAATTAATGTACATTATCGTATATCTATAAAATATTTATTTCATCAATGTTTTCATTCTCTAATTAGCCAGTGATGTAGCTTAACTTAAAATTATTACTGAAAATTTCGATATTCGATAAAAATTAAAAAAAAATGTAATTATGAATCGTAATAACGCTGATTTTTATACAGTCAATTAAAATTGTTTACATTGTTCGTAACATATACAATATTTTTTTTTTTTTTTGATATATTGAGTGCGACACTCTAAGAAATCTGTAACACGACGATGCGAGACAATAGGAAAATGTTATTCCATTAATATACAATATCAACGGGAATTCGGGAACAATAGAAAAATAGTAAAGTATAGCCCGTCCGAGATATCAACTTGTGCTATCTTCAACCAAAAGTGCTTCATTGTTACATTATCACGTGAAACTGTTGCCAAGAAATTTCGGCTAAACAACAATTTCATCTTCGATTCACTACTTGAGTCTCTTTTATCTGTATCGTCTATAAACTAAAAATAACATCATATATATATATATATATATATATATATATATATATATATATATATAATTTTCGTTTATTAAACTAAAAAAATAAATAAATTTAATAAGTACAACATTGTATATTGTATCGAATACTTTTAATTTCATTTTGTATTAGCGACAAGCGTTTTTCAGACCATTGAGTTAAAAGTTTCGAGAGATGCTCGAAGAATTTAATAGAAAATTTATGGACCAAAAAGTATATAATTTTACGATATATACAGTCAAACCTATTTTTGTGCGGTCTTTTGTATGCGATTTTTTTGTGCGATATATGAATCACAATATGACTCATTGTGATGACATCACTTTTTTTGCTATCAGTGTGTGTGTGTACATATTGCAGTCATGTACAATATTCATGTTTAATGCGTCATATAATAACTTCAGTTAATGGCCTTCGATCTTTTTTTATACGATCCCCCTCTACCGCATAAAATAAAATCATACGTTGTGTTAAAATTATTTCTTATAGATATTTATAAAATTTCTGCACAAAAACGGGCTTGACTGTACATTGAGCTTATTAAAAATTAATGTTCGGGAAAACATCGGTTGACAACCGCTGTAACGATGGGTAGACTGCTTTCAAATAAACGTTCAAATAATGAAAAAAAAACACTCTCTTTCAATCCAAAACGAAAAGCTAAAATTATATGGGACGCAGTTTTCATTTCGCGGCCGTCGTTATTTTTCATTTTATTTTATGACTATTCGGAAAGAAAAAAAGCGTACATTTATTTATATATATATATATATATATATATAAAACGACCAACTTTTTCGTCTTATAATTTTCAAATGCCGCCCTATTCCGCCCATGTCCCGTTCCTATTCCGCCTCGATCTCGTTGTATTTACGTTCTCCGCCTATTAAGTGGCTTTCAAACTTTTTAATTATAATAGGCTCCCGGTTTATTCTTTGTCACCTGTTTACGAGCTTTTCGCTCGAGACCACTGAAAAAGCCTCCCGATTTCACCCCAGGATCTCCGCTCGCAAACAAAAATACTAATAAACGTCAAAAACTTTCTCTTATTTATAAATTTCATTTTTTTTCCTCCTTTTGACTACTTTTCTTATACGATCGTTTTTTTTAATATGCGAATGTATGCAATTTTAGATTTTAAAAATACATTTATAAAATAATTTAAATTAATAATTCTAAAATTTCACATCAACTTAAAAATTTCATCACCGTCCGATAAAACGCACTTTTGCCAATAGCCAGAAGTCACGTGGAGTCAAATAAGGCAAATACGGTGGTTGCAGAACGATATGAGTCGAGTTTTTAGCAAAAAATGTTGTGAAAACACGTGTAACTCGGAAATAATTAAACCTTATAACAAACAGATGTTTGGCAAATGTTATAGACAGTCCTACCAACCCTACAATATGAATAAAATTACAATTTACCTGCCTTCCTAATGCCCGAGAGTTTTAAATGACAATTTCACTTTACTTTTTGATCACAGTAGTATGGACATTCGATCGATTATTTATACCATATATTTATGTTTATTTTCGCTTTTATATTACAACGATTATTCGTTGGATGTTTACGACGCGACGACGGCTGTAAAAAAGTGCGATTTTTCTTTCTTTTCTTTCGTCGCGCGTTTTTTTCCGCTCCCCCCCTTTCCCACCATTCGCACCCCCGCCCCCGCCATTTTATTAAAATTAAAAGAGAAAGTGTAAAAAAGGGCTTTTTTCGACACGTTCGTTCGTTGGTTTTTTTTTGTTTTTCTTTTTTTTTGTCGACCTTTTAAAAATCGATGAACACAGTCGATTGCACAAAAGGCAGACGCTGTTAACGCCCTATAAAGAAAAGTCGTAAAAGGAAATCTTTTGATATATATATCGAACCGTATAAACAATGTACACAGTCAAACTTTCACTCTTGAATGATTATCATAAACTAGATTAAAGGCAATCAATACTTTTTTATATATATATTTATATATATTTTTTATGTTCACCTTTTCGAAACTCTCAAAAGAGTACCTTTTCTCCTTAATTTAATTTCGTTGTCGTGTTGTACTCAATTTTCCAAACTGTTTTTCATATTTATGATGACATTAAACTTATGCTTATTTTTTTTATATCATTAACAGATTTATTATAAAATAGAATATAATTTATATAATATATATATTTTACATTCTCATACCGATAATACTAATAAATATATTTTTTTATATATCTTATATATAGTATATCCGATATATACTCTATATATAATATAATACAAATTACACTATATTATTTTTTTTTCTTTCGCTATTGATAAAATTGAAAAATTTCCGATTTTTCCGATTGACAACTTTCAAGTCACAATGCGGAATTATTGCGATAAATATTTTTTTTTTAAATATTATATATAAATATAATTGAATAACACGATCGCGATTTACACGTAATCGGAAGAGTTCGCGTGAAAATTCTCTCATAATTTTCATGAAAATGCATTTCGATGTCGTGCAAAGCGAACAAATGATAAAAAGGAAAAACTCGTGTTAATCGCGTTCGCGATTGTTTGCGCGCTCCGTTTTATTCGAGTTCCTACACCGTGCATAATTTAACGACTTCCATCGTGAATAATACGAAATTATATATCTTTATATATATATATATATATATATATATATATATATATATATATATATATATATATATATATATATATATATATTTATATATATATATATGTGTGTGTGTGTGTGTGTGCATAAAAAAAGCTCGCTGGCGAACAAAACAATAGCTTGCGTTGCGTTGTGTTTGTTTATTCCTTTGTTGTTGTAGTTATTTTTGTTCGCTTTTAATATTCTTCTCTTTCGATATTATTCGAGTCTTTTTTTCTTTTTTTTTCTTCTTCTTCTTTTCGCTGTATGAAAAACCACTATCGTATTCACAGTTGGACGGAGTTAGGTCACAGTTATTTCCCTTACCCGCGTTTTGTGCGCGACGTTCGCCGTTTTCATTTTTAGGTAAGATAAGTGTTATAAGAAAAACGCTATAGTGTTTTTTATTTTTATTTTTTTTTTTCGAAAAAAAACAGTATTTTTTTAGGCCAAAAGAAACAGAAAGAACAAACAAGCGGTTAAATGACGGTAATGGCTTTTTACCCCGCGCACGAATTTATCTAAATGTATAAAGGGAAGTTCAAATGAATATAAATATCTAACGAAAAATATATTATATTACAAATAATAATTGGTAATAATATTTTTCGTTTTTAAAATAATATATTATGATTTCAATATTTAATACAATTAATCATAATATTTTTTCAAAAAAAAAAAAAGAAAACAACCAAAATTCGAAATATTGAATAAATATCGTATTTCTTCGACAATCTTGTAATATAGTTCTATATTAATAAATTTAATAAAATACTTCTAAATATATAATTTTTAAATAAGAAAGCAGTAAAGAAAAATAAAAGCGTAGCGGACAATTTTTTACTGTCTTAATAATACATTTGAGTATTTTTATTATAATTATAAAGCTAATTTTCTATATTATATAAGGAAAATTTCATTATAATAGCACAAATGCAAAAGTAAAAAAAAATGTTTAATTTAATTAAATAATAAATTTAAAAATTCGTCAATATAGTATACACGTGTGTTATCACTAATTATTTTAACACATATTATGCGGGATTGGATTTTACAAATATTACGCTTGCAGCGGGTACAGAGATATATTAGACAAAATAAATTATAACTAAATTAATAAATTATAAATAAATTATAAATTATAAGAATTTGTAACAAGAATGCGACATCTTTGCTTGATAATTTTCAAAATTTCGATTTAAAAAAGTTCAAGTAGAAAATGCAAAAATAATTTAATAGCATTTGTTAACCCCACATATAAATTTTTATATTTTTTTTAGAATACGATTGTAAAATATACATATAAATATATATAAATATGTAAAAATATTGTAATATAAACATTACGTACTTCAAAAAAATGCACGTATGGCGAAACGGCGGAAAAATTAATTTCGCCCGCAAACAACAACAACAATAACAAACAAACAACAAACGCGATATTTAATTTACGTAGAATATAAAAAAAAAGGTGAAACATAAAAACATTATGTAAATGTAAATTTTATTGTAATTGTGTTTTTCAACTTGCGGATATATTCGAATATGATTCGCTCATTAGTATTCACCGTGACGAACTCGCAAAGCTCGTTATCAAAGCTCAAAGCAAGCTTTCCTTCATACACACACAAACACACACACACACATATATATATATATTAATATGTATCAAATAATATAACCATTTATTTGTCCCCCTTTTATTATTATAATTATTATTATTATTATTATCACACATTATCACATAAAACTATATATTCAATAAATTTTTTATAATCTTAATATGAAAATATGAAAATTATTTTAATAAAATTTATATTATTATATATTATATTTAATACGTACCGGTTTATACATATATATTAAATATATTTATGTCACTTTAGAATTAACTTTGTATAACACTTTACATAACTTTATGTAATAAATCAGCTTAAACATCACATTTTAACCGGCAGTCTATTATTTAATATAGAATTTAAATTTAATTTCACAAAAATCAAATTGCAACACTTTTTTTTATAGTATCACTTTTTAGAAATAATTCACATAATTTATAATATCAAAAAAATCTTTTATTATATTGTATATAGAATCATCATTTTTACTTTTTATATATATAAGAAAATTTTATTCACTAAAAAAAATAATTAATTAAATTTAAATTATGATAGAAAAATAAAACTTTATATAATAGTTGCACTATTATATTATTTAAATAATTATAATATAAAATAAATACGCATTTTCCAACTTTTATCTTTTAAAAAATTTCGTCAATCAAGTCTAAAATTATTATTTTCTTTTTTTTTTGTAAACTACATTTTTTTAATGAAATATAAAATCAACGCTCTAAGAAATCTAATTCATATAAATTAGTAACAAAATGAATCATCTGAATTTGAATTCATCTTTTGAGTTTCAAAGTTCAAATTCAATTATTTATTACGCAAAGTCGCCAACTTTATAAATTATATTATATTACAAATTTATATTCTTAAATTAAAATATCGATATCTTTCGTTATTTAATATGAAAATAAAATCTGAATTCAATTGAATGCGATAACAAAAATGCAAACGAATTGAATTTAAATAACAATATTCGTTATATAAAATATTTGATAGAATTTTATTGTCAATCAATCTATTTTTTACATTATAATTTTATTTTTTTGTTAAAATGTGAATGTTTGAAATTAAAAATAAAACATAAATATATTTATAAAGTTGTAAAAAAATCCAAGGACGACCGCGTCAAACAATTCACTCTTACACGCTGTTTCGTCTCCGTTCCCGCCATCTACCGCGTACCCCGTGTCCGGCGTCCCGTGTGGAAAGTGTTAACCCACTTATTTTTATGGCCGTTCGAATCTTTTCAACTTCGGTCCGTTTCGTTTTATCGGGGGCGGGTGTAAAAGTGCGAATTTATCGCCGCTAATATCGTCGGAAATGTTTCGAATTTGCGGCTTTTTTTTATATCCAACACGGATCGGAGGGAGGGAGGGAGGGGTGGAAGAAGAAAAACTCGTCCGACGGCACAGGGGGCCCGGACCCCGCTTTTTTATCGTTCTCATACCGGCAGGACTTCCTTTTTTACAATATTTTTTTTTTAACAGCGGGCTTATTTCTCTTTTTGCTAGTAAATTTTGTATTTATATATACTAAAGTTTAATCGAAAATAAGAAATCATCTTTAAAAAAATAATTATTAAATATTAAAAAAAAATAAAAATAAAATATGAAAGCGAGCAAGCAGAAGCGAAATTTTCCCAATGGGCCTGTCAAATATTTAGCCGAATAACATTGTTTAAAAATTTAGTTTTTCCACGACGACCCTCCTTCTTTAAAAGAAATTTTCTCAAACGCTTATCTATCCGCAGTCACGAAAAAAATCTTCGGGTCGACGTTGCGCGTAAAAAAATATATATATAATATAAACGCAAACGGAAAACCGAGGAAAAACGAAAATTTCGTGCATTTCGACATAAGGGAAAATTGCTTTTTCTCTCGTCGCCGGTGAAATTTCGCCACGCATTCTTAATTGAGTCGACTTCATTTCCCGATTCGATTTAATTTTCCATGAGCTTTCTCTCTCTCCCCTATTTTTTGGCACTCTTGGCCTTCGTTTTTCATATAAATGTCTCGTATTATAAATTTTCATTTATAAAATGGCGCTATTAAATTAAATATTAGAAAAAAGCGAATCGAAACGCTCTCTTTGATCGAATCAAAATTAACTTTAGCTTTCAATCGTACGCTTTTCTTTTGACATTCATTTCGTTTTCACGTAAAATTATTCGTACAATATTCTTAAATTACATTACATTATAAATATTATTAAAATCCTTCTATATACCCTTATATTTTCAGTATATTATTCCATTATTGTACACTAGTAACACTTTTAAATTTGCACAATTTTTCCGATTTAACAACACAAAATTTTTATAACGTATAAAAGCACTGAATTTTATAACAATTTTCACTTTATAGTATAATATTTTTAATATGATAATGTTTATTTTATTTTATTAATAATTTCAATATTGATATACGATGATATATATCATTAAAATATTTTTTAATGATATAGATCAAAATTTCATTTTTTTATATATTTATATTTAAAATAAATTTTAATCATTAAAATTTTTGAAATGAAAATCAAATACGCGACTCGTAACCGTCGGAACACAAAAACACGTTATCGCTGCTAAAAATCACAAATTTTTCAAAAATTTATTTTTATATCAATATAAAAATAAAAATAATATATATATATATATATATATATTTCTTTTTAATGAATGAAAATATATAAAATGTATTTTTCAATTTATCTATTATTATGATTTTCGACTATACAGTAATCCCTCGATTATCGCGGGTGTTGCGTTTCAAGATCCCACGCGATAGGTAAAAATCCGCAAAGTAGGGTTGCTACAATTATTTAAGTATTTACACACTATTTTACGACTTTATAAATCCTACCCAACACTTTTACTCTACAAAAAACTTTCCCATTGCGTTAATAACCATTTTTTCGCATTTTGTAATATTTTCATATAAAATTTATTTTGTATATATATATATATATATATATATATATATATATATATATATATATATATATATATATATATATATATATTTCCCGCCAATCGAATTTCGCAGAAAACCGCGAAATAGCAATGTATTCTTTCTATTAATATTTTTTAAAAACACGCGATAGGTGAAACGCGAAGTGGCGAGGGATTGCCGTATTAAATATAATCATAGATTATATCACAAATATCATCACACTGTATTTAAACACGTCTGATTTTTTTTTCAGTAATTCGTATGAAATGAATATATATATATATATATATATATATATATATATAAATATATATATATATATATATATATATATGTGTGTGTGTGTGTGTGTGTTTATTTATTTATATATAATTAAAAATTATTATTATTATTGTTGTATTTTTTTTGTAATTTTTCGTGGGTCACGTTTAGAGGTCCTCTCACTTACTTCATGGCTGTGTGGGTGTTGGGCGGCGGGGGTGTGGTGGTGGCGGTTGCGCGGGGTCACATGGGCGCGGATCGATATCGACAGGGGTTGTGCGCGGCCTGCCGCCGAGGGGCTCGCGCGCTCACTGAAACATCGTAAGACACCGCCCCACGTGCACCGGTGGTAACGCGCATGCGCGCACGAAAGCGTGCACGCGCGCGCGGTCACAGTGACGCGTCGGGCACACGCGGGGCGCGGACACTGTGACGCTCGCGCACGCCCACACCGTGCACTACTATACACACACTTTAAAACATACCCCTGGAGAAAGCTAACACACACGCACACACACACATATAAAAATAAAACACATTTAACACAAAAAATATATGTTACTATTTTACAAATATATATTTTTTTAATAAATTTAATTAATTATTAATCGAAATATAAAAGTACACGATACGTATGTGAAAAAGTTGATATTCCCTGATCTAGCGCAGAGGTCGGAAATCTGCGACTCTTCAGTTCCAATTTATTTGAAAATAATATATATATATATATATATATATATATATATATATATATATATATATATATATATATATTGTAAAAAACGCTACTTATATATTAATAAATAGATATTTTTTATGAATAAATAGATTAGTTTTTTTTATCAAAAAAAAATATATTTATGCAAGTACTATTTATTGCTGGCAAAAAAAAAAATTTGTGGCTCTTTAAAAATTTTGAAATTTTGTAAATTCTAATTTTTGACTCTTTGAATCAAAAAGTTGCCAACCCCTGTTCTATTCCAAAACTTTGAGAAATGTATTACGTATATATATATGACATGGGTAGCCAAATTAATCTCTTTAAAGGATTATTTATTTATTTGTGGCTTTCAATAAATATAACCGAGTTCCATTTTTATTTTTGATTTAAAAAATATCAAAAAAAGTTAAATAAATTTAATTTCAATATTACATAATAAATATAATTTCCGTAAAAATTACCTTTATTGCGCGTACCTTTTAAATTGTGACTCGTGCAACTTGACCACCTCTGATATATAATATTAAAAATATCATTATTCAGATTTTCGATATTATTATTATAATATATTATATATAATAAATATGATTATGAAATTGGAAATTAATTATATTTCGAATAAATATCTAAATTTATAACGAATAGAACTGTTGAAAATGCGCGAATTCAAATTCGCATTAAATATCATAAATAAATCGTAAATCTATCTACAATGTATTTATTATATTTATGAAATAGATATGTTTTAAAAATTTTGAAAAACAATGACCCAATGACCTCTATAAATATACAACAATTTTAAATTTTGTACGATGATTTTTTTTTATTCATTTATATAAAGTTTAGTTGCCAACTTTACGTCTAACCTTTAGAAAAGTTACCATAATATTTTTAAAAGTTTTAAATGAAAAGTCTGAAACCTGAAATATATATAATAAACAATTCATTTTTATTTCTAAATAATATTTAGTATACAATAAATCATCGGTTCGACTCCCAAAGCGTCATTTACATGTCAATTTTTATTTATGAAACCAATATTTTCACAGTTAAAATCGAATATATTATATAAACATCTGCGACATCTTAATTAAATTTATAGTAAAAAAAAAGATAATTATTTAAATTTAATATATAATATAAAGAATTAAAATAGAATAAACTGTGTTTCCAATAATATATATATATATATATACATATATATAATGAATATTATCTTTATATAAAATAAGAATTCGTAGCTCTTTGTGATATAAAGAAAGCTTAGTTCAAATATATAATTAAAATATAATAAAATGTGATATATTTTTCTCTGATAAATCCGTGACATATTATATTACATATATTTTTATAGATTTATTGAACATTAACGATATTAAGATTTTCATATATATTTTTTACGAAAAGGATTTTATATAATATTATATATTAGGTGAACGAACAATATTTTTGTATGCATATTAATATTTCATTTACTGATAAATAAATAATGAGAAATCTTCTATTTCATTCCATTTATAAAAGTGATTGTAATAAATTTTCATATTAAAAATTTCAGTTATACGAAATGAAATTGAAAATTATAAAGGATTTTTAATTTATTTTAATTTTTTATAAAAAATTGTACGCGAATGAGAATAGAATGTAGAATAAAGGGGGGGTTATTTTCGAAACGACTGATAGAGTGCAGTCGAGCGTTTCTTTCTCGTTCACAGCAGAGAAAGAAAGGATAGAAAAGAAGAAAACGAAGAAGCCAATCAGAAAATTTAAAGCGAAGAAGATATCCACGAGAAAGGTCGGCTTTAATCCGACATCTAGTTGTCTTTAATTAGAAATTGAAGAGACGAAAAAGAAAAAGCGGTGGCCGTTTGGATTTCAGCTCGGAAAAACTAGCTTTAGCCGATATTTTCCAACGTGTCGTCTTTGGAAAATGTCGGATTTGAACTTCTAATAAAACGACTGTTTGATATATATATATATATATATATATATATATATATATATATTCTACTGTGATCAAAATAAGGTGAAATTGTTATTTAAAACTTCCGGGCATTAGAAAGGCAGGTAAATTATAATTTTTTTCATAGGTTGATAAGAGTGTCTATAACATTTGCCAAGCGTGTGTTTATCAAAAGGTTTAATTATCTCCGAGTTACACGTGTTTTTACAACTCTCGGTTTCTTCATCACGATAATACACCACATCATACTGTATTGGTTCTTCGCGCCTTTTTTGCCAAAAACTCGACTCACATCGCACCGCAACCACCGCATTCGCCTGATTTGGCTCCGTGCGATTTCTGGCTATTAGGCAAACTCAAAAGACCAATGCGAGGACGCCGTTTTGACACGATCGAAGAGATAAAAAACGAATCGAAGTAGATCTTGAAACCTTTATAGAAAAATGACTATTCCGACTGTTTCGAAGACTGAAAAAAGCGTTGACAAAAGTGAGTTTTATTCGACGGAAATTACTTTGAAGGGAATTAAATCGATTTGGGCGAATAAATAAAGAATTCACATTTTATAAAAAAAATCACCTTACTTTTTGATCATAGTATTATTTATCAAGAATAAAATAAAATATTGTTCAATTATAAAATGAACAATGATTGTTATGTCACTATAAAATATTTTAAATTATACTCAATAATAAATTATAATATTATATAATTGAAAATATTTGTTAATCAATTTGCACGTCGTTTTTAATATATATATTTATTAAATATTAATATATGAATAAAAATTATATATTTTTATTATTTACTATGACATATTAATCACACGCACACACACACACACACACACATATATATATATATATATATATATATATATATATATATATATATATAAATTATGCATTACGCAATTATAATTGATGTTAAACGTTTAAATGCAAACGAGAGTCGATAAGCTTTAATAATGTTCACCGCGATGGGTTTAATTATTAGTCGTTAATTTTAGATTTGAAACGCTGTGACACCGCGGGTGTCAACAAACGATGAAAAGGACCGCATGCAGTTCCGGTCAAATATCGCAACGTGAACTCACCCTTAATGGAGATTGAAAATTAGCGATTTTGCGCGCGAAATACGAACCGACTGCTGATTTCGATATTTTAATATGCGGCCCTCTATTTATATCCGTTTCAGAACGACGCTTTGTCGACTTTATATATATATATTTAACCAAAGCTTTGTTGAAAAGGCTTTATGACGTTGTCAAAGGGCGCAATATTAATGTCAAACAGGGTGTTCGATAATTATTGTTTCAAATTTATTATACGACGTTCGATATAAATGAAAAATGAGAAATTAAAAATATTAATATTAAAAAATTTGATATTGATTAAATATCAATTTTATTTTTGAGATTCGATAATATATAAAAAAAATAACAAAACTCGAATGCCATTGAAAAATTTTGATTGATCAAATCTCCATCGGCTATTCTTCAACAAAACGCATCAAAATCGATTCGATTTGCAATAAATATTTGTCGCGATGAAAAATAAATAAAATACGAAAATGAAAAAAAAAGAAACAATTTTAAAATCAGGATTGACCATATTTTTATTTAAAATTCAATATATATATATATATAAACCTTTGACTTTTTAATTAGAATTTATATTATGGATACGGTGACCATCATTTTTGTATCAAAAAACAGGACAAGGAGCAAAAAAAAACGTGTAAAAAATATTAATACGTTTATTAATATTAGATCGGTCATATAATATGACCCATATTCAGCTCGAACTATATACACTTATTAGTTAGTAATCAAAATGTAAATAGTAACTATTGTAAATAGAAAAATATTCAGTTCTTTAAAAGTATAACAAATTAAATTTTAATATAATTTAAATTTCATTGTAAAACAGTACAAATAAATAAAAAAAACAGCACATTTATGCTTTAAAAAAAAACAAAGAACAACGTCTTAAAAAAAACAGTACTGTCCTGCTAAAAACAGTACGAATGGTCACCGTGATTATGGAGGTGTTCAATCCAATACTATATATGGTACAATTAACAAGTTTATGTGTATTTTAAATAGAGCGTATAACACTTTAAACCACTTATTATAACACTTCAATTTTAATAGTGCTATAAAATAAATATATATTTTCAAATGTGAACAGTGTGATTTTAACACGCATAACATCAAACCTGACCTCGATATAAAGCAGAGTCGTAGTTTAAAAATAATGAAAAAAAATACTGGTAAATCAACGAAAAGTTATTCAGTGAATGTCCGAGTCTAGTTTAATTGGCCAGCAAGAACTATTCTAGGTAAATAAGTGTTCCCGGAACCGGAATTAAGCAGCCCAATCCAATTAGCAAAACTAGTTAGCGGCGTTTAACCGTGGCGACTAGTTGGTTAACACACGTCGAAAACTTTTAACCCTTTTCTAAATTTTTCGCTTCTATTTTTTTTTTCACAGCGTGCAATTGAATCGTGTGTGCATTTATTTATGATTTTGAAATAAAGCTATAATCAAAAAGTAAGGTGAATTTGTTTATAAAATTTAAATTCTTTATTTATTCTTTCAAATCAATTTCATCCCTTTCAAAATAAACTTCATCCGATAAAACGCACTTTAGCCAACGCTTTTTTCAGTCCTCGGAATAATCATTTGTCCGTATAGCTTTCAAGACCTTCTTCTATTCATTTTTTATCTCCTCGATCGTGTCAAAACGGCGTCCCCGCATTGGTCTTTTGAGTTTGCTGAATAACCAGAAGTCGCGCGGAGTCAAATCAGGCAAATACGGTGGTTGTGGAATGATATGAGTCGAGGTTTTGGCTAAAAAGTCGTAAAGAACCAGACGCTTGTCAAATTTTATATACAGTCCTACCAACCTAGTGAAAAAAATACAATTTACCCGTCTTCCTAATGCTCGGGAGTTTTAAAATACAATTTCACAATACTTTTTGATCACAGTAGTATTTCCATAACGTCTATTTAACAACAGTAAAAATATGTTGATCCTATACAACGTGTGTTAATTATATTTTTTTTCATATAATTAGTAACATTTTCAAAAATTAATGTATAATATAATGTGTGTGTGTGTATGTGTAATATAAAATAAATATCAAATTGTTTGAATAGCGTATACAAAATAAAATAAAAAGTACACATACATCTACATCTCGAGGCAAAATATTGAAAAATTCTTCGTCCTCTGTAAATGCATAAATTAAATTCTAAATCTATATCATTTTTCCTATATAAAATGGTATATTTAGTTATATTTTTTAATTTTTTATTTCTCACGTACATTTTTTTATTTTGTTATATAAATAAAATATATAACCGTTTTTATAATATATAACGCTTTACATGTTATTTTAATTTAAAATAACGGCAAAAATATAATATAAAATTTATAAATATTATGCATACAATATTTAAAATAAATATAATTAGTATAATTTTATTGAATACATACGATACAATAATTTAAAAAAAATCCAAAGTAATGTTCAATGAAACATTTCTAAGTGAGCGAATCGGAAAAACACTGGAAAAAGTGTGAAGAATTTTCCGAGCGAAACTCGGCGTAATAATTATATATGTATTTACTTATTTATTTACTGGGTAAATCTGACAGTTCTTTACATAAAATTCAGATTCAAAGCTTCACTGTGCAAATATACATCATCGCACTCTTTGCCGGTAAACGTTGTTCGCGTTCGACAAAGTGATTTTTCATCTAAGCATCCGTAAAAAAAAGAGAGAGAAGACCTGCAAAAAGGAGAGGAAAAAGGCATTTTCTCTCCTCGTAGGAAAAATGACTTATTCCTTTGTCATAGCTAAAAATAAAAAAAAAAGTGGAAAATATCAAACAAACACTGTAACCGGAGGTAGAGACGCCAAAACAGCAACAAAACTGTGTCTCGTACCCCAGACGTCATCGCGTCAATAGTTCTGTGTGGAAATACACGGCAACGGAAAGACGAGGAGAGGGGAGGGAGGAGAGGAAAATGCGGAAAATTTCAGTGCGCGAAAGATGTAATTTTCCGAGCGATTTTCGCAGACGTGAACGTGCATAGAATCGCAAGTTCGTAATCAGTTTCGATTTGTGTGTAAAACGACACATTTTTTTTTAAGTTGACGATAAAAATTTTAAAAGTGGTATAAAAATCTGAGACGATATATATATATATTTTTTTAGTATCAAAATAAGTCAATATTTACTTACAGCACGTGTATATATATAAAATCGTCATATTATTAACATTTTTTTAGAGAAAGTAATTGAACAGATTTATTGAATAGATTTCAGAAAATATTTCGATTTTAAAAAGTTAAAATCTAATATATAAAAATGACGTAGTGCAATCTTCCGCATTTAATGTCAGCATTTCGTAATCGCAGTTCCCCGATAAAAATGTGTTAATAGTTGATAATTATTATCGATGGTTTATGATTCATATATAAATAAGCAATTGATTAGGATTTACAAATTTAAGAAATAGAGTGCAAAAATCTTTAATAAAATAATTTAAATATAAAAATTTCTCATAATAAAGTTCTGTATAATGAAAATTTATAATAATAATGTTCTAAAATATATTGAGTATTTTCATAAAAATATACCGTAAATTTATATTTTTTTTCATTCTATTCGTAAAAATAGAATTTTGTGTTTCATTGAAGCACTCCTCAATTGATAATATATAAAAATAAATATTTTCCAATTTTTACCTTGAAAAATAAAATACTAAAGAAATAAAAAACGAATAAATATATATATTATGATATTTTAAAATTTACAAATCATTAAAAAATTTAAATAATGAAAAATATTTTGTAATATTATTTTTTTTTATAAGAATATAATATAAACAGCCACGTTTAATATAAAAATATTAATAATCGGTTTTTATACGTAACGTAAATAACCTCTAGACGACCTTTAAAAATTATTATTATTTGGATATTTTCTCTTTTCGAAATTATAAATATATATATATATATATATATATATATATATAATTATTTGTTTGCTATTTTTAATAAACGTACTTCATGGTATAATCTCTAAATATTTAATTTATTTTTATTACTATTATATATAAATGTGTATATAAAATAATAATTATGTATTTTACATAAATATTTACATATAATTCAAAAGTTTTATTACTAGCAACACAGTGATCAATCAGGTGAATTTCTGTATATAATATATTTTTTTTATTTATTCTTCCAAATCAATTTCATCCCGTTAAAAGTAATCCCCGTTCGATAAAACGCACTTTTGCCAACGCTTTTTCCACTCCTCCAAACAGTCGGAATAGTATTTTTCCGGTATAACCTTCAATTCGGTTTTTATCTCCTCTTCGATTCGGTTTTTATCTCCTCCGGCCTTTTGAGTTTACCGAATAGCCAGAAGTCGCGCGGAGTCAAATCAGGCAAATACGGTGGTTGTGGAACGGTATGAGTCGAGGTTTTGGCAAAAAAGTCGTAAAGAACCAAACGCTTGTCAAATGTTATAACACAGTCCTATTAACCTAGTGAAAAAAAATACAATTTACCAGCCTTCCTAATGTCAGAGAGTTTTATATGACAATTTCACCCCACTTTTTGATCACAGTAGTACTTTAACGATTTTAAAAATTGTATACATGATTGGAATTTACTATCTTCGACTTGAATTCAAAAATTCCTACGTTATTTACATAGCAAAAATGTGTTTAACAATATCGATAATTTTCAATACACATATTGAACTGAAAACATGAATTTTTCCATTTAACGTTCATTTCGTACCATAATTTAAAAAAATACCAATATCAAATATAGCGTATAAACGGAAAACTTGCTAGAAATATTCGCATATATATAAATGACTTTTTACATTCAATGCCGTCATTTTAATATTTAATACAGAGAAATATTTAGTGAGCTTTTTCCAGGCAATACAACGTGCTTCTAAAGCTGCACACAGTGGTGCATATATAGAAAGATTATAAACTATTCAAAGACTTATTCGAACATCCTAGATATTCTGTAAAGCTTCTAAATAAACTTTTGAATATAAATTAGATTACATAGCTCCCTCGACACGATCAAACTTTGCGCAAAATACTTAAACTTATGAATAACGCTTTAATATTATTATATATAATTTTTCAATCATTTTCCTATAATAATAATATTATTATTTTGTCGAAAAAAAAATATATATAGGTATGTGTTTTTTTTTCATATAGGTAATGGGTATGTAAAAAGAAATCGAATTATATAAAATTGAGAAGAAGACATTTTGGGCGCAAATAGGGTCTAGTAAATTTTTCGTCTCATATAATTTAATATCAGGCAGTATAGAAAGAGAGAGGATACGGAAAAAGGCAAGGTTTGCACTGCAAATTAAGAACACCAACATTGGTTTACGAGCACTCATAAACCTTAATTGATATACAAAGATATCCCAGAGAAAAGTGTAAGACAGCGAAAAGGCTCTATGTGCGAGAGGGCGAAAGGCTTTTATATGAAAATTGTACGTCGTATCCAAAGAAATCATCTAGGGTTGTCCGATTTGAATTTTTAAACGTTAAAATTATCTCCAAAAATTTTTGCTTCAGTTGTTCATATGTATTCTATAGAAATACAATAGTATTTACCATATTGGTAGAGATTATTTTAATTTAATATTTATAAATTGAGTATTAATTTAGTGATACAGTTTTTTTTAAATAATTGAATAAAATTTTAATATTTAAAAAGATATTAAATCTGTTAATTGATTCTTGGAATGTCATCGAAAATGAGCAAGTATGCAACATTTCAGCTCAAACAGATAACGAAAAGTGCCCAAAAAAATCGATTACAAAATTTCATCCGGACAAACATACAAGTTAAACAATATATAAAAAAGTGCGTAAAACAAAAGAGACCTAAATCTTGTTTATTATTACATTATTCATTATTATTTAAAAATATTTCAAACTTAAATCTACTAAAAATATATATACATATATTTGAAATTTCGACATATTTGGCAACCCTAAAACGAACGTCTCACTGAATTGAACTCGTTCGTTTCACCGCATTCAAATAAGCGTATATTTTTCTTTGCAAATTTACATAGATGCGTATAAATACTTAAATTAAATTCTGCATGATAAAAAAAAGTATGTAAGAAGAAGAAGAAGAAGAAGATAAACTTATTCACACGTCTAGATTATGACGTGGGCGTTTTTGGCAGCCATCTGCGAAAATACAGTACAATTTCTTAAGCACTTAAACGCAAGATTGCAAAGTTGCCTCGCAACGGGGGGAGAAGACTATCTGGTAATGTTGGGAAATATTTCTTTGGTGATTTATCGGTAATAAAAACTTTTGCGCGAGATTTGCGAACGGGAAAGCGCCTAAACCAACCGAATCTCTCAAAAAAAAAAAAATAAGGAACCGGGATACGTTTTTAAGCGCAATATAGGAATATACGGAAAAGTGGAAAATTTTTTTCCACCGCTCGTACGTCAATCGAAGTGGAAGCGCACGATACAAGGTCGGTAATTTTCCTTATAAATTTGAATACGAATAGTTATCGCCTGAAAATCTATAAAACAACCCGATGCCGAAGGGCTTTAGTTTTTCGTATAAAAATAAACTATATATGTATATATATATATATATATATATATATATATATATATATATATATATATATATCAAAGACTATTATTTTTAATATTCATATTCAATATACACACATAAATATACTACTGCTATCAAAAATAAGGTGAAATTGTCATTTAAAACTTATTTTATTTTATTGTATTTTTTTTGTTTCCTAGGTTGGTAGGACTGTCTATAACATTTGCCAAGCGTCTGTTTGTCAAAAAGTTTAATTATCTCTGAGTTACACGTGTTTTTCAACTCTTGGTTCTTTCATCACGATAGTGCACCATCTCATATTGCATTGGTTCTTTGCGACTTTTTTGCCAAAAACTCAAATCGTATCGTTCCACAACTACCGTATTCACCAAATTTGGTTCCGTGCAACTTTTGGCTATTCGACAAACTCAAAAGGCCAATGCGGAGACGCCGTTTTGAGGAGATAAAAACCGAATCAAAGAAGGTCTTGAAGACTATACCGGAAAAAGACTATTCCGACTGTTTCAGGGACTACTTTCAACGGGATGAAATTGATTTTAAAGAATAAATAATTAATTTGTATTTTAAATTCACCTTAAATTTTTATCACAGTGTTATATATATAAATTAATTTTTCTTATTATAATCTTAGAATAACAAATTATTCATATTTATATTATAGTTCACGGAACAAAACGTTCAACGCGGTCGGTCCAGGGTTAGAGGCCGTATTACACGACATAATTCGAATATACGATCGGTTTTCCAGTTTCAACCGTTTTATCCCGATCCGAATTATGATCGTTTATATCGCGAACCGGGGGTCAGGGGTGTATCTATTCAAAAAAAATGGGATTTTCGAGAAAGATGGCTTGGGGCGGTGAGGAGAGCAGATATGGTTTAGTGAGAAAATTTTGCGCGTGCGAAAAAATAATGGCAAAATATGGGCGACGGGGTGAGCGTCATATCTTTTTATTTTTGAAAGATCGGGGTGGGTTTTTTATACATCAAAATATTTTTATTTTTTATTTTATTTTTTTTTGCTCTTTTCGACTTGGCATATTACGTCAAAAGTGTATTAAAAATACTTTTATTTTTTAATATTAATATTTTACAATTAAATATCGATTTCACATTTCAAAATACCAATAATCTATAATACTCTTTGGATCAATATATCAACGATAAATTTTTCATACAACAAGATTACATCTGAATTAACCGGATTTTTTTTATTATTTTTCCGTTTTTTTTTTTTTACAAGAGTTTTACGAGCGCATTAGGGTCGTAAACTTTTGTTTTTATTATCAACAAAAATTCTATTCGACTGAACGGTTTTTTTTACAGGGGTCGTATTGCGTTTATCGCTTTTAAAAATTAACCTGTTTGAAGTGTCCCGGAGATAACGAGGGTTTAATTTTTTAATTTGTCAATTCGAACGCGTCGCACTTCCGTTTCAGCGGTGACACAGCTCAAAGATATTTCGTGTTCACTTTGGCAATCGTTGTAAATAAGCGCGACGTTTACGACACAAATAAATTTATTTGATTACCATTACGTAAAAATCCCGGCTAACGAAACAATTTTATTACATTAAAAAATATTTCATTCTAATAATAAAATTTTAAACCCATTACAATATATATATGTGTGAGTGTGTGTGTGTGTGTGATCAAAAAATAAGGTGAAATTGTCATTTAAAACTCCTGGGCATTAGGAAGGCAGGTTATTTTTTTTCCTAGGTTGATAGGACTATATATAACATTTTCCAAACGTCTGTTTGTCAAAATGTTTAATTATCTCCAAGTTACACGTGTTTTTACAACTCTTGGTTCCTTCATCACAATAATGCACCATGTCGTACTGCATTGGTTCTTCTCAACTTTTTTGCTAAAAACTCGACTCATATAGTTCCGCAACCACCGTATTCGTCCGATTTAGTTTCGTGCGACTTCTGGCTATTCGACAAAAAAGAGATGAAAACCGAATCGAAGAAGGTCTTAAAGGCTATATCGAAAAAAGACCATTTCGACTGTTTCGAGGACTGGAAAATGCGTTGACAAAAGTGTATATATATATATATATATATATACGATAATGTTATACGCTAATTTGAAAAACTCTAAAGTAGACAATCTAGAATGTCAATATCACCATCTAATTGTATGTATTTGCAAGATAAATTATATATTTTATAGAATTTGTATTTTGGCCGAAAACAATTCAAAAGTCGATTGTCGCCAAAACAATGACGCTCCTTTTTTTTGCAAGGGCAGTGTTAATAAAAAAAAATCGGAACAGGACACGGGATCGTATCATTATATTATAGATGGTCCGAGGACAAAACGGACGAATAATGACCTTAACGAGTGGTCATTAATCATATCGACGAGGGACTCTATGGGGAAAAACGAAGGGCGAAAGGACCGAAAGTGTTGTAACGATAGAGACGCGCACCTGCACGACTCTGGACACCTTGATTGATGGCATCATTGCTGGAGAAAAATAGCCCTCATCACTGTTTGCCGTCTGCGAGACCGACACGCGAAAGCCCTGCCGTGAAGGAAAAGCTTTGTGCCCGCGTTCGGAGTATGGTGGAAAAGCGCAGAACAAGCTTTTCCGCCGTGAAAAGCGAACGCAATCGTTTTTATTCGTCGTCTCTACTTTTGAACGTATGCATCGATAATTTTATCGATATTTTACAACACACACACATACACATACACACATTTTAAAAATTGATCGATTTCATATGATTTTCAAAAATTTTCCACGAATAATATTATGAGTATTGGAAAATGCGGTGAAATATGAAAGTGCATCACATTTTCACTTGATTTACCACAACTGAATCTAATAAACTAATATAAATATAAAAATGAACATCATAAGATATATCCATGGAAATTTTATGAAAAATATGGAAATATTTTGTGCACACTGATTTAATTTGCTATCGCAATATCAAATCTAATATCGATTCCAGTTTAGATACCAAAAATACTTTTTGAAATAAAACAGAGAATATATCAAAAATTTTTGTTGATAAAAATAATATAATATAAATTATTTTCTTTGTTAAATCATGCTTATATATATATATATATATATATATATATATATATATATATATATATATATATATATTGTTAAATTTGCAACAACAAAAAAATATATGTGTCAGTAGATGTGTGTCGCTTTCAAAATCCTTTGAAAATATTTAATCTAGAACCTCATTCTACTAAAGATTTTCACATAAGTATTCACCGGTTTTTATTTAGTTCTTTTATATACAATATTAAACTGGGCAAAGGCTTTTTAATAAAAATGTGAATGGGTGCACAAAGGCCAAGAAAAAGTGGAAAAAAAAGACGAAGACATTTATTTATCCAAGCGGGAAACTCGTCCTCGAGAAAAATCGACAGGGACGAAAAAAAATCTGCACTCGGCTAAGATTATCTTTTTTTTATAATATCAGAAATCCTTTTTTTATATATTTAAAAGTCGTATATAATTACGTCTGATTTTCATCTTTCTTACAAACGCTACAAACTCGTGTACAAATAGTAGTTTTACTAGTTCATTTAAAACACATTATCAAATGATTAATTAATTTAGATCAAATATCGTTAACAGAATCCACTTTCTATATATGCAATTTGAAAATTTTATAGTGAACGAAATGTTTTCGATTTTTTTTAATTACATTCACACGTTCAATGCAATTAATTAACACTATATAAAGTGCTTAAATAAAATTTCGTTGAAAATTAAACGGCATTCAAAATTACATTCGACACGGTGGGGGTTTTAATCGGTGGTGCGATTTAAAATTTAACACATTTAAAATTTAATTTCATATAAAATAAAAAAAATTAAAAGTAGACATATCCCTCTAGTAACGGAAATCGACGTTGAAAATCCATTAATTTTCAGTTACGAAATTTGAATTTCGACTTCATTTCCTGACAGTTCTCACGATATGAAATAAAACTGCCGTGGAACCTTTTTTAACGACAGCTCATATATGAACGTCGTATATCCGGAATGTTAAAAGTCAATTTATTTAGATCAATCTCTTGTACAGTTCAATATAGATAAATATATTAAATTTTATATATATATATATATATATATATATATATATATATATTGTATATTATATTTAGGATTTTCATAAATAATAATACGATAAAACAGTTTAATAATAAAGTATAATTGTTTTAACACATATTTTGCGGGATCGGTTTAACGATGTTTACGCTTGTAGCGGACAATGCGCACATATTTGTAACAAGAACTTCCAAAATTTTAATTTTAAAAAATTAAAGTCTCATTGTAGAATAAGCGAAAATAATTTTAATAAGCAAAACTGTGATTATTGTATTCCGCATTAGTCGCATGGCGCGCGTCAAACGTAATCGCAGTCTCCCGCAAATGATGTGTTAAAATTTATTATTGTACATATTCATAAAATAATTAATGATGTTTTTAATATTCGAACTTTTCATTTTCATAAAGCCGTATCTTCGATTTCAAATCTAACTTTTTTTTTTTATCGGAAAACTCGATATATTACTAAAATTTTATCGACTTTTCAAATCCTTCGACTCGTGTATCAGCGTCTAAGGACATACCGAGTGTCTGTCTCCGAGGAAAATATGTAATTAAAAGTTTAAACGCGAATGAAAACTTGAAAAGCAATCACGGTATCGGCTGAAATGTGCTGAAAAGTACATTCTTCAATACGAATCGCCCGTTCGTAATTTAACGAACGTACCGTGAACCGGATCGAAACTGCGAACTTTCAAAACTGCACATACTATTGATTTGAATGAAAAAGAATATTCTAAAACTAAATTCTATTGATTTTAAAAATAATTCTAAATTAAAATCTATATATATATATATATATATATATATGTGTGTGTGTGTATAAGATGAATATTAAATCGTTTTTTTTTTTTTGATACATTACAAGTCGTACAATTACACTGAACGCAAAACGTATTTCAGAAGTGTCACGGCTGAAAAACGTCGGCGCGATTCATAAAAACGGCACGTAAAATAAAATTCGCCTTTGCCAGTGTTTGCTGAAAATAAATTTCGCCAATATTATTCCCATAAGGAACATGCAAAGTGCTATACGACTCTCTAACATATTTTCACCGTTGAGAAATAAAAAAAAACAAGTTTTATGGTGATTATGATTCAGTATTACGATTCAAAGGTGGGTTATCTTTGGCTTTTTTTTTTAAAAAGAAAAAAATTTTCTCTCCACGATGCTTTGAATCGTCTGAAAATATCGTTTAACTCTATCGCTTCAGAACTGTGAATAATGTAGTAATTGATATCGTTTATATGTATGAAGTTAAAGGAAATGATATGTCTATTTTTATCGTTTTTAAATCGTCATATTCGCTTAATACATTAATTATCTAAAATGCAAATTTTCATATTAAAATTTCAATATATTAAAAAAATATATATTTTCACTAGTTTTTCTTTAATATCATCTTGATTATTGATATGTTTTTTTTTCTTGATGAACATTAATCAAATAGAAAAGAATTGAATCTTTTCTATTTGATCAATGCCAGATGCAGACGTTATCATTTCTAGTGCACGTCGTTCACATATTGATGATATTTTTCATTAGTAATTAATTTTCACTAAATGAAAAAATAATCATTTTTATTAAATTGCAATTTGGCCATTCAAATAAATAAATATACATATATAATATAATTTTATTTTATTTAAATAATTATAATTTTATTAAAACGAACGACCTTAATATGGTTCAATATCTGTCTGAGATAAAAAAAACGTTAACGTCGACTCGGTGTCTCGTAATTTTTCATAACCGCTAGTCAAAGTAAGTCACAAACGATAAGTCCGTAACAACGTTAACCGTAACGTAAACGGTTAAAAAAATTACGGTCACGCACGTAACGAGCACTCACGTATCATTTCGAAAAAGCTACGTGACAATGATCATTTCGTCCTTTTTCTTTCATTTTTTATTATTATTTTTTTTTTTGCACTCTTATCAACACTTAGATCGCTTAATTTTTCAGCGATTATATTATAATATCACGAAAGAATTTCTAAATATTCGAACGATATTTAAAAATTTTTCTTGCGATAATTTTTTTTTAGACAGTGTTTTTCCGCAGATGGGAGAAAAAGGAAGATCGGTCACGTTTTGAATTTTGCAAATGTAAAAGATCCTGGAAAACGTTCATCTCCAATGCGATCGTCTCTCTGAATCTACGAAGCGACCGTAGAGCATTTTCAATATTTAACATGCATTACATGGAGCAAATATAACAGAATTTCGCATGTCATATTCGAAATTATTCATTGAATGCGAGCACTGTTTACTATTTTAATGGATGATGGCGAACGCTCGAAAGCCTCCTAGTGAAATTCTATTTACTACAAATATATTATATCAAAGAATACAGAATTTTCTAAACATTCTTTTCTCATATGTATTATTATAAACATTACACTGGGATCAAAAAGTAAAGTAAATTTTTATATAAAATATAAATTGTTTAATTATTCTTCCAAATCAATTTTATTCCCTTCAAAGTAATCCCCGTCCGATAAAACGCACTTTTCCAAACTCTTTTTCCGGTCCTCGAAGCAGTCGAAATAGTCTTTTTCCGGTATAACCTTCAAGACCTTCTTTGGTTTGAATTTTATCTCCTCAATCGTGTCAAAACGGCATCTCCGCATTGGCCTTTTGAATTTGTCGAATAGCCAGAAGTTGCACGAAACCAAATTAGGTGAACACGGTGGTTGCGGAACGATATCACAAAAAAGTCACGAAAAACTAATGCAGTTTGACAAGTTGCATTATCTTGATAAATTAAACCTTTTGACAAGCAGACGCTAGTAAAATATTATAGACAGTCCTACCAATCAAGGAAAAAAATTACATCGCATTTTCGTAATATGTAATATTTAATTAAGGCAATTTAAGATATTATAAAATATTTACTTTAAAAAATATAGAATTTTCAATTAATTTTTTTTTATAATAAATTAATTATATTAATTAATATTATTTGAATGTTTTGCTTTCATATATAATATTTGAAAAGTGATATTTGAACAAAATTAAGACTTTTTTAATTATATATATATATATATATATATATATAGACATATTAAAACGTGAAGAGTAGAAAATTAATTTCGAAACACTTTATTGCCGAAAAAAAAGAATCATTTATCCTATAAATATTATGATTGTACGTGAACTGGGAGAAAATGTTGCGATCCAATAACTCTCGGATATCGGGAGATATGCTTAATTTAATTTTGATCGATTCTTTTCGTGAGCGCACGCTTATTTTTATATTTGTAATAATTTTCCTTTTCTCTCATCCTCCCAATGGACGGCCTTATTTTCTGTACGGAGAAAAATTCGCGAAGCTGGACCGAAACGAATCAAAAGGTAAACCGGAAGCGCGGAATGGGGAAAATCTCCGAAGTAAAAACGGAGTTTTCCACCACCGAACACCGCTTTCCACCCCATTTTCTCCGTCCTTTCGACGCCCAAAATTTTTGGTAGCAATATGGCGGAAGGGGTGGCAGCCATGACAACCATCCGGGAACTGCCTGTCCAAACATCAACCTCCATCCACTACCCCAGGGTGCAAATAATGTCTACAATACATCGCTTCAATATACCATGTTCAACGATAAGTGACTTGAACTTCCATCTTAAAAAAATCCATATTTACTTAAACACTTATCATATGTATATATATATATATCATAAACGTATAAATTAATTATCTAAATTAATATTTTACTATTTTTAATATATCTTTACTCAATCTATTACCCCAAGAAGGAGATCCGTTCTAGAATAGAACAAGCTAGAATTTTTAACATCTGAGAGCACAAGCATGGAATTATAGACGTTGGAACCGAAAAACGTCTGGAATCCTTTGGAATTTAGGATAAGATAAATAGAAAACTCATGATCTTTAGATCTTCATCATTGGTTCAACTCTTTCGAATGTGGATCTCCAAATTGTTAACCTTCTTGTGGAAACGGATTGAAGAAGAAGAAAATCTTTACTCACTTTAAATTGATTTTCAGTAAAATTTCAGTTATATGAACAATACTTTTATAAATACAGATATAATACTAGTTTATATAAATCTGTAGCCATCTACAATTTGATTCAAAATATCCATTTGGTAATAAACGTTTGTTTGTCATTAATTATTTTATGTTAATACAGAGCCTATCGTTATATCGAAATCGTCATAAAACTGTCATAAATTTCGTATCGACACGTCACAAATGATAATAATAGATTTCTGGAAATGTATCGAAACTCCCGGAAATCTGTCATGTAAATCAGTTAATTTCAATATCAGCATCGCGCGAATAAATTCCGTGTACTTGAAATTTGTCGCCGTTAAGTGCCAAACCGTAAATTTATGCAGATACATCCGCATATATTATTATTTTATGATTTTAGTCGTTTTGGAAAACCAGACAGGATGCAATAGTGACATTGTTGCCAAGTTTTGTCTTAACTAAAACCGGAAGCACATTGTCTACTGTGATTTCGTTTACGTGTGGAGATATTTAGCCGAAAGTTCCTAGTGCTACATTAATTTGCATTAAAACTCGAACGTGAAACCGGTAAATGAGACTAAATTCGTTTTCGACACGAATTTCAAACGAAAAAAAAAATGGTGCGATTTTCGATATAAATTTTTCGAAATTCGCCGCGAAATCAATTATACGAAAAAATTTTCGGTAATACTATTATTTCAACAACAAAAAAAAAAACATACTTTACTTACACAATACTCGTATATAATATAAAATAAATTATTTATTTCACAATACGAGAATCGAAGTTAATATTTCGAGATTTTTTCCACCATATTTAGACCACCGACCGTGACTCACATTCGTATTTTCTTGGTGATTAATCTTCTAGGACGATCAAATAAAAATCAACAATACGTACAATTTATGATTTATTAACTTAACCTTTATTTAGTCGGATCGTTTTGATTTAATACGTTCAATTTTTCTCTTTCATTCGAACGCCTTATTTTAATAAAAAAAAAAAGTAAAAAAAAGAAGAGCACGAATTCTTCTCTTATCGACAATAATAATAACAGTATATTGTCTTTAACGAATTTATGATGAAATTATTGACCTTGAAATAAATATTAAATATATTTACGTAATATCATTTTCCGATGATGTTGAAAGTTTTCATTATTATTCTGTCTCTATTAAATTCGATACGTGAATCCTGTCAATATTATAATAATATATTTATTAAATATTCTGCTGATCTAAAGTCATATAAAATGTTATAGTTAAATTTTCATCTACATATATATTATTTTATTGATGAAAAACATCAAAAATCTTGTCATTTTTGTTATTATTTTAATATAATGTAACCAAAAATAATAAATATATTTCAAGTGCATGTTATTCTAAATTTCATATTATTGTATTCAGATGGAGAATCTTTGCTCTAATAGCAAATACACAAATATATAGTACTTTTGAAAGCGCATAGTTAGTAATATTAAACAATGCATCGTACAACATGTGTGACTTAAAAACATAACATACACACACGATATGACGTATTTAAGAGCAATGTACAAACACACGACTTCTATCTATTAACAATATATAACTACGATATTCAAAAATCAACGGATATAAATGCATAATATAATAAATTTATCATTATTAAAATATAATGATGTAAATATAACCTATATACGGATTGATATGCATATTTTACACGTTTACGTCGGCGTGTACCACCGGTGGCTCACGTCATATTTTCATCGGATAGCACGCATCACCGGTGGCCCACAGTAGACTGTCTCATTGAGTAGTGAAATTGACCTCGACATGAATGTGTTAATATTTTTTTTTTAATAATTGAAATTAATTTCATTATAATGATTTAAACAATGTGTATTTAAGAGTTGAAATTTTTGAATCGTTTCAACACTTATATCCAACAATTTGTAATGTTCGCGTATTTTATGCGAAGTGTGACAAACGTGAAAAGCTTTCGCCCCTGGGGTTACGACTCCGGAAAATCCGGAATAGGATCTGCACCCAAGTTGGAACACACTTTTCCACGAGAAAAATGAAAATTTTATTTCATAAACTGTATGTTTTCTCATCCTTCGTCTCGTTCGAATGATTTTTTTTTATTTGTGAATAAATAAATGCAAGGGATTGCGACAATGCGATTTTTCAAAGAGAAAACTGCAATGCGGTAACCAATAAAAATCATATTGTAAATTTGTTTATATATAATGTCGATATTTGAAAACTATAATAGAAATTATGTTTGATTCATTTGACATATTTTTTTTTAGTTTATTACAGTTTATTTTTTCATATCATCAGGTAATTTATTCAAAGTACGACTATACGAAAATCTTATATTATATATATATATATATATATATATATATATATATATATATTATATTACTTTCATGGTTCGGTGACCATTTTGGCAATCTCTGCATTGGAAAATGCGTTTCAAAAACTATTTCGAAATTTTCTTGAAGTGTTTTTGCAAATTTTTCAGCCAAAATATTATTTTTCAGCAATAATCTATATATATTTTCCTGCAAAATTTTAACTTTGTTATAAAAAAAATATCATAATAATAACATTTCCACTTTCTACTCTTAATTATGTAAATCAGCGGTTGCCATCTCGTGGTACGCGTATCTCTAGGGGTACGCGAAAAATTATTTAGGGGTTCATATAAAAAGTTATTATGATGGGAGATAAATTATATATATATATATAATTTTCAACATATTCATCGCTGACAACGTAACATATTTACAATAAGCTTAATTATAATATCATAATCCGACACCAAGATTTTGCTTTTTAATATACGGCATCGATGAAATATCTATATATATATATTTATTTTTTGTTAATAAATTTCGCATGAAACATCTCGTTTATAATTTAATTTACCATCGCGGTTTCAAATATCGCGCTCTCGAAATTCTATTTCAACTCGTGAGAGTTTTCAAACTAGATTACTGCGATCGGTATTTCTAACCCCTTAACCACCCTTTCTCGTTCATCCACCGTCAGTACGAGAATATTGTTTATTTTAAAGTTGAATTTGACTGAGACAATCATCCAACTTGCCTTCTACTCGTCTGGCTTCGTTCAATATAAATAACTTAAATATGCTTTGTGATTTTTTCGAGAAAAATCTATTTTTAAATTTTTTAAATGATTCTGTTTATATAATTTATATTTTTAATTGCACTAATATCGTTTAATTGTACCAATTTGCGTACTTGCATTATTTATCGTAGCTTAAAATTACATTCTAAATTGATAAATTCTCATTAGAATGTTTATATTAACACGTTCACGTCGGCGTGTACCACCGGTGGCACACAGTAAACTCTCATTAAGTGGTGAAAAACCAAATATTGTAGGATTATTATTTTAAGTTATGTAAGAAAACATAACAATTGGCCCCGATGTGAATGTATTAATAAATTAAAACAATAAAAATATATTAGATTATGATATCGACAAAAATATATTATTTTACATACCATGCTAGAAGATAATATTTGAACAACTATAAGACATGGCTCATATTTACCTGAAACAAAATAAATAGTTTATATTTAATTTATATAAAATTAATATTTAACTACGTAATAAATTTTATATGAAATTAAAATAATATATAACATTCAAATATTAAATGAAAAAAATATTTCAATTATTCCGAATGTACAAGTGAAAATTCTCTTTGCAGAATGATGAAAATACAAATAAAAACTATTTCTCGCCATATTCGACAAAACTGGTCATTTTCTGTGAACTTTTATTATTGTTATCCGTAAACTAAGTTCAATTAAAAATGCGAACTTACGACAATTTAAAAAAATAACGGAAATTTTATTATTTATCATTACGATTTCATTTTAATCTAGTTAGCTATGATTCGTCGTAAATATCTTTATATATATATATATATATATATATACATATATACAATAGTTATAGTAATAAACGATGGCCAACTATATACACAAAGGCAGCAACTTCGCTATTATAGATTGTAGAGCAAGTATTTTCTTTTCTTCCGCTTTGTCCACTTACATCCAACCGACGAATCCTTTCATATTTTCCTTTACCTATTTTTCACTATTTTTTTTCCTTTCCGTATGCATTCAGCACGTTCTTTACAAAGTGCTAAAGGTGAACATGAAAATGAAATATTCCAAAGAGCGAAAACACAAACGACTGGCAAACAAACTTTAATACGACGCGATTGCAGAACAAATTTTCAGCGTTTTTCTATTATTATTATTATTATTATTATTGTTTTCACGCTTCATTTTCAGTATATTTTAATAACATTATCGACAAAGAAAAACTAAAGAAAATTCGTCGTCAACTATTCCGATATACAAATAGAAAAAATGGCACTCGTGTACGCTGTAAAATTAAATATTTTCATTTAATTACACACACACACACACACACACACACACACACACACACACACATACACACTGTGACAATGTTTAAAATAATATTTATGCAACATTGTAAATTTTATATGCGTGCAAATGAACGACTCTTCGTCTGGTGAATGCATTAAATTTTAAACCGTGACGAAATCATTTCAGACGAGGCACTCATTGTTTTCAGCCATTGAAAATTTTAATTAAATTCGTTTCAGCTGCCAGACGTTAATTTACATCGAGTACGCAATTACGCTTTCTTTTAGCTGAAAACTCGCACTTTCGACACGAATATTGTTATCGAAATATATCGTCAACTGAAAACGCGATGAATGCCAAAGATTCTAAATTATGTTCTTAATTTCGATTATATATATATATATATATATATATATATATATATATATATATATATATATACACTGGATAATAGATTTATGGACATTTTTCGTACATCTATTTCTACGAATACGAATATCGGGTTTTCATAAATAAATAATTTTCAATGATTAAAATAGTGTATATTAAATTAAATAAAATCGATAAAAATATTTTATTATAATAATATACTTTGTAATACGTTCAAATCAAATCAGATTATCTGTAAACAAATATTTATCAATTATTTTTAATTAGTAATTAAAAATTCATAGATATTTCTTTGTAATTCTGATGATTTACTCAATTTATTTAAATCAGCGGTTCCCAACCTGTGGTACGCATATTTATATTAGAGGTACACACTAAGAGACAATCAAGTAAATATAAATATAAGTGCACTAATGAAAAAAAAATTGGGAACCACTGATTTAAATTAATAATCAAATAATCTAAAAAACTAATTCAGTATGAAAATAGGAATATGATTAATACATTATTTTCATAATATTTCGATAAATAATAAGACAAATATATTTATTATTATTGTTGAAAAAAAAAACTATAAAATTGACTGGCAATATATAAAGTATTTTTTTTATTATTTCACATCATACACAAATCCGATTTTCCGCAGTTTTCACTGTTTTTTTTTCATTTCTTTTTCTTTTTTTTTTATATGCAGTTCGATATTGATGAAACGGAAAAAATAATACTTTTTTTTTACAAAACCGAATACATGCGGGCCGTTTGTTTTGAAATGGTCGATCAAAAAAAAAAAAAAAAAAAACAGGGGGGAGGAGTGTAAAATGTCCGGATAAAAAGTGAAGCGGTTAAAAAATAATTGACGCATGTCAAGCTGTCATCTGGTTAAATCAGTGGCGCTTAACCGATGTTCCGAGTGAGAGTTTCAAACTTATCATAGAAAAAAAGAGACAAATTCAAGATGAATATAATAGATTAATTATTATAAAAAAAAGTCGTAAATTTTTAACTAAAAAAATAATTTTAATTATTTTTTAACAAAACAACTATTTTGATCACGATTGAAATATTATATATATATATATATATATATATATATATATATATATATATATATATATATATGTATGTATGTATGTGTGTATTATTATTAAAAATAATACATTAAATTAAAATTGAAATAAATATAATACATAAATAATAATATTTCGGAATAATGTATTATATGAATAACGTTGATTGAATATCGAATTTCATACTTCAAAAAATTTATTTAATTAATCGTAATACTAGTATAATATAATTTTTCATAATTTATTTTAAAGAACTGTAATTATTAATTGAATACGTTTTATCAAAATTTTGTATTTAATATTAAAAATTGAATATGAACAAAATTATGATACTAATATTTTGTATAATCATACTTGTTAGATTGAACAGTTAAAACTTATTTTTGTAAGATACGTAATAGATAATAAGTAATTGTACAATAAAATATGTGTTATCATAGAAATAAATCATTGTAAATAAATCAATAAACACAAAAAATATTTGTAAAATTTTATTACTTATGTATGCAGTGATTATATAAAACTGCCTTTTAGATTGAACAACAACTTTTATACATTGAATATTTTTACTGAACACATGAAGTGTTCAATCTGACAAGTAATACTGAATTGAAAAATATTAATTCTATATACTACTGTGATTATAAAGTAATATGAAATTGTCATTTAAAACTCCTGGGCATTAGGAAGGCAGGTAAATTGTATTTTTTTCCTAAGTTAATAGGACTATCTATAGCATTTACCAAGCGTCTGTTTGTCAAAAAGTTTAATTATCTGTGAGTAACACATGTTTTTACAATTCTTGGTTCCTGCATTACGATAATGCACCATGTTGTACTGCATTGGTTCTTCACAACTTTTTTGCCAAAAACTCATATCATTCCGCAACCACCGTATTCGCCTGATTTGGCTCCATGTAATTTCTGACTACTCAGCAAATTCAAAAAGCCAATGCTGGGACGCCATTTTGACAGATTAAGAAAATAAAAACTGAATCGAAGAAGGTCTTGATGAAGGATATACCGAAAAAAGACAATTCCGACTGTTTCAAAGACTAAAAAGCATTTGTAAAAAATGCGTTTTATCGGACGGGAATTACTTTAAAGGTGATGAATAAATAAAAAATTTACATTTTATAAACAAATTCACCTTACTTTTTGATCACAGTGTTATATATATATATATAAATAGAAACAATGAAAACGTTATTGAAATATATTAAAGTTATTAAATTTGAAACCGTTCATAATTTAGCAATTAATTTTCAAAATGTACAAATTTCACTTAGCTTAAAATATTTTAGTAGTTCTCCATATGTTCCATTACAAAGTTGCAACTTGCAACTTCATTCCATATTTGAATTTTGTTGTATTACATTGTTGTTGTTTCGCATGCCATGACATATTACACTAATAGAGTATTAGTGAGTTAATTCTAGTGATATAACCGCTTGTATTTTCACGTTGTTCAACTCGAAACACCACCACCCACCCACCCCCTCACCATTATTGTTCAAATATGTTACTTTTGCAGGCTTATTTTATTATGCATATATAATGAATAATATTCAATATCCACATCAAATTATTTTTAGATTAAACAAAAGGAAATGTCACTATTATCAAACGTATGCAACATTTTCGGAAAATTTGGGAACATTTTCGAAAAATTTGGGAACGCTTTCGGAAACGAGGCAAAAGCCTCCGTCGTACGAAAGATAGCCACTATGATGAAACATAAATTTTGAAAAAGATAAAAATTTCGTGTTACGTCCGCCATCATCATTTTCATACAGTTAAAATATATTCTTATCGAATTTTTAAATATCGATTTATATACATAATAAATATTTTTATATGACATTATCTATTTGAAAAATTGTTAGTTTCGCGTGTTTATATATATATATATATATATATATATATATATATATATATATATACATACAGTATGTGATAAAAATAGAGTACCAACATTCTATTACGGGAAAAGTATTCGTTAAATATTCGCAAGCTTTTAAGATATTCAGCATCCACGAATTTCTATCGACTCGGTGTAATGGAAAATAAATACACGGACCGCTTCTGAAAGCTGAAAAAGCGTATATCCGACACGATGTTAAGGTCAACTGAAACGGAGACGTGAGGTCGTTTTCGCAGCAATAATTCGACCCTCTCGCCCCTTAGGATACCCTTCGGGAAATAGAAAATAAAAATAAAAGGTAAACTAAATTATAGTATGTTTCTTCTTTTTTTTAAAAAAAAAAAATAACGCTTATATAAATAAACTTTAGCCGCAAATGCGTCTCGGTATAAAATTTTAAATTGAAAATTGAATCCGAATATCGCAACGTCGAAAACTGAAATTCGATATTTTATTCAGACGTTTTTACATTATAAACGACAACATATGGAAATTCGGATAAACACAAATAGTATTATATATAAATGTCGTCGCGATACTTTTCACACATTAATATTAATGATTTTTATTTAACAATATTAAAACTAATCTATTTTCTTTTTACGGCGAACGTACGTTTTTAATTCTATTCCGAATGCGTATTTCTGAAAATTTTTCCCTTCAATAGCTCGGCAATCCCGTTAGATCCTTCGAGCTAAAAACTTGTTTCGTGTTTCAGCTTTTCTTTTAGACTATTTAATTTATTTCTACACTTCGGTAGCGCGTAAGCCTTTCCACGGTGGAAAAGCTTTTGGTGTGTGAAGAAAAAAAAAAGTGCACACGAAAGGATTTATCGAATCAAATGAACCCTTCAAAGAAAAAATATATACCTATATATATATATATATATATATATATATATATATATATATATATGTAAGTATGTATATGGCATATCTTAAAATATTCTAAAATATTTTTTATTTAAAAATAATTTGTATTATATAATGATTTTCACTCTTTCTTATAGTGCTATATCAAATATTTTTTCAATGAATATTGTTAAAGTTATTGAATGAAAAAGCTGAAGTTTTTCAATATTTTACAACATTTCAAAGTGTAATCTTGAGAAAATGTCAATCGATATAATTTTCAGTTACAGTTGTGTTCAACGATAGTACGCGGACGAATCGTTTAATATTAACAATTTACCGTGGAGCCCAATTTATCGTTGTCTGCTACGTGAAGGGGGGTAATTTTGTATTCATTTAGAAAACCACTGTGTCAATATTAAAAATTGAATAAACTGAGAATGAAAAATACAATATAATATTTTTTTTCACATAGACCAAGTATTTATTCAACAGATGACATCATAATTCTATGTAAAATTCAATTGTATTACTACGTTATCGTTTACCATTAAAAAAATGTGAAGCGTATTACTACGCTTCCCCCTTTAAGTGATATTTTTCATAATAAATTTAATAATAATATTAACAAAAATTGTATAAACAAAGACACAACTTATAATTTAAAAATAGATCACAATTACAATATCCGATTGTTTAAAATTAGATATTTCTATTGAATCGACGTTTTACAATAATTTCGGTTTAGGAGGAGATTCGGGATGAAATTTGAAGCGTCCTCCCTCAAAATCGGTAGAGGGTGGTACGGGGGAGTTTTCCGGCTTTGAAGCTCTGTGCCTTATATCGTTTTCTAGCACATTTTCTCGATTCGACCTTAGTCGCGTTGCCCGAGGATTTTCCCGAGGGTTTTTCTCGTTTTATTTGCTGTTAGCGTAACTGGATCAAAACGTATGATGTTAAATTAGAGATAATTTCCTATATCCACGAAAATACATATGTGCACAGATCGTTCTCAAACTTTTTATATAAATATATATATATATATATATATATATCCATTTTTTTATTTCGTATTAGATAACATATATAAGTATTAAAAAATTCTGATTTTTTTCAATATATGAAAAAACTAAATACTAATATTTATATTAAAATTTAATTATATATTGGCAATTATTTCCAATGCAACGAATTTATTTTTATAAAATCAATAAGGATTTTCTCCATTCATTTTGTCGTTTCATTGTAAACACTTTTTTTTTATATTCAGATTTTAATTTTATTTTTATTTCAACCGACAATACTTTAATTTGCGCATGAATTATTACAAAAATAAAAAATAAAAACGTTTTCATTATTACATCACATATAAATTGTATTCGAATATTTCAAAAAAATAATATAATACAAAGACGATTTTCGCGTTAAAAATTATTTATTAACATTCCGTGTAAACATAAATAGATCGGCTTTGAAAATGAATTTCAACTGAGGGATTAATTAATAAACGAGAAGGCTTTGTTGTTTAGCCTAAACTTATTAAGTCTAATAAATATTTACAAATAAATTACAAACATTTAAATCCTATTATAAAATATATATAATAAACGAATCTTTTGCGTGTAGTTATTAAAAAATGATTATTATTATATCGATATGTTGAAACAGTGAAATATATTCCTAATAATAATTCAATTAAAAGCAAACCCCCTGGGGAAGAGACCTTAGATTATCGACCGTTCAACCCTCATGCTTTAGCTGCCGCCTTGAAACAACAATAAAAATAAATTACCAAAATAATCATTCAAAGCAAACAGAAGGAAGCGAACGAAGCTCTCGTATTTATTTAGGACTATGTATCGGACGTTGCGCGAATTCATTGTTTTGTCGAATCAAACACATTCGAAACGGCGGTGAGTTCAAAAAATTACCGAACTCTTTTCATATTAAACGATATAAACGACACGTTCTAAGCTAATAACGTTCGTATGTTGAAAATAATATATAGATATAGGGATAAGAAATAATTTTAACGCAACATATGAAACAATTTTTTTTATGCGGTAGAGGGAAACCGTATAAAAAAAGATCGGCGGCAACTAACTGAATTTATTAAATGGCACATTATATATTGAAATTGGCAATAGATAATGATATAAAATATGTACATACATACTGATAGTAAAAAAAAACTAATGCCAAAACAATGAGTCCTATTGTGATTCATATACCGCACAAAAAAGGTATGACACAAAAAAATCGCATACAAAAACATATCTGTGAATAAAATGTTTAAGTCAATAATACATAATATTATTTATATTTTAAAACTATATATATATATATATATATATATATATATATATATATATATATATATATATATATATATATATATATATATATATATATATATATATATATATATCTTGTTGTGTTTCTTTTCAGAAGCGGTTAACTACTATTCGTAAATTTTATTAATCCAACTAGATGCCTTAAATTCCGCAGCTATTTCGTTCACATACCGATGTCTTTCTCATTCTAAACGATCTTCATTTATTAAAATGAGAATATTTTTTTTTTGAAAATTGTAAAAATTCGAAACCATAATACAATTTTGGTATTTTTTTTGTATTAACATCTATTAATCACAATTCCTCGTGTTTTTTGAACAAACTAGACGTTAATACATATACATATAAATATATATATATATATATATATATATATATATATATATATATAGCGTCGGTAAATGGCTCTCCTTTCGTCGAAAATTCGTTGATATGATTGAGGATAGCAACAACATTCTACCCCATCGTGAAAATGTTCAAGCCCAACCCCGTCGCAACGTAATTCGAAATGACGCACGGAACAAGATTAAGATGTCCTAAGACGATTTCCTACACTTCATTGTATAAAGCAGTCGACGTGAACACATTTACTATATATATATATATATATATATATATATATATATATATATATATATTTATATATATATATATATATATACATATATATATATACATATATATATATATATACATATATGTGTGTGTGTGTGAGTGTGTATTATATATATATATATATATATATATATATATATATATATATATATATATATATATATTAATGTAAAAAAATCGTTTATATTTATTTTCACAGGGTAATACATAAATCGCATCAAAATCGGTCACAATAGCAAACCGCGAACGACAATTCTACAATATTACGCATTGTACGGTTGGCTTTCTAACGATCGCCATTATGTTCCAAATTTACGTTGAATCAATTAAATGGCACGGTTGTTAAACGTCGAAATGTACTCGCAATAGTAATAATAATAATAATAATAATGCTGAGCTGAGTAACAATCGGAACAGGCCCCGCAAAGATATCGAGGCGGCCTCGCGTTTTGACGAAACAATTCGCGATGTTCATTATATGAAATGTGGCACCGGATGAATTGTGACCGCGTATTCGAAATATAATAAGCAAAATATATACATACATATATATATATATATATATATATATATATATATATATATATATATATATATATATATCGATACGATAAGTAGCGCATTTAGTTTAATAAAACGAAATTTCAATTGTGAAAACTTTCGGAAATCTTTATAATCGAATAACCGTTTCGATCGTCGCCCTCTAAACTAGTGAATGAAAATATTGCATGAAAGTCGCCGAGAACATTTCATTATGGTTTCAATAAAACTTTCAATATTAGTTTTAAACGAATTCGAGTGTAGTTATCGTGGAAAATCTTCTTTGCTTCTTTTGAATTTTCATTTTCGCAAATGAATTTAATGACTAAATCAAATTCGTTCGTTTTTAACGATAATTGTTATTATTTTAAAATTTAATTAAGAAATATGAAATCATAATATATACTACAATATATAAATCTGTGATCAAAAATTTAGGTGAATTTATTTATAAAATGTAAATTCATTTTTGCCAACGATTTTTCAATCGTGTCAAAACGGCGTCCTTGCATTGGCTGAATAGTCAAAAGTCGAACGGAGCCCAAACAGGCGAATACGGTGGTTGCCAATACAATATGACATGATGCATTATTAATTTGGTGACAATTAAATTTTCTGACAAACAGACGCTTGACAAATATTATAGACAGTCCTATCAACTTTAGGAAAAAAATACAATTTACCTGCCATCCTAATGCCCGGAAGTTTTAAATGACAATTTCACCTTAGTTTTTGATCACAGTAATATATATAAAAATCTATTTTATTCAAAATTTTAAAACATATATAGGAGTTTATATTACGATGTTAAATATCGTAAAAATATCTTCAAAAAAAAAACAAACTCATTTTCACCGTGGAAAAAATATAGTAATGGAAAGGAGGAGGGGGTTGAAACGAAGTGAGGGGCGGAAAAAGACAAAAGTGAGGTTTCTCTGGAACTTATTCGCACGTTTATCTCTTTTGTCTCAAGGGAAAAGCGGCTGGCATGGAATAAAAAATTAAAAGATTTATCTTGTAGGAGATAAATTAAGGTTGTGGTTATGAGGTCACGCGGTATCCTCTACTATCGTACACGGAACCAATCTACGCCACAACGAAGGGAAACGATTACAATGTTCAACTTACAACAAATATAAATCTTATTGAGTAAATAAAAAAAAAATTGAAATAAATCAAGGACGGATTAATCTCCACAGAAATGATATTTTAATATTAAATATTATATTTTAATTGACTGACTGAATATCAAAGTATTATATACGAACAATATTTTATATTCTTGAAATAAAATTATTTATTTATTTTAATCACAATATGAATATTGATTTTATTCAACATTTTTTCCAACGTTCGCATTTTTTTTTAATTTATAAATCTAATTTTCGTTCTTCTTGATCGTTCTATATTTCAAGTCTATCCCATGATAACACAACTAATACATTTTAAAAAGTTTTCCAATACTGAATAAAAATATTTGTATCTCTCAAAATTTATATAATTTTTTTTTCAAATAAATTCATTGTTCTTATAAAATATATCATACAGTAAAGTATCGGTCGAATAATTTCCATTTTTCCTTAATTTTCTCCATCTCAGATCAAAAAAAAAAAAGAAAAAAACACAGATGAAAATCTGTGGCCCCGTAAATCTTCGACAAAAAGTTTTCGCCGACGCCTCGTCTTTTATCTAGTGGCAAATATCATACGAGAGTTTTCACTCGCAGAACAAACAAATAAATATTCAGTTCGATATTCACCGGTTTTTTTTTATATGGGACAAAACAAAAAAAAATAAAATAAATAATAAAAGCACCCCAATATATGACGGTAACAGAAGGAGGAACGTCGATCGTTAATACTTAAAAGGATATTATTTCAAAACACGTACACGGAATCAATCAAATCCTTCTACGTGACATGATCCTTTCGACGCCGATTAGCCTCGCGATTTTCATGATGAAATCCGTCGTTAAACTGAAATTAATCAATTTTTTCCTCCCCGCTTTGTAACCAATGAAATCCAAACGTATAAATAGAATTGTGTGAATGGATTGTTCAAATATAAATAAATAAGTTTCTCTTTTTTTAATACCACTTTGTAACCGTCGATTGGCGATCATCACTTCTCAAGATTTATAACATGTCATATTTTAGGAAGTTTTTCATGAAATTCTCTACTATATAATACTGCAATCAAAAAGTAAGGTGAAATTGACATTTAAATCTCTTGGCATGTAAATTGTAAACTTTTTTCCTAGGTTTGTAGGACTGTCTATAACATTTGCCAAGCATCTATTTGTCAAAAGGTTTAATTGTCTCCTTCCTTCATCACGATAATGCACCATGTCATCTGCATTGGTTATTCGCTACTTTTTTTACAAAATCTCGACTCATATCGTTCCGCAACCACCGTATTCGCCTGATTTAGCTCCATGCGACTTCTGTCTATTTAGCAAACTCAAAAGGTCAATACGAAGACGCCGTTTTGACACAATTGAGGATATTAATTCTCGCTATTTTTAAAGCACTTTAAAGAAGTTTAACTCTTCATTCCGTAAATCAGAAACGGATATCTTTAGTAATTTTATATTAAAAATAAAAAAATCTGTGTTTTCATTATTATTTTTATGTGTAAAATAATTATAAAAAAAAACATTAGTCTATACCAGGGATGGCCAAATTGCGGCTCGCGAGCCACATGCGGCTCTCTAAAAGAATATTTGTGGCTCTCGATAAATGTATGTTTTTTTTTTAATTAAAATTTTCATACGACTATAATAAAGTAATCGTACTAGAAATAGATGAAAATAAAAAACATACAGTGCCACAAATTAATTCAGTAGTGTCGATAGCGATTGGCTTGCATCCAGTCACGTTCAGAGTTCAACTCCCGAATGCACTTGACTATTGCCGAATCTCTGTCCGTCTGCAAATTGACTGTCGAAATAAAATAATTCGAAAAACTCAGCTTTATTCGACGGACGTTTTTCCTGCAATTTTCTCTTTGTTGTCCGAGCGGCGAGTCCGTGAAAGTTTTATAAAATACTATATATATATATATATATATTCGATTCGCACTTGAATCTGCTTTACAAACTTGACTGACGAAAGAAAAAAATTAATATCCGATTAAAATTAAACATTTTAATTCAAAACTAATTTATCTATAATATAATATTGGATTTTACCTTCAAAACTAAAAAAAAATATTTCAAAATATTCTCCCAAAAAAACCTAAATTTAAATTTACAATTATTTGATTTTTTTCAGATTAATTTTAATTATTATAAATAATAATAATAATAATAATAATAATAATAGCGAAAATAATAAAGGATTCGTTTCGAGTTCGATAACAAATTTTATATTATTTTTTCCGGGTCGTACTTTTTTTTTCAGCGATGAAAACCTCCCGATATTTGTGTCCTTTTTTTTTTATTTTCATTATTCCGCAACATTCGATCCACTAAAACGAATTAATATAATGCGATATTTAATATTGAAGCCTTAAGGTTCACTTCGCACAAATTCGATGAAATATCAATTTAATTCTCGTATATTGAATTTTGCGACGCAAAGACGCAAAAAATACATACACTTGTTCGTATTATATATATATATATATATATATATATATATATATATATATATATATATATATATATATATATATATATATATATATATTGAGAATAATTTTTAACGGATCAATAGAAATTTATTTATCTTGTTTAAAAAAAAAAAATATATATATATATATATATATATATATAGCTGCAACTGTTCATACGTTTCTATGTTATGTATCTAATTAAAAATCTGAACAAAAAGGCAGTTTTGATACATCAAACATAATTTATTAATGATCAAAAGTATAAAATAAAACAAAATGAAAATATCCCTTCATAAATACCATATGTTATTAATTCATGGTTACCATAATTTTACTTTTAACAAAATATCAATAACTAAATGTTATTGTAATATTTTGGGATATTTGTTTGGGAGCATTTAGAACCCCAACTCTGATTTTAAAAAAAAATTCAAAAACCTTCCCAGGGATATATATAGTCAATAATTTTCCAAATTTTCACCGCCATAGGATGCATTATTTTTTACACACATTCATTTATATATATTTTATAGTATATTTTAATATGTAATTAAAGTTTTCTAATTTTATATAATCCAATTAAATATTTCTCGCAAAAAAATATTTTTATTTAAAGAATCGAAAATAAATATTAAATGGAAAGTAAATCTCTTTAGTATCATGATTTATTTTTACATTCATAATATTTATACTTTTCAACAATATATATATATATATATATATATTTGTGTGTGTGTGTGTATATATATATATTGTTAAAAAAATAAATATTATTCCTAGAAAATATTCTCTCTTATATTTTCTCTAAAACAATATATATATATATATATATATATATATATATATATATATATATATATAAATATATATGTGTGTGTGTTCAACCTAACTCTGAAAAGATAACAGAGAAGCTTTTTAAAAGACAATAAAATATATAAAATAAATAGATTCGAAGAGAACTGTAACACAAGTATACATATAGCAAATAAATGCATAAAACTTACTTACAAATCTCGGTTATCGATCACGCTCGATAAAAGCACGAATATTCGATACGATAAAAATAAAATCGTTTATTGATATTGTCGGTAACATGTATACCATATATATATATATATATATATATATATATATATATATATATATATATATATATATATATATATATATATATATATATATATATATATATATATATATATATATATATATTTGATTCGTATATCATGCAGTACACGAACTATAACATAATCGCATTTGTACCCTAGTATAGAAAACTACGGGGGCCGAACCCACTCGACCCGATAAATATGAAAGTCGGTTTCATATAACAATGAAAATGTCTTCATTGAATCGCGAACACGACAAATATAATGCGGTTAGTGCGTGTGTGTGTGTGTATATATATATATATTTATATTATATAATATATATTTATGTGTGTGTGTATATTATATATATATATATATATATATATATATATATATATACTTATTTTTATGATTTATTTATAAGCGAGCGTTTCGAATCCCTTATAAAACCGCCAAATTGCATCAAACGTGATTCGCTTGCTTAATCAATTGCGAATACTTATTTTTTTTATTGGTAAATTTTGATTTCGGTATTATGGTGGCTGCGAATTGATTTTGAATTATATATATATATATATATATATATATATATATATATATATATATATATATATTTACTAAAAAAAATCATTTTAGAATAGAACTACTATAGTACATCTAACTCTTTTTTTACACGATTTTGAAATAACGCGTATGTTTTCAGCAACAAAATACAATTGGGACACTCACATAAAAAGTTGTGGTATTCATATAACATATTCCCAGATTTACCGTATGTCGTATGTATTTTTTTACACGTGTTTTTTTTTCAACACGTTTGCTAAGAAACTTATCTACCGTGTAAAAAGAGAGTTGACTGTATTTTATCCAGGTAATCTATATGTTAACGAGTTATCGCACTTATGCTACATACAAATCACTTGTTTTACCATAATAAACCAAGACGACGAACATATTTAATACTTTGGATAGTTCATTCTAAGATTACATCGCATGTAAGTAGTAAAGTGCTGAATATTTACAAGTGCTCTTGTAGAATATAATACAACATGTCATCCATTTAAATTAATTGTTCTATTGGTGTATATTTTTGTTCACTTTGAACAAGTATTGTATAATATAAACGCATAATTTTTAGGATCTGTAAGTACAAAAAATAATATTGAAAAATACTATTTAAATCGTTAAATTTATAAGCAAATCACTATTTACAATTTTTACATCGATAATAATAATATTTTCAATCGGTATCGATATTTTTTTTAATATATCAAATTGTACAAATATCAAAAACTGGATTGAAATTGCAAATATTTACATTGATTTACATTTACAAAATTTAAATGTCACTAGATTTTTTTTTATCAATTTTCAGGAATATAACACGTTTCATTTCGAACGAATTTTTCGATAAATATAGCATGTTACATATTTATTTTTCAATTAAATTTAAATTATATCGTATTTATGAAAAAATACTCTTGTTCGCTCTTAAGGATTAATCAATATTATATTTATTAAATATAAATCATAACGAATTCATAGTTTTAGATATATTTTTTTTCATATTTACGATATAAAAATTCAACCGTATAATATATAACCAGTTGCAGAAAATTGCGGGAACGTTTCATTTGGACGAATTGGATCGTTCTATTGGAATGCCATTTCGCGCACTGCATATCCAAAATATACAGCGTGATAAATATAAATGATATTCTGGAAAGAAATGCCGAAAGGCAATCTTTCCGGAATATCAAAAACCAGACTGATTGGTTTCTCTGGAACCAATATAACACACACACACACACACATATATATATATATATATATATATATATATATATATATAAATTCTAACTAATCTCACCTTTGCTACATCAACGAAACCATATTCAATAGAGATACCTCAACATAGCTGAATAAAGAAATCATTCTATATAATATTATAATATTCTTTATAATACAGCATAATTTGTAAACTAGTTAAAGGTTTTTTTTTCATATAAAAAATATGATAGATAACACATTAAATCTGATGTTAATAATATTTTCACTATTAGTTGTTTTAAATCGCTAGATAGTTGTGAGTCGCTGAAAAATTCGGCAGAAATTGTAAAAACAAAAAGATTTTGTTTCTGTTATATAATTATTTTGCAATTTTTGTGAATGAAATAAGCAAACAAATAGATTGAATTTTGTTTTCTATAATTTTTTTTTTCGTAAATAAATGTTTTTTTTTTCATAAAAATAAAATCTCATACCGGGGCGCGGTCAAAAAAGTTTGGGATACGCTGGCATAGTGGATCAAAATATTTTTTTCATCATTTTTGCTCGGGTTTTTTTCACAAAAATGTCGTTATTTTATATTTCAAATATACATTTTATAAAAAGTGATGTCCAACGTTCAAAGAGTATAGATCGTACATGTATCATTATTATCAACTGTAAATAAGTTGAAACCTACGAGTGGAACTCGGGTTAGTGCAATCGGGCACGAGTGGCGTTAAAACATTGAGTGGTTAATTGTATAACGTATCATATATGGATCAAAATGTTTTTCTTTACATTTTATATTTTGTATAAAAATAAAAAAAAATACGTGTCTCTTTATTTCAACATTCATGTTTTATATTTTTGTTTATAATTTGATAATCCTATTATATAATTCCTAAAATATAAAAAAAACGAATCTAAATATTATTTTAAATTCCAAATTATTACAATTAAAATTTTGAAAGATAAAATCGCTAGCCCTTATCTCAATATCATATTTCTTACTCAAGAATTTGGGAGATTTAGAAGGTTATTATAAAAAATTCAAAACATAGCTAAATAGGGGTGTTACTTTCAATAAATATATATATATATATATATATATATATATATTACATGGTAAGTAAACGATCACACCCTTATAAATCACGTCGTTTATCTCGGTAGCGTCACTCTGACCGGTAATTGTTTGGCCTGGGGATATTTTTTAAGGGTAGACGTCGCGACGCCGACGCTTTTCCGCTTTGAAAGCCACATCTTCAACCCTTTTTATTTTCCTGATAAAATTGCAATTAATTAGCAACCGTCGTCGGCGCACCCTCGTTAATTTATTTATTATTATTATTACATTAAATTCGTTTATCAAATTACGTCGTTGCAATGTTCGTTCTATTTTTCACTTCGACTTTTACAAATCAAAATACGTCATTTATTTTCTTTAGATAGATTTTTAATAAAATATTATATTTCAGTCTGAACTTTCTAATCGTTTTAAAATGCAAATGAAAATAAATTTTATAGATAAAATGTACTCTTTTCTTGTATATAACAATGTGATCAAAAAGTAAGGTGAATTAATTATAAAATGTATTTTTTTTATTTATTCTTCCAAATCAATTTCATCCCGTTCAAAGTAATCCACGTTTGATAAAACGCACCTTTACCAACGCTTTTATCAGTCATCAAAACAATCGGAATAGTCTTTTTCCGGTATAGCCTTCAAGACCTTTTTCGATTCGGTTTTTATCTCCTCCCCGCATTGGCTTCTTGAGTTTGCTGACTAACCAGATGTCGCACGGAGCCAAATCAAGCAAATACAGTGGTTGCAAAACGATATGAGTCGAGTTTTCGGCAAAAAAGTCGCATAGCAGCAATGCAGTATGAGATGGTGCACTAACGTGATGAAAGAACCAAGAGTTGAAAAACACGTGTAACTCGGAGATAATTAAATTTTTTGACAAACAGACGCTTGATAAATATTATAAACAGTCCTACCAATCTAGAAAAAGAAATTTACAATTTACCTGCCTTCCTAATAATACCCGAAAGAATTTTACCTTACTTTTCGATCACTTAATCCAAACTTAAATCCAATTTTTAATCATAAAACATGTTATCCGAAATTTTCTATGTATATAATTATACGATTTGAACGTTCAAGTATATCTTTATACAAATTAACCAAATATCACACATTGAATAATATTGATTTAAATCTCAGTTCAATTACCAGAAACTAAATTATTCGTAACAAGGTAACTAGTTTTAATTGAAAAACAACAAACACTACGCGCTCATAAAATGTTAATGGGACAAAAAAGGCGAAATTGTGCCGTAGACGAGGCAAGGGTGGAAAATAAAAGGCAAAAGTTTTGCTGAAAAGTTGAACAAAATTTTTGTTTTTCCAACCCCCCCCCCCATCCCTTCCACCGACACTTATCCGGCTACTTTTCCGTGTCTTCTTTTTGCTTTCGGTGTTTTCCCGACCGATTTTCCACTTTTATATTTCAATCGTTCGCTGTTATAAAAATAAACACGCTCTACACGCTTAATCGCGAATTTTAATTAAAGTTGTCGAAAAATATTTTTGTTTACCTTTCAACCCGCACAAAATAGAACACTGATAAGCTTTAGTATCTTCAATATTTATATAATCAATAGAAATTACCATGTTCTAAATTTTCTCTTTTGCCTTGAATCCTCGAATACGACTACAATTTAATAAAAAGATTCACAACAAAATATATTGATCTGTTATATAAAATAATATTAAATTTTATTGTATTTTATACGCAAAAATAATAGATAATTATACTAAAAAATACATAAAATAATGTGTAAAAAAATATGTTTAACCGTTCGCCGTTTTCATATTTATTTAATTATAGAATGGTTATTATATGGAATGTGTTTACGTGATATAAATTAATCTTTTATAATTTAAAATAGATACAATTCGTGATTGACACACAATTACTCACCCCTATTTAACCCTGAAAGCCTCAACACTGTATACATGTGTAGTTTCATTAATGCTTAAAATTATTTTCGTAGAATATAATGGTTCATTGAAAACAGCACAAAATTTAATACGTCTTATATAAAGTACGTTTTACGATATCATTATATTTCTATACCACACGTAATAATTATAATACCTTGTATATATATATACTACTGTGATCAAAAAAACTCGACTCATATCGTTTCGCAACCACCGTATTCGCCTGATTTGGGTCCATGCGATTTCAACAAACTCAAAAGACCAATGCGGGGACTGCCGTTTTGATACGATTGAAGAGATAAAAACCGAATCGAAGAAGGTCTTGAAGACTATCCCGGAAAACACTCTTCCAATTGTTTCGATGACTGGAGAAAGCGTTGACAAAAGTGCGTTTTATCGGACGCGGATTACATTGAAGTATATAAAATTGATTTGGAAGGATAAATAAAGAATTTAAATTTTATAAACAAATAAATTATGTATATCGATATAATTTTATATTAGAAAAATAATAAAAACTAGCTTATATAGGGTAACATTTGCAGTCTCAATCGTTGTGACGAATGGGGTTGGATTTTTCACAATTGGAAGGTTATTGTGGTTCACATTTCAATGTGACACATTCAACCCACTGAGACGTCTTTATCGCGAACCGCCGCTAACATTTCTACCCACATATTTAAGAAAATCGAAAAAAACCACCCCTATGCTAAACTCGGCGTTGTTCAGTTATTGGATTCCCTTTTCAAGTGTACAAAAATAAACCTGTATCGTAAAAAAATATCCCTATTCCCGATAAAGACACCTTGCGAATTTCATTCTTTTCATCCGGACGATCTATATTTTATTTTATTTTTTTTTGTACGCGAAATTCGCCTTATAAATAATCTACTAAATACGCGGAAAATTTTTCATTTTTTAAATTCGCTAAATTTTTTCTGTTAATTTTCTTTACAAATTTTTCAGGGTATTATTTTTATTAAAAAAATATTTTCGTTCAAAAAAAATCACAAATATAGTAGATTTTAATATCATTTTTTATATTAGAGATAAATGTACAAAATATGCGAACATTCATTTTTTTCTATACAAATAGTTTCAATTAAAAATTTATTAAAACGTGAGTAAAATCTGTCACATGATGATGATTTCGAAACGAGAGAAAAAAAAAGAAAATATTGATCCGCGAAGGCTTTCGCGCATACGGAATTTTTCTCTTCGCGTCCAATAAAACGAAACGGTTCACGGGAAAGTGGTTTTTCGGGTAAAAAGTGTCATCAATCGCCGGTAACGCGAGGTCAGGGGGTTAAGGGGTTAACCGATTCGGTCGTATGCTAAAACCGCTTCGATGCAATAAAAAAACAACCCTCCTATAAGGGGTAGCACTTTGATGTCCGTAGACAGGTGTTTCTTCTTTTTTTTTCACTCTTACCCATCTGCTCAACCCATGAACGTGGTCCTTTTTTTATTTTTTATTTTTTTTTTTTGCTCAGTTTATTTATTTATTTAACTGGGCCCTAGCAGCCCTTATAGCCGTTTTATCGGGGAAATGTGTAAATCGACTCTAGCGCTTTTTTTAGTAGATTGATATTTATTGAGCTTTGCGTTTACATGTAAATTGTGTACAGTATACAAACATCAATTGATAGAATTACTCTCTTGAACTTTTAGATATACAAAAATAGTAAACATCATTTATCCTTTCATCGCCTATTGCTATATATATAATATATATATACTGAATTTATTAATATTTTCTCATATTATCATTATATAAGATCAAAATTTTATTTCAGAATTTTCTTCTTCTTCTTCTTCTTCTTATATAAACTTTTCATCCCTTCAAAACGAAACGTTATTTATTACCTTAAGAGGTAAGCATCCACAAATAAATTTTATCGCAGTAGTAACTAAAACCGCATTTTACGACTCGCAATGATATATTCGGTTTTGCTTCCGCGAAAATTCGATCGTTTTTCCCGATTTTGCACATGTTGTGGATTTTTTTTTTCGCGCAAAAAGAATAAAAAAAAACACACGCCAGTGGAAAAACGTCGACGCACCGAGCATACGTTCAAAAATAATAACATCGACACGGATATCTTTTTCGGAAACGTCGACGGCGAAACTTTCGCTTTTATTGTATTCGCTGGATATTCGTGCGATAATATTGTTTCTTTTGATCTTTCAGAAATGCCGCACTATATAGAAATATTCACGTACATATATCAATATTGTATAAAATAATGAAATTTTAATTTTGACATCGTTTACACATATATAAATATTAAAAAAAAATATTATAAAAATATTACGAACCTGATAAATGTATAATTGAATCAACACTATATTCAGAAGAATCAATTAAAATTTATGAGACTACGATTTCCACTCGAACACCTTCAGATGACTGAGGATCAAAAGATGGAATCGCGATATCGATGGTTGGAAGCACCACTGAAACTATGCAGGGCGATTTCTGTCCGGGCATCTTCGCCAGGGGTTGAAAATGGAGGGATCGGTCGTCAAGCTGCTACGATACTCGGTTGCTACGATGCGTTGTTGCTACGACGTATATTATATACTGGTCAAAAAGACCTTTATGTTTCCAATTAAAAGATTTCTCGTCGATTCGACCTTCGCTATACAGTAGACTATGTGGAAAATAGCTTCACGTTTCTTCGATTAATTAGTTGCAAAACGGAGATCTTACATTTTTAAAAGATTTACTATAAATAAATATTCGACACAATATATAATATATATATATAACTCTCTTTTTACACGGTAGATACTTTCCTTAGCAAATCGTGCAAAACAAAACATGCGACATATGGAAAATTTGGGAATATGTTCCGCAACTTTAAAAATCGTATAAGATGAAAAACCGTGCAAAAAAAGTAATAATAAAATTAGGAATAAAAATCAACTTTGCAACTTTTCAAGTATAAAAGCGTGCACGTTTATTACAGTCTGGTTCAAAAATAATAAAAAAGTAGATCAAGTCACTAACGCATCTATGAGCATAAACCGAACGCCTTTTCTAATTATGAACACCCCAATTTTATTTTGTTGCTGTATAAATAATGTTCTGTAAGACACTCAAAATTAGAATGAAAAAAAAATTGGCATTCGTGCTAGTACGAAAAATTTGTGTAAAATAAGTACATTTATTCTTATTAATGAGCCGCGTTATTTCAAAATCGTGTAAAAAGAGAGTTGAATGTATATTATTTTATATTGGTAAATTGTTAAAATCTCAACGTAATGTTACACTATATATGTATGAACTTTTGCGCCTATAAGTAACACGATACTCGCATGGAAAATATAAACTTTACGTAAACACATAGGGATGAAATCAACCCTTTCCGCGGCTTACTTGTTCTTCTTGCGCGGAGTATATAAATAAACATTTTCGTAGACACTCAAGACCGTTCTACCCCGTTAAAGAAACACCACTAAATCCAATTAAAATACCGCACAATCTCACCCCTGTTGCTCATATTGTGGGAAGTTTATGCCCGGTTATTTAAATCGCCGAATTTCTATCTCTCGATCGATAAACACAAATACGCATAAAATGTATACATGTATCATTTTAAAGAAAATTTGGAATAAATTTCATAATATACATTACTTCCACTAGATTTTATTTTATATTAAATCCACTTTGAATATATTTATTTTTTAACTACCACCAACGCGTATTTAGGGATGTATTTTTCTTTTTTTTTCTCCTCTCGTTTCTCCATTTTCAGGAAACCCCATTCGTGGTTAGGTATCCCGCATTGGTAACGCGGATAAAAAAGTGCGGTTCACGTTTATCCCGGATTGGGGTCCCGTAAGGGGTGGTCGCTGACCGTTTCGAAAACCACCCCTTTGCGATCACCGATCAATCCCTAAACAAACACAGCCGAGCCTAAGGCTATTCCCGTGTTTTCTCTCTTGCAAAAATCTCTTTTTGTTTTTTACATTTACATCATACCTTTTTCGTGTACTCTCATATTTCACCATAAAATCTAACTAATATTTTATCCTTCAAATTAAATTACATCATATATATATATATATATATATATATATATATATATATATATATATAATAAATTATTTTCATCATTTATTTCTTATTATTTTTATTATAATATAAAAAAAATCCTTTTTTGTGAATTTGGTTCGATTCACTCATACCATGAAATAAAATGAGTTTCCATGGTATAACAAAAGTAGACACAAGGCGAATTTTGAAACTCAAGAAGGGGAAAAAAAGGCGAGGGATGATAAAGAAACAACAAGGTCTAAACAAAGTTCGGTTTTCGGTTAAGAATTTGTCGCTAAATTAAAGCTGATGGAAAAGTTCCAACGACGACTCTCATACTTGCATTAACATATGTTATTCTATGTTATAAAATATTATATATATATATATATATATATATATATATATAATATTTTACTCTTCTATAAAATATTTTTAAAGAATATTTTTTTTAGAAATACACCAATTAAATGGATCAAATCAAACTGAAATTCAATAAGAATCATTATATTATAGAATACAGTGTAAAAGTCTCTTCAATAAAGTAGATGCAATAATAATACGTGAAGTGAAAATATAATGCGATTTTTCCGAACAAATTCCAATATTTTAAGATATAATAGACATTAAATGTCAATCGTAAAAATATATATTTTTTTTAATTATTTGATTTGCGTCAGCTTTTATATTCGACTTGATATACGACGCAAAGTATTTTGTTCAATTCGCGACCTTTGTTTGAAAATAAAATAAATCGCAAAATGTGTATTTTTGTATTAAGCACTGTTTATCTTTTATATAATTCCGACAAATTAAAATGTAGCATACCAATAAAAAACCGTTTTTTCATGAAAATGGATTATTTTTTTTGTTTTTAATTGAAAAAATATATTTGATGTACGTACTCTTTAATATACGTATAACGATAAGAAATAAACGTTTAATAAGTGTTTATTTAACAGAAATTATCAATAAATATTATTATTATTTTATTACGAAAATTTTCGACAAAACAATATATTGTTAACAATGATGATGAAATATTATGCTTCATTAACATATCTCTAAAAGAAATTTATTTATTTTTAATCTATTACAATTTATAAATTGTGTATGTTTCTTTGTGGTAATGAAAGAACTGTGTAAACTATTACAATTATAAATCTTTTTCATTATAAATATTATAAAAAATAAACTTTTATTTATATATACACTAAAACTTTGATTTGCGTCGTTCTTATTTGCGCCCAAATCAAAGTTTTGATGTACTATGAAAAAAAAACATCTTATTCGTTATAAAAATATTATATCAAAATGAACAAAGTCTTTGAATTCTGTTACAAATAAATAATTTAATATTACCTTATTAAATTAGCTGTTTTTTCTATGAATAAAATAGAATTGAAATGCTATTGCAAATAAATATAAAATTTATTTCGCTCTCCCAAAAATATTACAAATATTAAAATTAAATAATCGAAGAAAAAATATTACAAAAAAAAAATAAAAAAATAAAATCTGCGCTAATTTCAACGTATAATTAAGCATTCCGATAAGAGAAAATGGAAACTATTCGCTCCTTTATAGGTCGGTATTTGTTTTTGAACCGACTTCGAACGGTTCGACTCCAAATGTCAAAGGGAATGAATTATTGCCACTACTAAGATCTTTGTGTGACACACACACACACACAAGTGGAAGGATGGCTTTTCCTCTTTGTTGTTCAACTTTGTTCCTAAAAGGATACCACCTTTTCTAGTCGTCTACATTCATATATATATATATATATATATATATATATATATATATATATATGTACAGTGAACCCTCTCATACCTCTTTATGTTTTCCGACGTGAACATCATTGATTTTTCATTTTATTCATATATAATATATATACTTTACTTGTTTATTCATCAGCTATTAATTCAAAATTACATTATAGAATCGTAAAAATGAAAAACAAAAAAGACGAATGTTATAACGTTGAAACGTTTGTATAGTAGACGAATAGAATATCGCATGCAAAAATCCAGTTTTCTCATATTCAGAAAGCTAAAGATAAAATATGTGAATTTTATTTACATATCAATAAATATATTCATGATTGTAAACCAAATTCATTCCATCATAAAACAACATACCATTTATGAATAGGATGAAGTAAAATTGAGTATTATTTGATAACTACATATTTCATTGCATTTTTTTAATATATGTGTATATATATATATATATATATATATATATATATATATATATATATATATATATATAGATATACCTAACTACAGTATCATTCTATTATGATAAAATTGAATTTATGTAGGAAAATTTATGCAGAAACTTCGCCAAAAAAGATATGTACATAAAAATTGATATATTATGACTGAAAATGAAATTATATATGTTTTTTTTATATAAAGTAACTTATAATTATATTCTGATTGTCCATTATATTATTTCGAATATAATATAATACCAAGATTTTTTTAATATTTTAATGTAATTAAAAAATTGTATGAAAACTTATTATATATGAAGAATACATTTTTATCAACAAAAAAAATAGCAAGATCGCCAAACTAACTTCAAATAATTTGTATGATGACTCTGCACTAAATGACCCTTGTGAAAAATAGAAGTAGCACTTTCGCAGAGGCCGAAGGGTTGAAAAACGCAGTAAAGAATATTCACCGGACACTTTTCGCGTTTTTTTTTTTTATTTTTATTATTGTACGTATAAAGGTCAGATGTCGTGGAGACGTCTATTTATATGAATGAAAAAAAAAAGCGAAAGGGAAAAAAGTGGATAGTGATACGAAGGGCGACGAGAACGGGTCCTCTTCTAGTAGTGCAGCACGTTCTGAAAAAAAAATCTTTTCAGCATGGACTTCCATTTGGAAACATTTTTATGCTCGCTACACTATCAAATATTCCTATTACGGGAATCCCGTCGTATTCCACACTCAGCATATTTTCTTTTTCTTTTTCTTTTTTTTTTTTAACGCAAAATATATATTTCTTTGCCGTTCTTAATAAAACTCCTATACTTATTTATAGATAAACGTTTCATAATTTTATTTCAAATTTATATTATTATTTTTTTATATTTTATATGAATTTTGAATTAATTTATTAAAAATTTGAGAGATCATTTTACGTTATCGAATAATTTATATATTTTCATGGCGGTTGTCGTACGATAACGCATTAATCGTCGATTAAAGTCGATCGCACTACGTCGTAGTGATTGCAGTTATATTTTCAGCTGAAAGTTTAGCCTCACGCACGCGCTTCAAAGTTTTGAACTTGGCCGACGTTTCTCACTCGGCATGCATTTAAATCGGAAATTAAAACTTCGACTTTGGCTGAAATTAATCGCGGCCATATTGTTGTTGTGACACCGAGGTTTCTTGCATAATCCACCTTCTCCTCCTCCTCCCCCTCCTCCTTTTTCTTTTCCCCTCCCCCCGCCTCCGTTTCCCCTCTCCCGCAATGTGACCGAGCATCATTTTCTTTGATCAGCGATCGGAAAAAGGTCTCCGGTATATATTTATCTTATAAACAAGGTGTAATAGGGACGCTACCTCCAATACCACTACTTGTACCGTGGAATTATACGAGACGAAGGTTTTGAAATGGGGATGGTTTATGTTGTTTTCCGGAGAGTTTGTAGTGCTACTCTCGGGCCCCATTCCATTTCCTTATTGATTACATTCGCGATGGAAAACTCAGAGTGGCCCGTTCGCGGCCTGAATTTATTTTAAGATATAAAACTCTCCCCCGAGATGATTCAGGTCTGAAGATTCCACAAAAGATTAATTATTCATGGGCATGAGTGGCCGAATCGACGTTTAATTATTTCATTTTAAGTGTTCACTCTGTTTATCTTAAGATCCTAAATTACACACACACACACATATATATATATATATATATATATATATGACCTTATAAAACTAATTGAATAATCTAAGGAACAGAACAAAAATCATCCGAAATATTTTAGAAGCGAACTCCAATTTTGTGAACTTTGTAATAATTCTATTATACTAATTAATATTATGATATTTGTAGTATGGTTTGTAAAAAAATACAGTGTTCTATATTACAATGCATATATTGATTCATAAGTATATACTGTATAATCAAATTATTTTCGTGATTAAAATTTATTCTCGGTTTCTGAAATCTGAAGACCACACAGAATTTCATAATACAACATTCATACCTGCTGAAAAACTTTACGGTATTTCCATTCAAACGCCAACGTCCGAGGATTTCACGAAGCCATATCGTTGCATTCTTATGTATATATATATATATATATATATATATATATATATATATATATATATATATATTATATATAATATAAAGTGAATGCCGGTGTTTGTCATCGCCAAGAAACTTATGCGGCTACCATCGCCGATAAAATTCGAGAAATGCATAAATTTTCCCGAGAAAAGTCCGTTCATTGAAATAGTAAAAGTCCACGCCGACCGCAAAATCCCCGAAAGAACGGATTTAAGAGACAAAGCTTTCGGAAAGAGATGGCCGAGTGTCGCGTGATTTACGACCATGATCTACCGGAAGGCTAGTCCGATCTTAAGACTTCTATTATCGAATGAGAAATTTTATTACCGGAATTTTCATTTCTAAAACGAAATCTATATATATATATATATATATATATATATATATATATATATATATATATAGATTTATACAAAGATTTTTGACTATGAGTTAATTCCGAATAATCACACATCACATCAATGATTGAACCATGAAATCGTCTGAACCATGATAACGTCAAGAGACTCGCATTAATATTTGGTCCAAAATGGGGGGGTTCAGGCGTTCGCCTCCGGGCGGCACGATTACAGATGAACGATTAGACCGATCGGTGACACCGGTGACTTGTGTACGTCAAAATGTAGGCTTTCCAGGTGTCACCGTCGATGGAAAGGGAGAGAGAGAGAGAGGGGGGAGAGGTCAAACTGAAGGGTGACATAGGACTACATGGGGCGGGACTGGGATATTGGGAGGCAAGGGGCGCCAGGTGGGACATTTGTCTCACGCCGCCCACATGCGCCGCCTTATTTACGGCCGACCATCAATCTCCGCACCAACTTATTGCTAATTCCCTAACAATTTGTATCACGGAATACCGTTCCCAGTTCACCTTTACTAACTTGGAGAATGTGTATTTGCTACCATTCTCATTTTCTCATAAATCCCTACAAGATTATTTAATTTATCTCATTTTTACTAAGAACGCATCTTCGTCATTATTACATCTATAACTCACAAACGCACTCGCTTCGATGCCTATAGATCTTGTAAAAAGATATCTATAAAATACTAATAATAAAACTTCAAAACCATCCACATACAATAAATATAAATATAAGAAACACATTATAAATATAAAAATGGTAAAAATCAAAAAGAGCTCAGATGTGGGTAAAATCTGAAGAAGTCCATACGTGTTTTGTGTAAATTGTCGACCGCCTTCTGCGCGACAATGACGTATGGAACTTAATGAGCCTAAAGCTGAACCCGCTTTGACCCATTAGGAACCTGAGAACCCACACTTGGCGCCCGCATTATTATTTGCCCCTTTGTTTCGTGCGATGTGGCGAAAAGCGAAAGTGGAAACTGAACAGCACGCGACGCTAATCCCTTCTTCGCCAATTACCACTCTCGCAGTCTCTCGATGTTCTAAAAGTGTGTAATGGAAATTTAAAAGCCGATTCAATTCGACAAAATTACATTGACGCGAGCGGTACGCGACATGAGCGGGCTTTGTCGCATTAATGCGGCTGATTCGTGCCTTTTTCTGCGAAACATGCCGAGATTCAATTACATCGAAAATATAAATTTAATTCAATAAAATGTATACTTTTAATATTTTATATATATACACTTTTCTATACATACACACACATCTGATTCAATGCAATTTAAAATAAACCATACTTTTACGATGGCTCACTTTGAACTTTTCTTTCGAGTTATAAGGAATTTTATTTAATTAATATAAAATGCTATGCAAAAGAAATTATGAACACGAACAGATATGGCCTACGCAATATAAAAGTTAAAAATTCAAGTCATCATATATTATATACCTATATTATCACAAGATATTAGATATTATAATTGAACTCTATAAGTCATTGAATTAAAAAAATCACAAAATATATCGTGAAGATCTCATGAAATAAATAATCGAGAATAGAATATAAATTATGTCGTAAATGAAAAGATATTACTGAATATACTACTGTGATCAAAAATTAAGGTGAAATTATCATTTAAAACACTGTATATAACATTTGCTAAGCTTGTTTGTAAAAAAAGGTTTAATTATTTCCTTACTTCATCACGATAATACACCATGTCATACTGCATTGATTCTTATCGTATCGTTCCGTAACCACCGTATTCGCCATATTTGTCTCCGTGCAACTTCTGGCTATTCAGCAAACTTAAAAGGCCAATGCGGGGACGCCGTTTTGACACAATTTAGGAGATAAAAACCGAATCGAAAAAAGTCTTGAAGGCTATACCGACTTTTTCGAGGACTGGAAAAAGTGTGTTTTATCTAACTGGGATTAATTTGAAGGGAATGAAATTGATTTGGAAGAATAAATAAAGAATTTATATTTTATAAACAAATTCACCTTACTTTTTGATCATAATGTAATAGCAAATATAAATTAAATTGACACTAATAAAAATAAATCAATAAATCTGCAGTCTTTTAAGGTCTAGATCTATATATATTTATATTTATAGATCTAGACATATAAAATATATAAAGTCAAGTCGCCAACTCTATATTTTTACATGTATGAAAAACTTGACATAGTTTTCAGATGAATAAAAAAAATCCACTAAAAATAATATTACACATCTACGTATCCAATTAAGAAATCGTGGACGTCACATCAAGACTACGTGCAAAAGTAACTAACGCGGTTAAAATAACCCGTCGGCACGCTAATAAGGTTAAAATTTAACGGACGCGGACGGCACTAGGCTCGACTACGACGGGCGGCAGGGCGGTGCGGGGGCGCAGTCGGCAGCAACAAAGCAAACTAATTATCGATGCCTGTGTATATTTAATTAAACTTCTTACAATTGTCTAATAGACTTCATTCACGACAAGTTTTCGGTCGTCGCGTTTCCTCGAACGTCGGCAAATTTCGTGTGGCTCTCAGCTTTTCTCATTAAAAGTTGATCAAACACTTCGTTCGCGCCTCCTCCTTCCGATATCGCCTCATTCTTTTCATTTTACGACGCACCGTCGTTTCTTCGTCCTCAAACCCCATTAACTTCTCCTTTTCCCTTTCTTCTTATTATTATTATTTTTTTTTCTTTTTTTTTTTTTTTTTGAAGAAAATATCCTCCGTTATTTGAGCGCCGAATAATAGATACTTTTTCTTTCTTGTTAAATCTCACTTTGAAGTTTGTCGAAACGAGATGTTTGCAAGTCAAGAGTGGCGCTCTTTTTTTTTTAAAAAAAAATCTTGTATGTCTTTTTTATACGTGCGTATTTTTTTCTTGATGCTTCTGATAATTGTATAAAATTTTACGATTTTTCTCGAACAGAGTTGAATATTGATTCGAAATAATTTTCTTTTGTGTACTTTTTTTGATGTTTAATAACTGTGATTCGTAAATTCATACAAAAGAATTTTATTATGTATACTTTTTATTTTATTCGCAAATATCAAAGGGATGATCCAGAATTACATAACATGAAGAATATATTATTGCGTAATTGATCATATATTTTCCTCTTTGCAATTTTTCTTTAAACGAGATCTTTTCAATTCAACAGAAAGAGTATAAAATCTTTAATATTCTCTCCAATTTAAAACTATATAACTGACCTCTTTTTTTATTTATATATAATATATACAATAATTTTTATAATATTTTGATGTGAACTTTCAATTAAGAAACTTTTATTATCATTATATAACCTATATATATATATATAGTCGTCATAATTCAATACAAAAATTAATTTAATGACAAAAAAAACATATATCTCTAAATATCGTTTAAATCGAAATAAGTCACGAAACGTTCAACTGAACCTCAATCGACTTCGCATTAACTTCATCCACGGCATTCTTCGATGGATGCTGATTGATAAAAGGGAACATTTTGTGTTTCATTATCGCCATCGATCTATCTAGTCGGAATAAAATGGCCAGTATCCGACGGTAAGAATCGACGATAATTTGTATCGTTCGATGGGGAGCGTTCACTTTATCCTCTACGTCCCGTGATGGGCCACCGGACCCGGTTGTGTAGCAATAAATACGTCCGGATAAAACCGGAAGTTAGTCAAACTTCAACATATAACCGTACGATGTACGCGAACGGGTCGAATTGCCGTTGTTATTGCCAACTTGGCCAAAATATCGACCATTCGTAATAAAACTGAACGAGAAAACGGTAAAATAAAGGAGACTACAGTTGTCATTTGGCAATAAAAGCCTTCGTACAGTTATATCTTCAGTATATTCCATGCTTCTACGTATAATTTTCAACAAATATCTTATTTCATATATAGGATTATCCACAATTAAACACATTAGATCAGGAATGGGTAGCCTTTTCGCTTGCAAAAACCACTTTTTTTAACAATGGTTTTCTCATATAGACTGAATTAAACAAAAAAAATGTATACCATAAAATTAGGCAAATGAAAAGTCTAAAATATTTGTGAAAATGTTCATTAAAGAAAAAACACCCTTCAAAAAACGATGAAAGGTCGCACTTAAGCTTCAAAATATAATATACAAAAAACGCTGAAAAATCGCAGCACAAAAAAGGACATAAAAGGCCGCACTTGTAGCTCAAAAAGTCAAATTCGGCCTTAATGCCGTAACCACCTTATCCCTAGCCTTAAACCCTCCCTAATTATGAATATCTAAATCAGTGATTCCCAAAGTCCCTAGTTTAGTTCAGGATGTCACTGAACAATATTTGGGGTATGCGTAAGATTTATATTGCGCACTTTTTTCAAAATTTCTTCATTTACTTTACTTTAGTTTATATACACTCAATTTTTGAATTGTTTTATTGTAAATAATATAATAATTTTAGAATTGTGATAATATTAGAGTGCATTAACTCAGTTGTCAAATTGATTCAGAAGTGTTAACTGGAATTTACATGATTTACCTTGATATATTCAAACACGTTTAGCAAACTGTGCAGCCGAAGTCGATGCATAAACATAATTCAGTCAACAGACGTTGCACAAATTTGCAGACATCGCCGAAGATTCTGCAAATTTCGAATCGTCGAATGTTTGCTTTAAAATCTAGCAATTCGTGCAAAATTTCCAAAAAAAAAAAAATCAAAAAAAATTCGCACAAATTATCGTCGCTCAGATGCAACGCAAAACTCGAAAAGTTGACGTCTTGCGTCGCTATTTTCAAATGTTGAATTAGGCATTATCGACGCTAATATATATGTAAGCTGAAATTCGTGTGAATTTGTAATTTCGACATAGTTAGCAAGTAATTAGTTGAGTACACACAGATTTAAATATTCGTCGGATTGAAGCGTCCATTTACAAAGGGATTATTTACACTTGAAATTCAATCATCTCAGTTTGCGATAATTAAATTATTAGAGTGCTTAGATATAAATATTATATATATACATATATAGAATATTTTCATTGATCAAACGAATAAATTTAAGCGATATATATATATATATATATATATATATATATATATATATATATATATATATATATAATTTTCTGTTAAAATGTAAGTTAATCGTATTAAATAGAGAAAAATCGAATAAATCAAAAACTACCGATTGTTTTATAGAAACTTCTTTGTAGTAATTTATTCATAAGTCAAAGTTGAGCCAAATTTTAAAAATCTATTCACAAAAAAATGTGATATATCTTTACAATATAATTATGTTTTCACAAAAAAAGATATATATATATATATATATATATATATATCTCATAAAGGAAATATTTTTTTATTACAGCATAAGAATATTTAATTTCATTTGTATACTATGTAGAAAAAAATTAAAATTGATTAAACTATTAACATTATTATAATTATTATAATAAAATATAACACAGTGATAAAAAATCAAGATAAGTTTGTTTATAAAATGTAAATTCTTTATTTATTCTTCCAAATCAATTTCTTCCCTTTCAAATTAATTCCAATTCGATAAAACGCACTTTTTACAATGCTTTTTCCAGTCTTCGAAACAGTCGGAATAGTTTTTTTCCGATATAGCCTTCAAGACCTTCATTGATTCGGTTTTTATCTCCTCAATCATATGTGAAAACGGCGTCCCCCCCATTGGCCTTTTGAGTTTGCTGAATAGCCAGAAGTCGCATGGAGCCAAATCAGGCGAATACGGTGGTTGCGGTACGATATGAGTCTAGATTTTGGCAAAAAAGTTGCGAAGAACCAATGCAGTATGACGTGATGCATTATTGTAATGATTAAAGGAAATAATTAAACCGTTTGACAAACAGACCTAGGAAAAAAAATAAAATTAACTAGCCTTACTAATACCCGGGAGTTTTAAATGGAAATTTCACCTTACTTTTTGATCACAGTAGTATATTACATAAATTGATATTAATTTATAATTTATATCATAAACGATTTATATTTTTATTCCGCGTTTATATACCTAAAATTATATTCAAGAAAAAATAATATCATTATATTTTAACTTTATGAAAAAAGCGTTCATTATTAATTTATCGAGAAAAAAAAGTTTTATACGACACACGGGTAGGGAAAAATAGAGCCCCGAAAAAAAAATATAATCGAAGTTATGCGACAGAAAGTTTTCCGTTTTCAGAAATTAAAATTCATTGCATTTGTCGTAATGTAGTAAGAAAGAAGAAAAAATAAGAGGAAACCATAAATCTCTGCCAATTCAAAGTATTTAAAACAATTCAAAGTTGGTTATTTTAAAATTTTCCACCGCGCGGCCGTCGCGACATTCGTAAAAGCCGCCGGAAAATTTTTGAAAAGCGGCCAAGAAAATTTATCGGAAAAGCCATTATTTGTCAATATTGTTACTTAATGTTTGCGCCGTGGCTGAAATAAATCAGTCTTACTGGAAAATATCTCGAGGAAAATTATAAAGCATCGATTTTTCTTCGCGATTCCTCAAAAGGACCAAACCAGGAAAAACGAATATCCAATATCAAATTTATATCAATTTAAACGTATAAATAATATTTTTGCAATCTATTACAAATTTCTACTTATTTATAAATTTTTCACAGATAAGTGATTCTTAGAAATTTTTCGATTTTTTTTCTACTATTCGACGAAAATATTAAATTATAATATGTTAAAATTAAATTCATCATTTATATTAATTTTAGATGTATTTGTATTTTGTCTACTTTTAAGATTTGAATTCTTATTTTCATTTGAAATATTATGACTCCATTTCATATTCAAAATGTGTAATAAATTTCGATATCAACTTAATATGTATGAAATGCATAAGAAAACATATTTAACATATAATAAATTATCATACATCATCAATCGAAACGTTGTATAAATATGGATATTTCACATAATAAATCTATAATTATAAATAAACAATATTAATAATATAAAAGTTAATTAAATCACATAATGAAAATTTTCGCGATTATTGATAATGAAAAAAATAATTCATAAATATTTAAAATGGGATCGTAAATGAATATCAAATTGGTCCTACTTTTACTACAACTTTCAAATTTCTATTGCCGCCACCACCACCACCCCCTCCCCCTCCTCTCCCCCTTTTTCACCCTTATCTAGGAAGGTGCTGTGAAATCGAATATTTTAGATAAATAACCCTTATTTTGACCACATCCTCTCGTATATTTAAACGTTATCGACTGACGATATTTGATCGCAAACTGTGCATACTTTGACCTAAAATATAATATTTCTACGGATACCTAATATTTTTTTTTTTGGAGATAACAATTTTTTTTTAATTTTCATTATATCTCATTTTTTATGTGTTTTTTTTTTTATTTCTCTCTCTCTCTCGATATGAAAATAAGCCGAATCGTAATTACGACAAAACGCATAATAAATTATCTGTGAACGTTTTCGTCGTTGAAACCGATAAATATGTCACTTAGAATAAATTCGTTCGCGGTTAAATTTGATTAATGTGGTCTCATTTTTTTTATTTCTCAAGCTAATTGCACGAATATTTCACGTCATATTTCACAGTTCTATTGCAAGTATTAAATCTTCGCAGATGAGACGAATTTATAATAAAAAAACGCACACGCACACACACACACACACATACTAATTTTATTTTCAAAAATGATTTCATGTATAATTTGTAATATGAAAATATTAAAAAATATATGCAACATTTCACATTTAGTGTAATAAATACTATTCATTCTCATGAAACCAGTTGAGCGTAAATAATTACTGGATTTTGTGGAATTAAATCGCAAATATTACACGTCACAATCTACTGCATTTTTTCAAATGAATTTTTTTACCGGAAACAGAATTTTTATATATATAGAATTCCACTTGTAAACTTGCATGCAAAGAATACAATTATTTTTATCCATTCGTTCGAATTTTTCATCGGTGAACTTGCTGTGCATCATCGCGAATAACCGTTACTTTGACTCGAAACGAACTGTATTTTCGAAATTCAAAAAAAAATAGAAAACGTGGATTTAAATTATTAAATTATTTAAATTATTTTCTAGTATGTGTACAGGAGAAAAAAAAACAGTGTTAAACAAAAACGTGTTATTCGAAACGTCATACAAAATTCAAGAATGTTCCGTCGGACTTTAAACCGTGTCGGTTTAAATATTTACGAATTCCGAACATCGTGCAAGTTGTTAACTGCATCCGTGTGCAGTTTACGGTAATTAATCGATAAAACACCCTCTCGGTTAACCGGCCGACCGACCATCGGGTTTGACCCTGCCGTCTCGTTCAACAGATCGCCGGTAAATTTTGATATATCAGACGTTGTCAACCGTGAACGCGTACGAAATTCGTTTTCTTTAATATTTTTTTTATATATATTGACGGTAATTTTCTACATGTAAAATAAAATTATTCTATTTAAAATGCTAGCATTACTAATATCTAATTTGATATCGTTCAAAGTAGACTAATATTTATAAATGGATATAAAATATTATAAAGTGCATAATAGCATGGTCGTTAGATGAGTTGTTAATGTATGTTACTTTTATAATATTTGTAATAATTTAACTTTAGTAAACTGAATATATTTATAATAAATGATTATTATTTATTAAATTTAAATTTTCACATACTCACTATAAATATTGAAATGTTAGTATTCAACGCACTTACCTGAAAAAGAAAAAAAAATATTAATGCAATTTAAAAAGAAGTAATATTTTTATTAATTTAATATTTTATTAAGATGATATAAAAATCACATATATATATATATATATATATATATATATATAATGCTAGCGACTCACGCTTTCAAATTAAACATATTTTTTTTACTAATTATTTAAATATTGTTTATATGAATTAAATTTAGAAAAAAAATCATTTATTTAGTGTTATTTTGAGAATGGAGTCTCCAGAACACCGTTTATTAGGGGCCGGTGAGGCCAAAGGGATATTTATTTAAGAAGAACTTTCGGCACCCGATTTTCAGAGATTCCGAACCCCATGCCTTAAAACCGCCCAGACATTCCGACCCTCGCCCCTCTCCCCCCTATCCCCCTTCAGTTTTCCATAGTCTGTCTCTATAGCCCGGAAAATGTTTACCGTTCACTTAACGCAAAATACGGGGTTGAGGCGAACGGAGGGGGTGGAAAGAAGAAATGTTGTTAAGTGAACAAAAATCCGATTGAGTATTGGGCAAACAAACATTTTCAGTTTTCCCCGCGAGCGCACTTTACAGAGCATACAACAGACAAAATTAAAAACGTTTTATTCGCCGGTTCGCTCCTCAATCGGTGCTCACATTTCCCCAACTTTCACCGATACATATGTGAAAACCTTTGATAAACCTGCGTTTCCACTTACACAAAAGAAAGAAAATAGAATTATGACAAAATAACAAATAAAAAAAAAGAACAGTCCTTTGATTTCTTTGGCTTTGTTTTGGACGAGTTGTAATTTTATATTAATATATTTTCCCTTTAAAGTCGGACTCGCGATTTATTTATTTGTTATTGTAAAGCAATTTCACGGTACAAAATTTATACCATATACGCGTATATTCTCTCAATACCGTGCGAATATAATTTATTTTTATTTTCAACTAAAAGAAAAATCGAGCAAAATAGCCGACCGAAGAAGAGAAAAAGAGGCAGCGCCTACTTTGCGATTTTTACCTGAATTGACTCGGAAAAAAAGATTTCGCAGATGAGTAAAGTGCATTCATCCGAGAGATATGTAGAAGCGTGACTCAATTTGCATATCCGTTGAACGCGAAAGAAAGAAAGTGACTCGACATGGGGCAAGGAAGAGATGTGTGTGTGTCTGGAAAATCCGAAGAAAGGGGTACACACGAGTGATGGAGGAAAAAAAAAGGGAAAACTCCGAAGAAAAAGCTTTTTTTTCCGTCGATCCTGCCCCGGTTATCTTCAATAGGGTTCTCTATGTTCCGCTCTTTTAATATCCAAACATAGTAGCGGAAAATTCACGCACACATGCATCCCCTAACGTCGTTCCAGGGATGTCTTTTTTTTCTTTGAAATACGCTTTTTACTCAATAAGAATGACTCGACTTATACATTTGTTGTCTTTTTTTTCTTGTATTTATCCAAAATCTGCTTCAACATTCGTTCACGTTCTTACGCATTGAACAATGTACGAGCACCTTTATATATTTTTTTTAATGAGATACAATATAATTCTACGCTAATATTTATATGTGTTTTTTTTTCAATGTATTATATATACGCTAATAGAACGCCGAATGTATATCAATCACACAAAAGTACAATTGGTTTTGTACGGAAGCATTGTAATCAAGGCAAAACAAAACGTATCAGATAAACTGGGCACTTCGTGGATGGGCTGTATATAAGCGTATTACCCCAACAGGACAAAAGATAGTCCCGGTCATATATCACACTGGTGGGAAACAAGAACGTTATTAAGCCCGAGCAACACTCGTACTGTGCCAGAGGACGCTACATGTATCCACCTACTTTTGCAACCTCGCCCCCGCCCCCGCCCCGCTCCATAATAGGATCCTGATGGATAAGCTATGTGAAACATCACAACCCTATTATTGTGCGAGATCCCGCCACTCATTCATACGTACCTGAACCTTCCTTTTTGTTTAAAAGGATTATTTGCGCCGAATTTCTAAGGGTGTGTATACATGTAGTTGTTCCCAATATTCCTAACCAATAAACTCGAGAACGCCCCACACTGTCTACGGATAGGGGTTTCGAAAGTCTCGATAATTAATTAATCATCTATTTGTGAATAACGCTCATTCATCCATCTAGACGGAATGACGTTCATACATCATCATATATTTTATGTTATACCAATATATTCCACCATTAAAACTCATAATCCTCTAGTACTAAAAAAAAAAATCTATATACATCACCAATATAATATATCTATATTTTAACTCTTCAATACAACTTCATATGTTTTATTATTTTAAACGCATATGAATTAAAAATGAAAAATTGAACCGAGAAAATGTATAAGAATTGGGAAATTTTACATGGCAACCGTTCTTATTTACGATTATGCGATACATCACTTTAACACTTATGGGTCTGAAACCTGTAAGTGCCGGGCAGAAATTGAGCAAAACTGACATCTTTTACGATCCTCCTGAAATTCATACCCACGAACACGGTCTGAAAACGACCACTTTGCCCGCGAATAAAAACTACCCCGAACGAACGCATAAAATATAATCAAATACTGCATGGGCATCTTTTATTTATCTAACCAAAAAATATATATATATATATATTTTTCATATATTGTGCAAATATGAATGTGATATAAATAATAATTATTTATTTGTAAGAGATCTTTAAGCATAATGACGGCAATTTTTCTAAGTCTTTAAAATGAAAATTATTTATAATTGAATTTAAAAATAAAGTCATTTGGAATTTTTACAACCACAAACAGACAAAATCAATTATATCACAGCAACGACGTCGACGACTTTATTGTGATTCAACCGTTTTCATGTCAATGGTATGAGTATCGCAGTCAAAAGGGTAATTTTTCCCCATTTTTTTCCACCTGCCCTTTTTCTTTTTCTTTTTATTTTTTTCTCCACATTTCATCGGGTTCAGGAATGAGATCTAACCTCCGGAACCAATTATGAACCTACAAGAGGAAGTGGCTGCAGCGACCGTTTAGGGTTTGGTTCTCTCATGTTCGCACTTTGAGTTTTCCGGTGGTAAAAACATGCACACACACACACATCATCCAACATACCCTTATCACTAGTTCTATTGTTGAAATCTTTCTGATTTCAAAAGTAAATTTACAGTATTAAACATGCTTTCGTATTTAATTCCTTTGTCCATTTATATTAAATAAATAATTTTCTATTTATTTTTAACTTTCAAATTGACATTTTTCTCTAAAAATTATAGTTGTTAACTAATTCCAATATCTGGATTAAAATTTAAACGGACCGACATCCATATTCAATCCGCGTACGGTTTTGTAATTGACACTTTGTTGGCTACGAGTTGAGAACTTTCACTTTGTACAGGCACAAGTTGAACGTTTCTCAAATGTTTTCAGAATCGTATTGTATATAAGAGTGTTTTCCTTTTTATAATATATATATATGTTATATATATATATATATATATATATATATATATATATATATATATATATTTATAGGGAAAATATCCGTTTTCCGTTTGTTTCTCTCTCTGCTTTCAGGTGATACGCTTCACGCCTGTCAACGACTGGCGGGAATAAGTTTTGATATATTGCCTTAGCGAAGGCAGTATGCTCAAAGAACGCTAAAACTTACCCCCCCACCTCCCCCCGATTTTCCATAGTATGGATGGTGGTAGTGGGGGGGAGGTGTTCGTGTCAAGAGATTTCGTCTGGGAAATTTTCGATTTCATCGTGCGATTTTTCCCGTTGAGGGAAATAAGGGTGTTTTTCCAAAAGTATGTCCGATTCCATGTGCGAAGTCGATAACGCAAAGTGAGGCAAAAATTGCCGCGTTAAAACTCTGCGGTTTACCTTTCCTTTTTATTTTTCTTTCATTTCTTTATATATATATATATATATATATATATATATATATATATATATATATATATATATATATACTACGGAAAAGGTTCTAAGCGGTAAAAGTTTTTTCTCTTTTCTTTAAATACGAACGAAATGTGCAAAACTCAGCTTTGATTCTTATATTCTATAGTCGAACTACATATAGGATATTATGCTTTAAAAAAAATATTTTCAATTTATATTCACATAAAGATATTTAATAATAATAATAATTGGACGACATCTCAAACGTTAAACTTTATGTTTAACATATGAAATTTGTTTATAAAATTTTCACTATTTATTTATTCTTACAAATCAATTTCATCTTCTTCAAAGTAATCCCTCAAAACAGTCGAAATAGTCTTTTTCCGGTAAGAACCTTTGAGACCTTCTTCGATTCGGTTTTTATTTCCGCAATCGTGTCAAAAACAGCGTCCCCGAATTGGCTTTTTAAGTTTTCTGAATAGCCAGAAGTCACATGGAGCCAAATCAGGCGAATACGGTGGTTGCAAGAAGATATGGCATAACAGTTACGAAGAACCAATGCAGTATGACATAGTGCATTATCGAGATGAAGGAAGGAGATAATTAAAACTTTTGACAAACAGACGTTTGGCAAATGTTATAGACAGCCCTCCAACCTAAGAAATTTACCTGCCTTCTTTATGCCCAGAAGTTTTAAATAACAATTTTACCTTACTTTTTGATCACAGTAATATATAATGTATAAAATTCAATATCAATTAGTTAATGAATATATATATATTTATGGTTTAATGTTGATTTTTGTGTATTTTATAATATACAATATAATAAAAATTGTACTTACGATAAATAAATCGTTTAAAAATAATTTTCATTCTGTTTTTTTTTTTTTTTTTTTTTTTTTTTTGATAAGTGTCATAGAAAATTTAAAAGCTTCAATTTTTCTAAACTTTGAAACCAATCATCGAAAATGGCACGTATTCATCAAATCCTCCCCCGCCCCATTACTTTTCACATATTCAAATCTATACAAGCATTCTTCAAATATTTGACAAAAAAATGTCAATGAAAAAAAATATTAATAAAAATAAATATAAAATAAAAGTAAATTAACAAACGGTAAAGTAAATGTGAATATTCAAAAAAAATAACGATGCCGATGTCGAGATAGCGCCTCGCATCTCCAAATAATAAATTCGGTGGAGTGCGATTCAAAAATAAAAAATAAATAAATAAAAAAAAATACAAAAATAAAGGTCTGTACATAACGATACACTTCCATATTCATAGATGGTATACACGGCTTTATGCACAGTTGTCTGGATGATGTGAATTTTGAAAATAGAGGCCGGTATCAGATGCTAACCCAGTTCCATATAAAACGCAACTCTATAAATAAACACAATGTGCTAACTGTATTTCAATGGTTGTTTTTACTTATTTTTTTTTAATTTTTCCATATATATATATATATATATACATATAAAATATATAAATAAATATTTACACAATTTCATTTTGTTAACGATATTGACTAATCATACATTTAAAAAATAATTGATTATTTATCATGATTCGAACTAAAAATTACGATATAGTACTATAGATAATCATTTTACTGAATTTCTAGTCATATAAAATATAAAAAATATATACAATACTGCATCATTGAATTTAACTTTCATTATTCATAAATATTTATTACTATATAAAATTTAAACTAAAACAAAAAAAAATATTAAATTTTATAAATCGTATTTATACTAATATATATGTATTTATTTATATTATATATTAATATAAAAATGTTATATATTTTAATGATTTTACATTTAATACAATCAAACCTGTTTTTGTGCGGTAGATAGTAGTGACCGCAGAAAAAAAATCGCACTAAAAAAATATTAAGAAACTTTGTACACAAGAAATAATTTTAACACAACATATGAAAAAAATATGTGGTAAAGGAGGAACCGTATAAAAAAAGACTGTGGCAACTGACTGAAGTGGCGCATTATATATTGAAATTGGCTAAATATATACGTAAGAATATTGAGCATGACTGATGAAATAGGCTGATGCAATATTTACATACACACTGATAGCAAAAAAAAGTGATGTCAACACTTTTGTAATTGAATGAGTGGTATTGTGATTCAATCTATCGCACAAAAAAAGGAATCGCACAAAAACGTCATATTTTACAATATAATTCTATGAATGCCAAATCATAGAAAATTCGATAGATAATAAAATGTTTGTTTCTATTCAATACATTGTATTCTATATTCTATTTTCCTCTGTAAATTTGATTTATTTAGTATGGTAAATACGAAAAGACCGTATTGAATTCAAAATTTTATTGCATAAAATATTAAACGTACTCCAGTGACCGTTGCTTTTAGCTTCAGTCAGTTTCCGTTTGAGTATTTTATTATTTTTTCTTATGCAAAATTTTATTTGATATATATTCTAAAAATAAATTTTGATACTAAATATAAAAGTTATTGAATGAAAAATGAGAATCAAAAAAAAATGTGAACGACTAAGATAACAAATAATTTGATTTCAAATTATTTGAACTTTTAAATAATGAATATTAAAAAATAATATATATATATATATATATATATATATATATATATATATATATATATAGGTATATATAATAAAATACTTACAAATCACAATACAATATCGCTCGCACATTTTTCTTATTATATCGTTATATGAAAATTATTATTCTCTACATATATACACTTATGCTATATGAAAACCACCCCCATATAAGTAATACGTGTAAGTAAAAAATGTCGCTTTCATTCTGCGCTTTTGCGGCGACGCGGAAAAACCGAAGCTTTTCCGGCGCGCAATTTGTTTATTTTGCGACGGTAAAAAAAAATCGCGAAAATACATATAAATATGTACGAGCAACGTGCGTATGTTCACGTTGAAAAAAAATATAGAAATATATGAGGGTGCGACACATTAAGGGTGGGTATGGAGCATAAACACACGAAGATCGCATTAGTCTTATGTGTGATCCCTCATTTTTTACAGAGGCGTTTCGCGAGTAAATTATTCGGCGCGTGACAAAAGATATCGGCGATTCGTAATGCCATAGTAACTGGGGGATGTATTATAAAAAAAAGTACGGGGTAAAATGTGGGAAAAGTAAGAAAAAGTATAATAAATAATAAAAAAAGTATTCGCACCGCCCGCGGGCTGTCGGTTTATCGCCCCTGCTCATTTATGCAGGAGCACACGTGAGCTCACATCTGTGATAAACCACAACTCCTTCTGAAGAAAACATCTCCAACATTTAAATGGCGTTACAAAACACTCAAAGGATGCAATGCGCTTTTCAAACGTATTATAATAAAGGTGCTTTGTTCTGTTGTATTACAAATCACATGTCAATTATTGTAAATTATTATTACATACATTATTCAGTATTCTCTGACATTAACGCGATCCTAGATTTCATTCTTTGCTATATATGGATTCAATAAAACATGACAAACCGAATTCATATGATTTATAATATATTAATAGATCGATAAATAATATTAAACAATTGTAAGTTTTCAAAAATACTGCAATAATGCGATACTGTTATTCATTGCGTTTCAACACTGTGATCAAAAAGTAAGGTGAATTTGTTAATAAAATATAAATTATTTATTTATCCTTTCAAATCAATTTCATCCCTTTCGAAGTAATCCATGTCCGATAAAACGCACTTTTGTCAATGATTTTTCCAGTCCTCAAAAGTCGAAATAATCTTTTCCCGGTATAGCCGTTTTCAAGACCTTCTTCGATCCGATTTTTATCTCCTCAATCGTGTCAAAACGGCGTCCACGCATTAGCCTTTTGAGTTTGCTGAATAGCCAAAAGTGGCACGGAGCCAAATCTGGCGAATACGATGGTTGCTAAAAAATCACGAAGAACATCATCAAAATCAAAACACACATTAATGAAAATGTAAAAAAATACATAAAACGTATCTTCTTCTTCCTATGACATTAAGGATCTTAAAATAATTGTTCTAATTAAAAAATCCCCTCCAACCATCATAAATCATTGACTATTTTACAGTTGTTGGCTTAAATAACTTTATTCCAAACTCTTTTCAGTTAAAGCTTTCTTTCTTGTATAGTCTTGTCTTTTCTGGAGTACATATATCGGTTCATAATCTCTGTCACTACTATATAGTATTAAAAAATAATTAAAAACAAATAGATTTGTATTCATTCAGTATAAATTAAATAAATCTAAATATTTTTTTTGTGAAAGAAACGTTAAATAAAAATTAATCATTATTCGAAACGGCCACCATTTATCCGAAACATAAAAAAAATAGGAACACGCAACATAAGACCTTAGAAATAAAGCGGTTTCTGCTTACTTCGAATAAGTAGCGAAGCATATATAAATGACCCTGCAAAAAGTTAAGGCATCTCTTTAAATTACGTACAATCTTTTGAGAGTTTCGCGACGTAACTCGAAACTTTACGCTCTTTTGAGATCATATCGAAATCATCCCCGAGAGCTCATTCCATTTAGAATTTCTTCCATTTCACTTTTATTTAACCTGAAGCTATATTGCTGACTAAATAAAAAAAATGTCAAAATATAACTCTGCGATCAAAAAGTAAAGTGAATTTGATTATAAAATGTAAATTCGTTATTTATTCCTCCAAATCAATTTAATCCCCATCTGATAAAACGCTTTTTCCAGTCCTCGAAACAGTCGGAATAGTCTTTTTCCGGTATAGCCTTCAAGATCTTCTTCGATTCGATATTCATCTCCTCGATCGCATCAAAACGACGTCCCCGCATTGGTCTTTTGAGTTTGTCTAATAGCCAGAAATCATACGGAACCAAATCAGGCGAATACGGTGGTTACGAAACTATATGAGTCGAGTTTTTGGCAAAAATGTCGCGAAAAATCAATACAGTATGACATGGTGCATTATTAAATTTTATAGACAGTCATACCAACCTAGGAAAATTTAAAATTTACCTGCCTTCCTAATGTCCGGGAGTTTTAAATGACAATTTCACCATACTTTTTAATTACAGTAGAATATATCAATTAATATTAAAATTGTAATTGAAAGTAATGAATATTACTATTTTAATTTTTAATTTATTTTTCTTGAAATAAACAAACGTACCGAAAAGAGATTTATATTTCGTAATAATATTATGTTGTTATGAATATATAAAAAAAAAAATCACAAAATATATTTTTAATGTTATTTTAGAGCAATCCATCATTTTTGTCACCGAACACATTTCAAACCATCGTCATTTTATTTTCATTTATTACATCATTTTTTTTAAATCAACCCCGATTATATTTCAAAAAAATTCATAGGTTTAATATTTTTTTATTATTATTAAAATTCATAATAATATACAAACAATTTCATATATTTGAATTCAAAACCTGTTAACCGCAAATAAGCAGAACAACATGTCCGTCACCACCGAATAACCGTATATATCGATGATAAAATAAACCACAAATGACGCATTTATTAACATTTTCAAATTAAAAAAAATAATCAATAAAACTTTAAATTGATTTAAAATCTATTTTTTTTATATATTCATATATATTTCTTTATCAAAAATTTTTTTTGATATACATTGAAGTTCTAAATCTGTGTGTCGCACATCAAAATATAATTATTTACAAATATGACGAATTTTATTCGCACAATACAAATTTATATAATAATCATGCAATTTTATCAAATCGCTTTTTGTTTGTAAAGTATATAATTTTGTAAATTAGCTATTTCTGGCGTTGCCTATAATCTTTGCTAGCGCTATATTTTCAAACGCAAATTCGTCCGAATAAATTATACGCATATATATGTAGATGCGGCTTTATATGTGTTTAGAAAAAAAAAGGTTAATTTTAGTACGCAGTAAAGGCATTAAAGGGTAATCGACGAGTCAATTTTCTTTTATATATATATATATATATATATATATATATATATATATATATTATTTATTTATTTATTACTACTAGGCGCTGAACGTGTTAAAATTTAATTAGCAGTCGAATTTTATTCATATAGCGTGTTGTTTAAAAATAAATCTACGAAACTAGGATACCTTCTTAATTTTCTGTGATTAAAATTTAAGTTCACAAATCAAATCCAGACATTTCTGAAGAAAATAAAAACATTAATAAATCGAATTCTAATATAAAATTATTTATAAATAATTATAATAAAATATATAAATTTGAATTCCTTATATAAAATTAAATTGTTTTATAAAAATTAAAAATATTACTTTGATATAAAGAAATATTATTGATATTTTTTTCCAATATGAAATCTAAAAATTCAATCAAATTTTCTGAAAAGCTTTTTTTCATTTAATTCTTCTTAAATATATATAAACTTAAACTTATTTTTAGTCACCGTGTCCATTTTTTTTTATTAAATAATAACGAAACAACTCATTCTCCCAAAAATTTTCAATAAAGGGTCTGCTGATCTATTACTTTTATACTTCCTAAGACAAAATTGTTGCTTTTAAAAAATACAACAACAAAAAACACTTAAAATTTCGATTACCTTTATTTAAATTTCAATCCAAAAAATATTATACAATTTTTTTTCTATAGAAATATTTTATTAATATTTACCCCTTTTTCGCTCATTCCGTTATATAATAAAATTTTATGTCAAATTTCAATTTGAAAACTCCTTTCAACGACAACAACAAAAAAAAAAAGTTTAAATCCTTATTAATTCCCGTCGATCGAATACTTCGCCGCACGTAAATTACGATCGGAAATTTTAACTACTTCAAGAAAAAAGATATCGTCGATAAAAGGATTTATATCATTTTTTTTTCTAACATCCAAAACTTTATTATATAATTACAAAATATCGGCATAAGAGAGATGAAACGGTCGGGGGTTGGCAACGTAATCTTGTAAAGGGATGGAAAAAAAAACGTAAGCGTCAACCCTTATCCGCGGACGAGACCAAATCGCTTACAGATTTATGACCCTATCGACGCGGCTCTCCGGTTTTTATGTAAATGGACGCGTAAAAAAATATGTTTTCGAGATCGGAGGCATCAGCCTCGAATCTTCTCGGTCTCGTTTGAATATCCACGAAAAAACGAAAAGGTTCGAGTCGGAGAAACGAAGAGGAATCAGAGCGAACCGTCTACACCTGCGTTTCGCAAACTGTTTCAAAACTTAAATCTATTTATATATACATATATATATATATATATATGCATTCATCTCTCTTTTTACACGGTAAATATGTTACTTAAGACACATGGTAAATTTGAGAATATGTTCCATAATTCCATAAAAATTCCATTTATTTTCCCCAAAAAAAACGTGTAAAAAAGTAATAATGAAATCTAGAATGTATAACTGTTGGGTTTTCATCAAGTCAGGTCATAAATTATGAATCAGGCAAATCGGGTATTCCCAAAAAAGTAAACAACACATGAAATACACCAAGTCACTAGACCAAATTTTTATAAATTATGAATAACACATTTTTATTTTATTTTTATTTTTTTTGTTGCAAGAAGCTCAAAATTATAATTAAAAAAATTGGGATTATATCTATTCTTATTGGTGAACCGCGTTATTTCAAATGTTGTGTAAAAGGAGAGTTGGGTGTATTTCAATACTAATCACTAAAATGCATTGAAAATATTAATTTTAATAGTAAAAAATCGATTATGATATTTTTTCAATATAAAAAAAAATAAAACTTCAGAAAGGGTTCTCGAATGAAAAAAGTTCAAGAAACCCCACTCTATGCGGATACGTGGCGGGACTGTAGATGCCAACCTCCCCCCTCCCCCGATCGACACCCTGTTTTTCGCTCAAAAACGGGGTCATGGGACGAAAGGAAAGCTTTGTGGGCCAACAGGGTGGTAGGTAAAACGAGTGGAGAACCTTCGGAAAACCGGGGGGCGGGAAAAGTGGGCGTGAAAATTGTGACGTCACGCAGATACTTCATACGAGGGAGAAACGGTTGCGCACGGCTTGCTCACGTCATCATTGCACTTGTATGATATATTCATATAATACATCATACCTTTATATTACACACACACACACACACACACATTTTTAATATATATTTTTTTATTTATATATAATACATTATAACCATGTATAAATTAATATTTAACGTACATAAACAAATCCAAATACGCTCTCAGTGAAAAAACAAACATTATATTGCGATTATTTTGTACGGCTTTTTTTTCTGAAACCACAAAACTTTATTACGATTAAAAAATATATATACATAAATTACGTAATATATATATAAAATCGTAAATATTAATACGTTGACTGGTGATTTTTTTCCATACAAATAATGACAAAGTACAATGTTCACGTATGAAATGTCAATTCAATATAAAATTTTATTTATTTAAAATAGCGGTCAATACTATTTTATATTTAAAATGAATACGTTCTTTTTATAATTAATTGTTACATTTTTAAACAGTTACAAATTTTATATTAATATTTTATTATATCATCATATGTATATATAACAATAAATATATAACAAAAATCATATTTTCTTTCAATTTAATTTTGAATAAATTTATTCAATGATTTGAAACTCATCATGTTTATCATACATTTGCATTGCTGAATTTGAATTTGTCATTTGCATTATTGATTTATTAAAAAAAAATTAACAATATAACTCCATAAAAACTTACACACACACACACACACATACATAATCATTGATGGTATATAAGGTTATTATTACAAAGGGCCATTGGTAACTTTATGGTAGGTGTTCGATTGTTGAGTCGTGATCGAGCTGCTTATCGAGGCACGTGACGTTATTTCAATCGATTACGTCTAATGAAAACTTTCATCGTCTTCGGGGTTTGATAACTTTTCAAATTGTATCATCTCGGCCGATCGGGTTTCGTACGTGAGAAATTTTCCCGATGCGACCATTAGACGGTATGTTTTTCCGAACGGTTTCCATTAACCGCGAATCCTCAAACATTCCCCCATATGCCGTTTCACTAACGTTCGTTTCGTTTGTATTTACATTTTCCGCATCGTCATATTTCCAACACAAACCAAACAAAACAAAATTCTGATGCTCGCGTAAATTTCAACAAATATCACTCGTACATATAATAAATACTAATGTGATCAGAAATTAACGTGAAATTATCATTTAAAACTCCCGGACATTAGGAAGGCAGGTTAATTTTATTTTTTTCCTAATATTGGTAGCACTGTCTATAACATTTTCCAAGCGTCTGTTTGTGAAACGGTTTAATTATTTCCTTCCATCATCTCCATCGTTCCGCAACCACCGTATTCGCCCGATTTGGTTACGTGTTACTTTTGGTTATTCAGCAAACTCAAAAGGCCAATGCGGGGACGCAAATAAAAACCGAATCGAAGACGGGGATTACTTTGAAGTGGATGAAATTGATTTGAAAGAATTTACATTTTATAAACAAATTCACGTTGCATTTTGATCACAGTGTATAACTGTACTAAAATATTATATTTCAATAGTAATATTATAATATTAGAATGTATGACAAAATATCGTATATTTTCAAACGATTTATATATTCAGTATGCTTCAACTTCAAAATATACGAATGTTTCATGCTTCTTATAAAGAAAGAACATTTGTTTCGCAACGTTCGTACATTTGACACCACTCTTTCTATTATGACAGATAAAGTGTGTACTTCTACTAAGAAAATACATTTCTACTTCTGAAAATTCACATTCTTCAATGTTACTGAACAAATACACCCAACGAAAACCAACAAAGCGTTCGAATCATTTATTTATTCGAAATTTTCTCCGTCTTTTCCATCATTTCACTTTTTTTATATTTAAAATGTTTATACAGTTAGAATTCGTTCAACATATTTTAATACAAATTTGAAGAAATAAAATAGACCTAAACTCGAGTTTTAAATTTTAGATAATATTTTTATTGAATACATTTAATAAATATATAATAGTGATATTTTAAGGATTTGAACCTAGAAATATAATAGCACTGTAGTGAATAAAATATTTATTTTAAAATAAAATAATTCAAAAGTAATCCTTTGATAAACATAGTTTTATGATTAATTTATTTCTTTTGAGAATATAGATGACGAATTAATATTACTATAGCATTATTTTTAAATTTGAAAATATAGTATATATCAGGGATGGTCAAGTTCTTTGATAGTACGAACCATTTTTCAAAATTTGAAATTTATAAATAATATAAATATTTGTTGTCAGTAATTTAAAAGACATTTAAAAGACATTTTAAAATATAATATAATAACACAAAAATGAAATGCGAACTCGGATACATTTATCAAGAACCGCAGTTTGGCCACCCCAGATATATATAGAATATATTTTTAGATAGAATAAATGTTATAAATGAAAAACCCTCGTGATTTTGGGAGGAAACCTTTTTTTTTTTAAGAAATCGAAATTCTCGCGTGCAACAACCACTCAATAGACGCAAACGTTGCAAACTTACATTCGAATTTGCAGATTTTTTTTCTTCTTCCACCCTGATAAAGTCGGCCATATTTCAACGAGGAGGTTGTATTGTCGGCCCCGCACAGGATATATAAATCAGCCGTGGACAAAAGAACCTTGGTTCGATGCCGCCGATACGAGGCCGAGTGGCAAATAGACGATAGGGGTTGTGGTGGTGAAACATCTTCTTGGCGAAAACTGGCTTCGTGAAGAGTCTAGCGGTTGCCACCTCCCCTCTCCCCCCCCTCCCCCCAAGAAAAGAGGGACGCAGTCACCCTTTTGTGACCGGCGAGCTGTTCGAGGGTATCGTCTCTGTGAAGCCTTCGGTCTCTCATTGTTTTCGATTATTGATTAGCACTCGAAAAATGATAATCAATCGCCGTGGCAACAATATGCTCACTTTTGGCGAATACACTCGAGCGGCTCTCCGCGCGGGCCAGTTTTGCCGGTCAACGTTTTCACTCTCTTACCCTTTTGACGACGATGATGAAAGGCCAATTTTCACCCAACCGCCCTAACTTTACAATCCATACGACGTAAGTGAACAATTTATTTTTGAACGATTGCAATCATGATTCTTCATCGTCGCGTCGCCTCCACAAGAAGGTTAGCGGTCCATTTGGCTAACGAAACTTTCGCCATTCATAAGAGCTCAATTGACGAACAATTGTACTAATAACGAATATTTTTAAATCATAAATTTTGACATCTTCCTATTGATCTTTTCGTCTGAAATTTTTCCTTCCCAAATTATCTAGAGAAGCCTTTCTCAAGATCTGACCGATGCATTGCAATCCTGTTTGCCTATCATGAAAACAATACAACTTAAACATATATTTTTATTTCAAATTATAATTAATAAATTATTAAACTGTATTTTATATGCCTGTATAGCGAAATTTTAACACATACACGGCGGGTCCGTTATTCGTGTCCCGTTTCGTAAGATGCGCATTCACGTCTTTATATGCCGTATTATAAAACACAATGGACGACGACAACGTATCTCGTTTTTTGCGGACGTTTCGTAACCAATTTGCGTCAACTTGCATACGTAATAATATGTCGGCTTTTTGTCGGAAAATTCGTTTATATATTATACGACATGTATACGTGTTCTGTGTATTGTCACGAAAATTTTCTCGTTGAAAATTTTCGGCGAAAGTGATCCCGATTATGCGGATGAATTGTATACTTTTCACTACAACAATGGATCTATTTATAACAATTCAAAATTAAAATATAAAACGAATGCTTATATTTCGTATAATTATTTCTAATGATGAATATGAATAAAACAAGTAATTTACATTGAACTATTTTTAAATTAAAAGTAGTGAACATGCGCATTACCAGCTGGAATTTTGCAGTTATTTGATAGAAATATTTTCCATAAATAAAACCACAAGTAAAATGCTGCACAGTAACATTTTTTTTTCTTACTAAAACTTAAAATTATTGAAAAATTCCCTGATCAACTATACTGAAAATTAAATAAAATATATTTAAAAAAAAACAAAAATATTTAATACTCACCCAAATATCTCTCATTCACTTCGACGTGAATCCACCATAATTTTTCCACAGTTTCCTTTTTACGTCTTTCGTAAAGGGACAAGTAGAGAGAAAAAAAGAAGAAATAAATACGACAACAAGAAAGACCTTCTTATACGTCTCCATTCTTTTCTGGTATCTACCTTTTTTTTCCCGTAATAACCCTCTGGTGACCTTTCATTTTAGTCCTTTTTTTTTCTTCTTCTTCGCTCGCTTTGTCGAAACTCCCGTGAATATTACAGTTCTGACAATGAAAAGTTATATCCCTGTTCCGAATTTACGTTAATTAAATATTTTGCCAAATATTATTATTATCTCTCAAAATATTATTTTTTCAATATTTTTGACTATTTCACATTATCTATCTATTATAACACTGATCAAAAAGTAAGGTGAATTTGTTAATAAAATGTAAATTCTTTGTTTTTTCTTCCAAATACAAACGCTTTTTCCAGTCCTAGAAACAATCAGAATAGTCTTTCTCCGGTGTAGCCTTCAAGACCTTTTTCGATTCGGTTTTTATCTCTTCAATCATGTGTCAAAACGGCGTCCCCGCATTGACCTTTTGAGTTTGCCGAATAGCCAGAAGTCGCACGGAGCCAAATCAGGCAAATACGATGATTGCGGAATGATGTGAGTCGAGATTTTGTAAAAAGAAGTGGTGAAGAAGTGCATTAAAAACACGTGTAACCCGGAGATAATTAAACCTTTAAGCAAAACAAAAGCTTGGCAAATTTTATACAGTCCTACCAACTTAGGAAAAAAAATTTACCTGCCTCCCTGCCTCACAGTAGTATATATATATATATATATATATATATATATATATATATATACATATATATACATTAAGAAACTTATAAAATCAATATTGTACATTAATATTATTATCTTTTATTCATACAAAGGATTACTAAATTAAATTCTGAAACAAAACATCGAGAAACTTTCCGATAATCCACATGTTCCATATAAGATACATTAAACAGCACTTCATATATATACTTCATATGTTTGTATATATTTATATACAAACATTTATTGAACTAAAATATATTTATCGTATAGAAAAATATTTTCAATATAATAATTAATTTAATACGATCTATAAAAATAAATATGTATATCATATTATACATAAAATATATACTATTTTATTCATTTCTATAATAAAACTTCAACTACCTTTGCAACAATTGGCTCAAATGCTTCAATTGACCGTTTCGCATATATTTATATATATATATATATATATATATATATATTATAAAAAACCGAATCTCGATTTAGAAGCAACAAATTGAAAGATCAAAGTCTAGTATAACAAGCATGAAGTACACGAAAATCCCTTCTTCTTTAAAGAGTAGACAAAAAAAAGAAGTATGTTTTACTCTTTTTGAAGTATTGTGTTAGTCTCAATTCGTTATGTCTTACGTTTGAATTCCCATACGTTCTATTTTTTCGCATCAATCTTTCACGTGAAACCGTTAAGTATATGCTAAAAAAAAAGAAATAGAGTCAAATGTATTCAAAGTGATTTTGGGATTTCTCACAGGAATATACCCTTAGAAATACGAATATTCGCGTCTAAAGGCGCGTCCGCATTATCAAATTTTCACACTAAAATAATTAAAAACATTGAACGAGAATTGTTTAAAAATAGTATTATTCAAATTTTAGTAACGAAATGTGACCTATATAAATAATACAATAGATTTGTAACGAACTGCATAGTCACCTCAATTTACAATTAAATGAATGCGTATGTTATATACAGGATGTTACATATATAGTACACCAAAACCTCGATTTGCGTCGTTTTCGAAGTTGCATTGTCAATTAATTTTGCATTGCTAAATATTGTTAAATTTTTCAACGTTTTAATATCAAATTTCATGTAATAATGATCTTGTGGTGTTAGAGCTTGTTTCGATTTGCGTCGTCTTCTTTCGGACCCGATTAACGACGCAAATCGAGGTTTCGGCGTATTCGCATAATTGTGAAATTGCGGAAAGATTGCACACGACACATATAATTTTGAATCGTTAAAAAATATATATATTTTAAAACGTTTAAAAAAAAGCGGTTAAAATCGCGCATAAATAACGACCTAAAAAGCGCAAACGCCGACCATATGTATTACGGCTCGTAAAGAAACTATTTCGCCGATGCTCGCAAATCGTCGACAGTTCAAACAATTTATACGAATTTCTTCTTTCATTTTATGTAAACACTAAAAAAAAATAATAAAAAAAATTGGGGATGGTTGATGTTGGGAAAACTTTTCACAGTGCGATCGTCGTGTTTCTTCGCCCCCTTCCTCCCCCTTAGGGGTAAATTGAATTATCGCTTTGTTAATTTGATAGATGTTTCTCATCGGTCCCGAGAAAACTTGCAATAATTTCGTTGTGTCCCGTGAACAAAAATGAAACTTGTTCGAAGTTCGATTCCCAAACGAGACTGTATTTATAGTGCGAATGAGAATCGTGTAAATAGAGACGAAATAGAATATTTCTTTTTTTTTTTTTTTGTTCGATAAAACGATGTTCAAATACAAATACAAATAGAATAACATACTTATTGAACGATATTTTATTATCTTATATAGTATTATATCAAAAATATAATAGATTCAATCGTTATTTAAGTGTATCAAATTTCGACGTGGTCAACGCAATTTACAACAATATTATTATATTGTTTGATTGACGATGCATTTGCCAAACATAATTCTATTTCCTTGTCGGATTTTCTATTCTATTACAATAATAATAAAATTTGCATATAACTATAACCGTGTCGAATCGTCTTGTTATACTGTGAAACTCGTCAAACAATATTATGCTTAATTATCGCACGAGTGACGCTCGTTCATAATAAACGATTTAATATACGAGTCTAGATATATTGAAAAATAATAAAAAAAATACTACGAATCCACAATATTACTATTTAAATTCAATTTTATTCTTCAAACGAGTACGACTCGAATTATTTGAATTGTGCATTCGTCTTTTCCACCATGTTTTACATATATAATATGAATTTATATACACATTTTTGTGAATATTTTTATATATAATTAAATTATTTTTTTATTTAATATTTACTTATAACTATGAAAGTGATCTAAGTTAAAATATTAAAAAAAAGAATAGGCTATATATATATATAAATATATTAGTAATTTTAATAGAGAAATGCTATAAAAATAAGAGTCGACCTACAAAAATGTATAGAAAAATTTATATATGAAATATAAATTCAGCAACAAACTAGAAACGGAAAATTTTATAAAATGCACTAAAAATAAAAAATAATAATCAAGTCAAAAATATTATAAAAATGCTCTTCAATGTGATGTATTATAAATAAAAATAGATTTTGAAAACATTTTCAAATGTCAAAATTATTTATAAATTTAAAATTATAAAATTAAACAAAATATATATGGTAAATATACAATTTTCAATCGAGTTTTGAAAAATGTTAATATTTGAAATCTTATCACACATTAATAAAACGTTATCGTTATCGCATTTTATCATATTTTTTTTCCTTTTTAATACAAAAATAAATTATATTAAATATGATAAATTTGTAACAACAGTCACACGTAGATAAAATAATAATAATAACGAAAACGTCTGTTAAAAATTTTACATTCTCGTATTTGCTTTATCAGTGAAAAAAAGCGTGCCACTGCTATAATCTACAAATATATTTAATTAATTATGTCGAGGCTTTATGCGTGGCGCGTGACGTGCAATTCAAAATTTCGCGCGATTCGTAAATTAAAACAATTAATTCGGACGAAACTGAATAATAAATAAATACAAAAAAACAGACTGAAAATTCGGGGGAAAATGGCCTCCACTTCGTTTCGATGCGCAAATTCGACGGCCTCCATTTCGAATTTCGAAGAATATTCTTTATTATAATGAAACCGCATTATATTACATTCGAAAGCTGAATTTTATATTATATTTTTAATATTGAAAATGTATATTAATATATAATGACATTAAATATACTACTGTATATAGGAAGGACCTGTCTATAACATTAATTATAACGGAAGGCATGTAAATTGTATTTTTTTTCTTAGGTTGGTAGGACTGTCTATAACATTTACCAAGCGTCTGTTTGTCAAAAAGCTTAATTATCTCCTTCACTCATCACGATAATACACCATGTCATACTTCATTGGTTCTTCGCTATTTTTTTGACAAAAACCCGACTTATATCGTTCCGCAACCACCGTATTCGCCTAATTTGACTCCGTGCGATTTGGCAAACTCAATAGATCAATGCGAATATGCTGTTTTGACACATAATTGAGGAGAAAAAAACCGAATCGAAGAAAATCTTGACGATGATACCGGAAAAAGTCTAAGAGGACTGAAAAAAGCACTGCCAAAAGTGCATTTTATCGGATGGGGATTACTTTAAAGAGGATAAAATCAATTTAGAATAATAAATGAAGAATTTACATTTAATAAACAAATTCACCTTACTTTTTGATCACAGTATTAAATTATTTTGATTTGAAACAATTTCAAAAATAAGTCATAAATTTAAATATTTATCGATAACTTTTTTAAACAAAAATATTCACAAGTTAAAATTGAAATAATGATATTCGAAGAAATCTCAATTAAATTATACTATATATATAATGAAGTTGAAATTCTAAGTAATCCAAACTTTAATTTATGCTTTCCTTAGTATCTTTTATTCTAATTACTAGTTAAATATATTCGAGATAAACTTTCAAATGTTTATTTAATTACAGACATTCGAATAAATTTAGATCTTTTTACTTTTTATAGTTTATAACGCTTCGAAAATAAATAATAAATCTGATGATTAAACATAGAACTTGATCGTCTATATTGATCATGTTCAATATAAAAAAAAATCATAAATGACCGAATATCAAATTTAGAATATATATGCGGTGGCACAAAAAAAAAATCAAGGTATGGCATTCAAGTGAACGTCAATACTTTAAAATTGTTAGTATGCTATTAGCAAAATAGTTAAAACAACTTTAGCGTTTGCAATTTCTAGCTTAAACTAATAGTAAAACTTGGAGAATTGATCGAATTAAGCTTGTTCTTGTTTGAAATGTTGTCTGAACAATATTATATATATATATATATATATATATATATATATATATATATATATATATATATATATATATATATATATCGAGAAAAACCTTATCACGTACAATATTCTCAATTATATTAGCTGTGCACGACACAAGTTTAAAACAATTATGAAATTCTACATTCATAAGATTATTGCATATATATATATATATATATATATATATATATATATATATATATATACATATATATATACATATATATATATATATATACATATATATATATACATATATATATATATATATATGAGTGTGTGTGTGTGTGTTAAAAAATTGTAATTGCAAAGGATGCAAAAGACTTTCTTTAGATTTTGTTAAATTGTTCGCCGTACGTTACTAACGAACGTTGAACTCGGAAAATTTTATGCAAATGCACCGGAAACGGAAGCTCAGATCAAATAATCCCGATGGCGGAAAAGTTAACAAGGAGAAAATATACTTAATACGATTAGCAAAACGAATCCGTTTACAAATTAAAATAGAAACATATATTTTTTTTTCGTATATCTACCTAAAAGAAACAACTTACATTCTATAATTATAATTTAATATCTCTTACAAATATATATATATTTATATATGTGTGTGTGTGTGTGTGTGTAAACCAAACTTATGAACATAAAATTTTATTCATATATATGAATTCACGACTTGTTACGTCTCATAATATGAATCATATTATTTATTAAAAATCAAAAATATTTTTTTATTATTTGAAACTTAAAAATATATTCAATGAATCTGTTCATACATACGCTTTGACTGACCAAATTAAAACATAAATTATTACATTCACTTTAATCTTTAAATTTAACTCTTTTTAACTTTTAATTCTTACATCTAAAAATGATTATTGATAGATAGAGTTTCTAATTGAATAAAAAAATAATTACATCCATAGAAAAATATTATTTTTTAATACTCTATTATTGTTCTAAATTCATTGAACGGCCTAGTATATGATATATTATATATTAAAAAAATATATTTAAAATTCAAAATGTATGTCTTCTATTAGAAAAATGTTCTGTAAAGTAATCAATATAGACAATAATAATAAATAGATATATTCTCTAGTACTTGTATAAATATTTGTTCGTGTTATAAAGTCACAAACACACACACACACACACACATATATATATATATATATATATATATATATATACCGTGTCGGATATTTCGCAATAGTTTTACGTCGCGCTCTGTATTTGCACGAAACCCGTTTTCGTTTTTCCCGTAGTATTTCTGATTTTCCTGAAGAAATATTTGTTCAGCGGAAACCTGTCGTGATTTCAGCGAACACTTTAACCAAATTAGAAATATTATTTACATTCACCGCCGTTCGATACAAATGAAACGGGAAAGAAATTTTATTAAGTTCTTATTAATATATTTTTTTTCATATATGAATACAATATATGAAAGAAAATCGATTCGCTAACATGTCCGAATAATTTTGTTATTTAAAGTATTGAGTTTATTATCATTCAAATTGTTATTATAGCACGGCTATATATAAACATTGTGTGAATGAATTCATAAAATTAAATCCTTCGAGTTGGGTTTTAAATGAGGTTAAAATTATAGATAAAAAAAAATGTGCAAATGCCACGACCGACATTATGTTAATATTATGCCGTACATATTATCGTGTACTTATATATACGTCAGTGCATAATATAATACATTCACGTCTCGGAATCCTCGCAAAATATGACCGAGATAAATAAGCCCTAAGCAAGTGTCGAAAAAAATAACAACCTTTTCGTTGTGTGTGTGTGTGTGTGTGTGTGTGTGTATGTGTGTGTAAAATGGAAAAGCACCAGAAACAAACCACTCCCGGCGTGAAGTAGTAGGGATGAGTTTTCTCTTTTTTTTCAGCTGAAGCCAACAGAAGAACGATAAAATAAAACGTCGCGGCATTTTTTAAGCCACTTTACTCGGCGAACGCGATATTTATGTGACCCCATTTTCGAGGGTGGAGTTCCCAAAATGTTGGCCAAAAGACAACGAAGCCAATCCTCGAATCTTGTATATTTATATATATATGTAAACAATATATATATATATATATATATATATCGCGACATTTGGTTGCGCTCTTCTCAGTGGAGACTAACGAGTCTTAAATTTTTGTCGCTAAATCGAATTTCTTGGAAAAAAATTACGATACCCTCAAATGCTATCATAAAATTAAAATACAACGTTTGCTATTTAATTTCATTCATCGTGAAATTATAAATCAGGTCATAGCAGTCAGAAATTATGAGTCGGACAAATGGGGTATACCCCAAAAAGTAAATAAGCCATGAAATAGACCAAGTCACTAACGCAATAATACCCCAAAAATTAGAATTAAAAAATAGGGATTCTTGTAAAAAAATATATTTATTCTTATTGGTGAACCGCGTTATTTCAACAACGTGTAAAAAAAGAGTTAATATATATTTATATATATATATATATAATAATATTCCACATATTGATATTGAACAAATTACTAAGCATTACATTAAATTATATATATATATATATATATATATATATATATATATATATATATACATGTATATTTTAGGAAAAGAATTTATGTGGAAAATCATAAAACACCCTTAGGTTTTTTTGGCGCGAAGATCACGCGGGAAAACTCTCCGTGTTATTCAAACGACTTCTTACCCCGTCGGACTTCCGCGGTTGAAAATTATTGCTTTCGGATGTTTTAGAGTTTTCGACCTCAGTCGTGTCGTGTTTTGAACCGACATTTTTTGATTTACAACCCTTTACTTATAATAAATATAATGCCGTGTCGGGATCTGGGCTCGTTTCTCTTTACTTTCCGCCGTTTTACACTCCAATATACATTATTGCGTTATAAATATCGTCGATTGGAATATATTGAAATTTCCGACGTGACTGAATACGAGTATAAAGTTTATTTTTTTTTACATAAATATATAAAAAATAAACTATAGATTAATACAAAAAAATTTAATCAATAGAATTTCGCTGAATAATAATAATTAGAATCACTTCTTTGCGTTTCAGCGAGTTAATTGTTAAGAATCGACGTACACAAACGTATTTCTAAATGATTTCGTTGTTGAAAACATTCAAAGCTCGCAACAAATGAAGTCTTTAGTGCAACGAAACAATTTAATTTCTAAAAATTCAAGGGAGGATAGCAATTCTTCTCCTTTTTGACTACATACCTCAATTACTTCGCATTCTTTTAATTCCGTTTCAGAGCGAAACTTTTGTCCTCACGAATGAGCACAATATTTTAATATAATTGCCGGCGCAAGTGACATTTTCTCACAGACGAAAATACAATAAAATATATTAAGAAAAAAAAACGAAACAAGAAAAATACGACACTTCGCCATTTAACAGAAGAACGGAAAGCTTTACAGAAAAGCGTCTATCGTACGGGAAAATATGACGAGCTTCTAAATTATAAAATATTTTTCTTGAAATAGTCGACCTCTTTGAAACTATTTGGCAAATCCTTCAGAAATGAAACTTTAGTGAGAGTTCACTTCCGCTTACAATTCACTGCAACGGTCCTCTATTCCAGGGTCTTTGTGTTTCTGCAAAACTGACAGCAACTTTTACATAGTGCTATAAAGTGTTTCTTTATATATTTTATGTATTACACAATGCAATTTTCGCAGTTGCAAGGCTGCACTTTATCTTCCTTTGTATATCTCAACGTTTCATTTAATCGATACCAATTCTTTGTCATCCCTCAGAAACAGTCATAGGAAATTATGTAAATTCATTCGCATTTTTTTTCTTTATATTCTTAGTAATATTATTTTTATTTCAAAAAAAACAAATTTACTTTCCCTTTGGTCTTATGCTTTATTATAAACTAAAAATGTCCTTTTTGTTGATTTTGAAAGTGGAGTAAGTCCAAACACGTAATCAGAAACACGTTATTTCTTAGATAATGTTAATTATATTAATTTGTATAATAAATTTAGTACGGTCAAATAAGATATTTTTGGAAGAATGTCGAGAGGGCAGAGTTTTTTTACGGAAATGTATACTAGACAACGAGGTTAATAAATGCTGAAAAGTTGCACCCTGTAGAGAGGGAGCTTCCCTCCGAAATTCACGAAAAACCTCCCAAAATTTGACCGTTTTTTAGTTTTTAGGATTTTTCTCCAAAACTATAATTCGGATTGAAAAAGTGCCGATGAATAAATTATTCCTCATTAAATTCTACAGTTAAAATGTTCTATCCATTATTTGCGTAATTGTTATCAGTTTCTCGTAAAAAGCGCTCGAAAATAGGCCTAAAATGGACCTCTCGACCAAAAATTCTCGTCGCGCGGTTTTACCGACGATTATTTCAAAAGGGATCAATTTTACGGGGATATCGAAGAGGAAAAAAGTTGTAGAGCATATTCTCTTCTATTATAATCAGTTATTATATTTTATATTAATTGTTTCAGTTTTCTTAAAATTACAATTTTCCCGAACTCGATCCGACGATTTTTTACGTCACTCCGACAATCAAATGCATTTTTCGGGAATAAAAAAAGCAAGAGTGTAAAATTTTTTTTTGTAAATATATAAATAATTTTAAAACAAATAAGAATCCGAAAAGCAATATCCTCTTTAGAGGGAGCTTCCTCCCACATTTACCGAAAACCTCTCAATATTTAACTTTTCTTCAGTTTTTCGCTTATATCTCGAAAATTATCACTCGGACTAGAAAGATGTTTATAGAAGAAATATTCCTCTTAAAATTCTACATTAAAAATATTCTATTCATAATTTGCGTAATTGTGTTATTTTTTTCTAACGAAGCCCTCAAAGTAGGAGATGTCGCGTTAGCAAAAAAAGTGCTTTTGGAGTTCGCGATAAATATTTCGAAATCTATCAATAATCGGCTATTTTTATTTTATACATCATAAAGAACAGGATTTTCTCTATACGATCCAGAAGTGGCGCCCGTTTGACCCCCCTGGAACGGTTTTTGCGCGCCCTCAAAGTTAAGATTTTTTTTCGCGATTGCACGCACCACGTGCAAAATTCCATTGAATTTTGGGCATACTACCTGCTATGGGATTAGTAACCTTTTTATACCTAAGAATGTATTCGTGAATACTTTTTTTTGAAATTAAAACTTATTTACTATTTCGATGTAAATTATATATTATATCAACATATATATTTAAAAATATTTATTTAAAAATATAATAATTTTGTAATAAATTTTTATTTTCAAACCAACGCACAAATATTAAAACATTAAAAAACAAGTATAAAAAGCAAATAAAAAATATGGATATTTTTTTTGAAAATTAATAAATTTTATATTATGTTTAAAAACGGCGCATACACATTAGCTCGCATACTTCAGGTTTTAGATTTCTGCACTAAGGGATTTGTTGACTTTCTTTACTATTGTATTCAATTCAAAAATATATCTTTATAGTCTTTCCAACAATACATAGGCTATAAAATAATGTTGTTAAATTTATTTATAATCATTTGCGGGTTTCTTTATGTTATTCATTATATTATAAACAGTTTTGTCAAGTTATTATGTATTACACTCAATAACAACGATTGTTATGGTTATTATTGGACATTGTGATAATTCTATTATAGGTGGTCAGTTTTATTAAATCATAAAGAATAATAAAAATTACAATTCTGTAAATTAAACAAAAATGACAAACTATATTCATTATCACACAGAGAATTTTATTAAAAATATTTTATTAACGGAAAGATATTGTAAAGATACGTACTTATTAAATATTCTATCATAAATTTTATATTTCAAGGAATATATTTTAACGGTATATTTTTAACGGAAAAAACGGGCATTTAAAAAGCGGTTTATTTGAGAAATAAATATTAGAAATATATTTCTACATGCCCATATTCCTAGAATATTTGTATTTAGTTTATTAAAAGAAAAAAATATTTTGGATTAAATAAAGTTAACTCTTTGTACGTGGGTCTTTTTTCTTTCATAGATCCTGAGATTGCGAGTCGTCTAATCTTCTGATAGGCACATTTTTAAAATAACTGTGAGAACTATCATAGTAAAGCCGATCATCTGCATGATATTAAATTTGTTTTAGCATCTTTTTTACAGCTGTTAAAAAGTTGTTTCCTTATCACAGATTTAAAACAGTATGACAAAATTCCATCAAATAAAAAGAAAAAGAATTTTTGGATATATATATATACAAGTTTTCAAGAAATAGAAACTCCAGCAAGAAAAAAATATTTATAATATCTAAAGAAAGAACTTTTGATTTATTATACGTTAACTGATATGAAATTTTGTATAATTAAAAAGAAATGCATTTTCGAAATTTACAAAGAAACCAATGGATGCTAATGTCCAAAGATTATTTTATTACCCGTAATCCTTGTCTTTTGTTGAATGGTTGTAAAAATATCTTTTGAAAACGGCTTTAACATTGAATAGACAACTATAACAATGAGCGAGTAGTAAGTAGTATGCCCAAAATTCAATGGAATTTTGCACGTGGTGCGTGCAATCGCGAAAAAAAATCTTAACTTTGAGGGCGCGCAAAAACCGTTCCAGGGGGGTCAAACGGGCGCCACTTCTGGATCGTATAGAGAAAATCCTGTTCTTTATGATGTATAAAATAAAAATAGCCGATTATTGATAGATTTCGAAATATTTATCGCGAACTCCAAAAGCACTTTTTTTGCTAACGCGACATCTCCTACTTTGAGGGCTTCGTTAGAAAAAAGTAACACAATTACGCAAATTATGAATAGAACATTTTTAATGTAGAATTTTAAGAGGAATATTTCTTCTATAAACATCTTTTTAGTCCGAGTGATAATTTTTGAGATATAAGCGAAAAACTGAAGAAAAGTTAAATATTGAGAGGTTTTCGGTAAATGTGGGAGGAAGCTCCCTCTAAAGAGGATATTGCTTTTTGGATTCTTATTTGTTTTAAAATTATTTATATATTTACAAAAAAAAATTTTACACTCTCGCTTTTTTTGTTCCCGAAAAATGCATTTGATTGTAGGAGTGACGTAAAAAATCGTCGGATCGAGTTCGGGAAATTTGTAATTTTAAGAAAACTGAAACAATTAATATAAAATATAATAACTGATTATAATAGAAGAGGATATTCTCTATAACTTTTTTCCTCTTCGATACCCCCGTAAAATTGATCCGTTTTGAGATAATCGTCGGTAAAATCGCGCGACGAGAATTTTTGGTCGAGAGGTCCATTTTAGGCCTATTTTCGAGCGCTTTTTACGAGAAACTGATAACAATTACGCAAATAATGAATAGAATATTTTAACTGTAGAATTTAATGAGGAATAATTTATTCATCGGCACTTTTTCAATCCGAATTATAGTTTTGGAGAAAAATCCTAAAAACTAAAAAACGGTCAAATTTTGGGAGGTTTTTCGTGAATTTCGGAGGGAAGCTCCCTCTCTACAGGGTGCAACTTTTCAGCATTTATTAACCTCGTTGTCTAGTATACATTTCCGTAAAAAAACTCTGCCCTCTCGACATTCTTCCAAAAATATCTTATTTGACCGTACTAATTTGAATCTTTTAGAAACCAAAAAACATCATTCGATTGTGTCGTTTGATACCCATATTTTTAAATTTAATTAAACGCAAATTTTCGACATTTCGATTTGAACATAAATGGACTTACTCCACTTTCAACATAAAAGGCCCATATATACAATAAAATACGAAAAAATATGTATGTATAATATCGATATAATATCATACAAAATGATATAATACGGCACATAACTCGGCCACAAATCAACTTTCTTACTAATTTCACCCCTAGAATTCTCCAATTTGTGTTCGCAGTCTTAGACGGTACTTTTCCAGGAAAGTAATTTTCATTTTCAGCACTAGGAGTAGGACGTGATCGTGAACATCTTTCTATCATGACCTTTATTTCGGTGCGTGTGAATCGCTACGTCTCCAATGAAGACAAAAAATGTAAGGTCTACCTTACATTCTAGGTTCTAACCTAGCGGATGGGGGAGGAAAAAAAACTCACCTTATACACAAGTCGATACTATAACACAAGAGTGTATATATGAACTTGTAATATACAGAGTGACCCTAAGAGCGATTATTTCAAAATTTATTATTATTCAAAACAATATTTATTTCCGTTCGATATTCTATGTAAATTAATATTAAATAATCTAACTTATAGTTATTAAATTTATCGATGAATGTACCATTCGTGGTAATTATATCATAAATGCAATATAATTAATTATCACTAATTGTGATTGATTCTTGTATTGTCATCGTATTTGAATAAATGTGCAAAGTTTCAGCTCAATCGGACATCGAAAAGTGCTCTAAAAATCGATTACAAAATTCTACCCATACAAACAGATAAGTGAAACTTATATTTAAATTATCATGCTTAATCATATTAAAAATGACAAATAATTAATTTATTCAAAAATATTCATTAAATATTTGATTTTTAGAGATCGCATGTCTCCAATAAACTAACGAAATAATTCAACGTGGTTCAAATTCGAGAAAATTTTTAATTATAAACGTGCCTAAAACTTTCAGCTCATCCTATATATATATATATATATATATATATATATATATATATATATATATATATATTTGAAAAGTCGTGTAAGGGTTGAAGGGAAAAGAACAGAATAAGCAAGGACTGCAGGTATAACAAATGCGGGACATACGAAGGAGGACTGTAGCGGGCCAGATAAAAGCCTCTCTTGATTAGGGTCCCAAGTAGGTGGAGAAAAACCTTGTCAGACAAAAGTAACATCTTATTCGCCCTTCGCCCACCCTTTTTGCCCCTCCCATGTTTTTTTTTCCCCTTCTTCGTCAAGCGTCGTCGTGGATATATCCATATCATGAGATACGCTCGCGACGAATGTATGGTAAAAAAAAATGAAAACCACAATATATATATATATATATATATATATATATATATATATATATATATATATAACAACCCGACAAAGATTCTTTTCATTTATACATAACCAAAAAAATTCTAGGCTATAAATTAAAATTGACATTTATTTGAATTTTATAATAAAAATGCACCGGAAACATTTATAGAATTAAAAATTTTAAAAAATCTTAATATTAAAATAATTATATTTGCGATAAAGCAATAAAATACTATGACTTGAATTTAAAATATTAATTAAAAATATATTATGTTTATTTTTAACATCATTGTTTCTTCATTATATATTATTTTATAAATTCATCAAAAAATATCATATATATTAAAATGATAATTTTTATAGTATCAATTTGAAAAAATCTTTATTTTGATAAATTTATTCGTACAAAACAGTATTGAGATTATGTGAAATATATCGTAAACATTCCATTCTTATAAATGAATCCTCTTATTAAATTTTGTGATCCTATTTTTGCATTATAACTCAATAGATATGATTCGATCGATATTTTAAAATAAAATACAAATAGCACAATCAAATCGTGAACTTTCACAGTCCATTAAAAAAAATATATATATATTAATCCAATGCATTATACAAATATTGAAATCACAATTATTCATCTATATAAAAATCGTAAATATTTGTTTTTATTCGGTAGCAGATTTTCATTTTCTCGATGTCGAAGTTCAATGAGCTTTTGCACGCTAAAACGGTTCAATCTTACAACGATAATCCGCCGCAATAGAATTTTCGTCTTCGTCTTCGGATTTTTCTTTATTTTTTTGGTTTTCTTTTTCATTTAGTCTATCCTTTCGGTTCTTTCTTTCATGCGATATAAGTGATTTTGAAAATGTACATTCGAATAGCAAAACAACATAATACATCAAACGGATTTGAGAATCGAAACGGCGTATCCCATTTTTGTATATTTTTGCTTCGCGTCGTCGTAAATCGTTTTTGAAAAATTATATTATTTTTGTGAAATATATGTATGCGCTGATATTTTTGAAATATAATATATTGCCGCATAACTCAATCGCTAACCGAAAAATCTCTATATAAAGAAATTCGAAAATCAGTTTTGTATTTGATCTCCATTTTTCGAGAGATTGCAACGTTATTTTGAAAGCAATTAAAAAAAGGATAAACATCGACTGCGCAGTTTGAATAAAATTTCAAAATTTTATGTTTCATGGTTGCGATGTTAAAAACACTTTAACAGTTGCAACTTTCATGTAACATGATATATGCCACTTGTTGCTGAAAGTGATGAACAAATACAAACAACCACTTTACACGGTAAGTATGTGTGAAATTCTAGAGCTTTTAAAAGCTTCCTTTTATTTCTGCGGCAACAATTGCGGCGCAATCGAATCTAACGTTCAGAACTAATTCAATAATATGTTTTCGGTAAAATTGTTCAATACGAATTGTTCAACTTGAACAAATTTATGACTTAAAACATTGCTGAGATTAAATATGTAAGAAAATCATTATATATCAATTTTTGACACATTTTAATACCCAACAATTTTTTTTTCTATGTATTGGTGTAAATCTCAACAAATTTTGTAACGTTTCTTTTCTATCAATCTTTTAATGAATTTTATCAATATGCCTTATCTAATTTTATATATAATAAAGTCGAAAAGAAAAATAATTATTTTTAGTGCACACAAATTTCTTTGACGTGATATTCTAATTCGAATTAAAAAAAGAAACTTTGAAAAGAAAAATCAAAAGTAGGGCAGTGACTTCTTCTATACCAAAAGCAGCAACCGAAAACAAATGATGCTGGAAAGGCTCTGTATTGAAAATCTAGAGGCTTGATGTCATTCATCAAAACTCTAGTGCTACGATATAAAAGGCAACGGAAAACCACCACATTACATCTCCATGTTAACCTTTAGCCTGCCGCACAAAAGAAAATTCACGTGTTCCTTATACCGGATATTTCGAGTTGAAAAAGAAAATGGTCGAAAAATATATTTATCATTCAAAAGAGCTATTATACTACAATTTATATGCAATATATATTTTTAATTAATAAAATTATACTATGTATATAATTTATGGGTCATTTATTTTGAAAGTGGAGTAAGTCTATTTACGCTCAAATTGAAATATCGATGGGTTTGCGTTCGGTTAATTTTAAAAATATGGGTAACAAATAACACAATCTAATTATATTTTTGAACTTCTAAAGGATTCAAATTTATTATCTTGATTAATATAATTAACATTATTTAAGAAATAATGTATTTCTGATGGCTCGTTTAGACTTACTCCACTTTCATAATCAATGAAATGACATTTTTATTTTGCAACAAAGTGCAATTCCAAAGGGAAAGTATTTTTTTTTTTTAATAAAAATAAATTTATTTTATTATTTATTATGTGTGATAAAATAAACATAAAAACTGAGATCTCATACAATTTTATTGAATTATATCCATTTGAAGCTCTCACTGTTGGACTTACTCCACTTTCAAAATTTCATCATATATATAATAATTGTAAAAATATATGAGTCCGTAATAAAAAAATCGACAATTTATATTTTACATTAAATTTCGAAACAAAAAAAATCGCAAACAACCCTCATTTTGAATTATGTACAGGGTGATTTTGTAATATAAGGGCAGTCCTTTTTAAACGACATACACGGCACGCACGGTTTAGGGCACTCCTATACTCCGCACTGCCTCAATTGTCATGACCCTAATTTCCCCAACAATTTCCGGTGCCATTCTTTTCCACGGCTTAAGGACACCCATGAGAAGTCTTTTATTAACCTGCAGTTTCATTTTATTTCTCGTTCATTCAAATTCCGCGTACGATTTAAAAACACGAACCGCATTCTCCATCATATAAAACGTTTAATCTGATAAATGCGGTCTACATTTAGAAAAATGATAAAAAAATACACCATCTGCTTCATTTTTCTTACATGATATAATATATAAAAGTGTACAATTTATTTAATTTTCGACATTTTTTTTTTTCGAAATAAAAATTTCATCTCGAAAGACAATTTCTTGATCAACAGAACTAAAACCAAAAGCTTTTTCGTTATATATATATATATATATATATATATATATATATATATATATATATATATATATTCTATTCATTCGTACCTTTTTATTTCAGAAAAACTCTTATCTTTCATCCAATATTTTTTTATGATTCTCGGTATAAAAATGTCGTCTAAAAAAAAATAAGGAAAAAATTGATAACTTTTTATGCCATCAAACAAAAGAGAGCTTTTTACGTTAAGCGTATTTTGACAAGTATTTGAAATTCAGAATTCATTTTCAATAATTGCCCGTCTTTCAATATTAATCAAAAGAAGTTATTAATTATTTAGTTATAAATAATAAACGACACGCGTGATTTCATTTAATCAATATTTATATAGAGCAAATAGAAATCATATGATGCTCATAATATTGTGAAAATTTTCAACGCGAAAAGGTTTCAGACTTTCTTTCAGTTTAGATAAAAGTCTAACGTGCGTTTATATTATATAATATAATATGTTTCAGATACAATATTTCCTTTTTATGGTAAAATTCTCCATTGAAATATTATATTATATTATATGTATAATAATACATCACAAACGACAGCTCGGTTTTGTGAACACGAAATATTCATTTTATTTACAAAGTACTATTTCCAGCATTTCATATTAAAAATGTGTATATATATATATATATATATATATATATATATATATATATATATATGTGTGTGTGTGTGTGTGTGTGTGTGTGTGTGCGTGCGTGCGTGCGTGTGTGTGCATAGAGATAAAGTGAACAAATTCCATATTCAAACGTTTGACGTTCAACTTGATTATGTAACATAAAAACATACTTTAATACATAAAAAATCAAAAAAACACACACACACACACATATATATATATATAATAAAATATTAATTAACGTTTATTTTTATTTCATATAATAAAACCGATATTGATTTCGTAAAATAATAATATTTTTTTTTTATAAATCATTTTCATATAATATAAATTAGTTTTTTTACTATATATTGAATAAATAATAATGAATATGAAATGAAATAAATGCGAGATTTTCTTTATTTTTCGCTTGATATAATAAATAAATAAGTGTAATCCGGTGTTGTTTTTTTTTTTATACCGTTAAATATTTAATTCGTTTTTATAAAGCGTATATTTATAATTGCAACGAAAATCAACGGTGAACATTTTTCCCGGGACAAACAATACTTTTCGTCCACTTTTTCCCGGTTTTCCCTTCATCATTTTAGCACCCTCGAATATGTAAATTTTCCAAACTTGAGAGCGGTTTTCGTTTGACAAGCACAAGGTAAGTAAATATTTTTCTCGGTTAAGAGTCGTTATTGGACACCCACCCTGTATATAGGAGTTCGTATTATATGGAGTGCTTAAGTCGTCGACGTCATATCTTATTTATAATCTTCCTCGTAATTCGTTCTCGGAATTATTCCTATATATATATATATATATATATATATATATATATATATATATATATATATATATATATATATATATATATATATATATATTGACTGAGGCGCTCTTCTGAAATTTAACAAAAATATTAGCGAATGATAATTATAACTTTGTATAACTTTTAAAAAGCCGTCCACGATAAAAATCGTCTTACAAAAATATCAATATTTTAATATTGAATTTTATGACTATTATCTATATTTAATAATCAATACTATATATAAAAAATATATATATAATATAAAATAATATTTATTTTTTAACAAATTTTCAATAAACTATGATAGATTATTATTCTCGCTGTCTGCTATGTAAAAGGGGGTAATTTTGAAAACATTTCGCAAAACAATGTGTCAATATTAAAAATAGAATAAACTAAGAATGAAAAATACAATATAATATTTTTTCATATAGATAAAATATTTATACAACAAATGACATCATAATTCCATATAAAATTTAATCGTAATATTATATTAACATCGTTTAAAATAGGACGACTCAAAGCGTATTACTACGCTTCCCCCCTTTAACCGACAGCAGGCGCCAATCGCAATATGTTAAGATCACAACGAATACAAGTGCCGATATTGACTGCATCTACGATCCAATTTAGTTACACGGTTAAACGACAAAAATAAAAAAGAAAAAAGCTGCATTTCATTTTTAACGATAACGATTGACAGCACGACGACCTTTCAGCAAAGCACAAAGCGCCCTTTCAGTCACATAATATTCAATAAAATGAAGTCTGTAAACTCGACTTTTTCTCTTTTTCTCATGCCGACATTTCTTTCATTTTCTGTGCCCTTCGCGTGTATCCGAAATAAAGGACTGCACAGCCATTGTATCAGTATTTGAGATCCTTTATGTTTTTCAGATTCCGAAAGAAAACAAAGCCACCTACACCTACTGAAGATGAAAAACAACATACCTAGAAATATAATGGCCATTTTTTTTGTTTTTCTTTTTTTTATCGTCACAGTATCATATTTTTCTCAAATGTTGTGTGTGCGTACATTATACGTCGTTCGTGAACTCTTTATACGTCGCATTTTATATATTTATAAATAAATATATAATAAAATCGAATAATCTTTAATTTGATTACATATATTTACACATAATATACAATAATTATTACATCCATAAACGAATTGTCTAAATTTTTAATTATTTTTCGTGTTTTCGACGTCACCCTTTTTTCAACCCTCTATTCGACTTAGGGGGATACTGGGGGGACGTTATCGGATATATATATATATATTTTTTAAATAAACGAATTAGGGCGATTATTCCGATGTTAAAAATTTGCCACATCATCACCATCAATCAATCAAATGTCGTAATTTCTTTTATAAATACTATCGATCGCTGTCTTTCAATGAAAATCTCTTTATATCTATTAAAAAAATAAAATCGCTTTATTGGTCCTTCAATATTTCACTGGATCGTTCTTTTTAATTTTAATTTTACGTACATTTTGTACCCTTCGTTATTTAAATCCTTATTTAATTTTTTTTTAATAATAAAATACTATATTCAGTCATCTCTCTTTTTACACGGTAGATAAATTCCTATAGAAAAAAATATAAAATTATAAAAATATAATAAACATCATTTTACCATATTGTTTTATATAATTATTTTCTTTCGCTATAATTAAATTTATTTAAATAAATTTATAACCGTCTTTACAAAACAATTTTTGTGTTTTCAGTTGTATTTTATATAAACAAAGCACGCTCGTTGCTTTATCAAAAATCGTTAAATTTTCTCGAAAACACCCTGTATATATATATATATACACCGAGGCCATATGTTTTTACGACTTTTCCGCTCTTTATATACATATAAGAGCCTTTTTTCCGCGTGATCCTTTTTTCACCTTAACCCGATATCCATCATAAATGCGTCATAATAGAGTAACACTATACGCACCTTTATAACGAAATATCTCTATTCTTTTTAGCTAAATTCTAGTCGATTTTTTTTCACGTGTAAAATATAATAAAAAATATATATATATTTATGATATTAAATACTTTTTTGCTATTAAAATTTTTCTTTTATTATTTTCATTATATTATGAATGCATCAAAATTTATATTGCAATTTTTTTTAACTTTTAATCGATTAATTGACAATATATGATTTTATTTTATAAAATATTTTCAAAAATCGTTCGTACCCCTTTTCGTTGAAGTGTAAGGGGTACGACGAGGTGCGTCTGTATCAGTTGACATTTGATGTGGAGACCATAAAGTTCGTCGTAGAATCGGCAATCGCGCCATTTGTTTCTGATATGTTTCCCTTGGGTTGAACGACATCTAAATGGCCCTCCCTTTTGACCCTTTGCTCCGTTTTTTCGGTCGAAAAAACCCTTTCCTTTTTAGATTTAAAGAAAACAGAATATTCTTGACGTATTTCGGCATTTACATGTCTAAGCATGTCTCGAATACTCAACGTTTTCCGCGATAACTTGCTGGCTCCGTTTTTATCCTTTATTTTTTTTTTAATACAAATAAGAAACTACATACTATAAATGTATACACATATATAAATATTAATTACAACATACATAAATAAACTACTCATAATTATCATATAGATAAAATCCTATGAGGTGATTTGTTTTCCATATACACCCAACTCTATTTTTACACGATTTTGAAATAACGCAATAACCAATTTTATTTAATTCTTATAGAAACTCATCTATACAACAACAAAATACAATTGAGGTGTTTACAATTAAAAAAAGGCGATCGGTTTGTGATCTATTTCATGACTTGTATACTTTTTGGGGAATAACCAATTTGCCTGACTCATAATTTTTGATTGCTATGGCCTGATTTGATGAAAACTCAACGTTAATTAATTTTTATTTCTAATTTCATTTTTTATGTGTTTTGTACTTATGAATTGAATTTTCACTATACAATAATTTTATTTTATTTTATAATAAATATATATTTTTTTATTTTATATATGGAGTTTTTCTCATCTTATACCATTTTTTTTAAATTATGGAACATATCCCCAAATTTACCATATATCGTAAGTATATATTAGAACGCAAAAATACTGTAATAATACAGTACAAAATATTATAGTTGCATTTTCCCATTATGAGACAATGAAGTGGATTTTTTTTTTTGATGATTCGCAAAATATCAAAATTATTTTAACACCATGTAAAATTTGATTATACGTGGACCGCACTAAACCGGCTCTTGGAGGAAAGCACTTAATCTACTTCTAGTAAGTGCTTCCGAGGGTTGGTTTTCCGGACGGTCATTACGCGAACCAAACTATTGGACAGAATGGCGAGCAATAAGCAAAAAGGTTTATAGGGCGTCCGACTTCGTCCGCCCTTAAAAAGCGAAGAATAGCAAAAAAAACCGCATAAATCCCTTAAATCTTGAAGTGGGGGGGGGCAACTTTTTAAAAACAACGATTACGGAGACGAAGGCGCCTTCTGAAGAGTTTTTTTCCGGCGCGTAAGCTCTTCCACAGATAACAAGGGAAAACGGCACAGGGTCAACGCACTTATTCATTAGTTCCCGTTTTTTTTTTGTCTATTATTTATTTTTATTTTGAAAAAAATATTCTAGTAAAATTAACAATTTTTCATATAATCAAATTGGACAAAAAAAAAATCACTCACCAATATCTCCAATGTACATCCATATATTAAAAAAAATATCTCACCTGAAACAACATTAAAATATCATTTTTAGTAAATTTTTTGATTTAAATACATCGGTGAAAATAATGAAGACTGAAAATTGTGAAGACTTCAAACATTTTAACCACGTGACTTGATTTTTTTTCATACACAAATTTAATACACTTAATAAAAAAATAGATATTTATTATTAAACTTTAATGGTAGTAAATAGTCAAATAAAATATTTTCAGTGTAAAATTTTAAAAATATTTTTTATTTATTTTCAATTAAAATCAAAGCATTCATTTTAATTTAATATACTTAAATATCGCCAATTATTTTATTTAAAATAAATTATATTTACATTGAAAAGCATTCATCTGCTGGAAAATAATTATTAAAATCGTTTATTTAAAAAAAAATCTTCATTACATTAGGAAGAACGTGTTATTTCAGCTTTCTTTTCATGGCTAAAAACCAAAATACGAATGCACGCCAAAAATACGCGAAAAATTTCCGGTTTTCATCTGTAAGGGTAGAAAAAAATTCCATTTTTCACGAGCATATTTATTTAAAATTTTCGCACCAGCAGTTAGGTCAAGATTTTTCTTTCATAACTATCGATATATGAAACGGATTTTTTTTTCATTTTTTGAATATAATTTAAAAAAAAAATACATATATTTATTTACAATTTATTAGAATGAATCCAAAATAGAAACAATTCCTATTCTTTAAAAATCGATACATATTTTACGAAAAACTTATATGCGGCTTTGGTAATGACCCTCATGACCCCACTTTGATAATCAGATTTGACCCCTCTTGGGAACTTTACAAATCTGTCATGAAATGATATATTTTTTAAAATTCTTATTTAACAACTCTTCAGTAGAATATGTTCATTATATAAAAAAATAATAATAATAATTAACAGAAGCCACACTACTGAAAAACACAGTGAATGTTCAAAAATATCACGGCGCTAATTGAGAAGCGTTTCGGTCTCATTGCAATCAAAACATTGAAATGTACTATCAAAAAAAAAATATATTTTCGAAGTGAAAAACATTACTTTTTTTTTAATATAGTATCAAAGTATTTGCAATAATGGAACGGTTTCATCCCGCAAACCAATAGTTGCTATTGCATTTTTACAATATCCTTTCGAGTCATTCGCACAAGTGCCCTGGCATAAGTGACCGTACCAACATACACACGAATATCCATTTATGACCGGAAGCACGTGATTCAATTTCCCATGAAAGCCATGCACATTTTCACACACAAACACAAATACACACAACCAAAGACCTTGAGTGCCGTAATGTATGTATGTATATATATATATATATATATATATATATATATATATATATATATGCGGATAAAACGGTATGCGTGTACATTATATTCTATTGCCATTCCGGGATGATTATGTAAGAAATGGGATCAAGACAGCTTTATTCCCTATCCATCCCATACTTTCCCATACCCGAAAATCCGCCATTGCCGTCCTGTCATAACCCATATGTTGGACGACGTTGATGACTACAGGGTGTTCCGTCGTAAAATTTTACTGTACAAATAAAATCCTTAGTGGCTACACGTACAACGACACCGATGGATATTTTCTTATTTACGACGTTTTCGTACATAATTTCGACGATTTGTTCGAATATTAATACGGAAATTATTATTTAAACGTATGTATTGCAGAGTTAGTCAATATTTTTATATCAATTTTATTTCGCGTATTCCATATAAATAATATATTTAATAATCCCGGTTTAATATTCAAACTCGAAACTACAATATTTAAAAAAAATGAAAACATATTAAATTATGAAATAATAATTTTATATTATTTAATTATAAACGCGATATTGAATTCCTAATTATGATATTAACATTTGTATAATTTTGTTTTCTCATTAGCTTTTATAACTGTCTTTATTGCTTGTATTATGAAAGAAATAAAACGAACATTAATTTAAGACGACTTATAAAATTAATATTCTTGTCCTGTTTCCACAATAAAAACGTAGAGTTTATTGTTGCTTTTGACGGTTATTTTTTTCTTATATAATATTTATTCATCAAAATTTGACTATTTCATAATATGCAATATAATTAACATAACGCAAAAGCTGTAATTTCGATGTCATTGTATTTCGAATTCGCCCGTTACTAATGTTCAAAAACAGAACATATAATCACTAAATCGTCTATTAAAGGTAGTAAATTTCCCAATGGACCGATATAATTACAGCCTAAATACCAAAACGCAAAAGGCAATTATGTTTACCGCATATTTATCCCTAAATTAATTATACATCAACCCGACGCACTTTATATCAGTGGAAAAGGGGGATGATGAAAATCGTGCAAAAAAAAAAGCTTTTGGAAAATGCAAATTTTCCGACATCGTTCTAAATTTTTAATTGCAAAAGTGTAAAGTTACCGAAGGTCGAACGTATCTACGAATTTTCCCGATTCGGATAAGACGAAGAAAAACACGCCACAACGAGACGGAATCCGGTGAATTTTTCATGGGAAAAACCCTCTCAGTGTCGGGCGCGTTGATGCCGTAACGCACGGTACACGCTAATTAAATGTTATCGTGTATTTTTAATAATTAACGAAGATAATATGCAGACGGGGCAACCGGGATAATTCGAGGGATAAAAAGCGTTTGCCCGGGGGATAATTTACGCAAATCCACATTAATTAGCAGGGATAACCGAATAGAGAGGAAAAGCCCTCCACCTCAACCCCCCCCCGGTCCCCCATTTCACTCTTGTTCTGCGAAAATATCCTCTCAAAGACGATAGTCAAAAATCATATATTAATTATTATTATTATTATTATACAAATTTCAACTATAACATTTTATATAATCAGTATTTAACACGTTCGCGTCGGGCAGACTTTCATGTTTTTCGCTGTTTCTTACATAACTTAAAATATGACCATACAATATTTGATTTTTCATCGGCCGATGAGTCTATCTATATACTGTGAGCCACCGATGGTATATGTCGCCCGATGAATCAGTCTAGTGCGGACCACCGGTGGTACACGCCGGCGTGCGCGTCTTAAATACGTGATTTTTTATCAAAAATATTATATAGATACATCAATGGCTCTTTATTAAATAATTATCAATAAAAAATTATATAAATATATTTTTTACAATATATATATATATATATATATATATATATATATATATTGTATATTCATATATATATATATATATATATATATATATATATATATATATTATTATTTATTTATTATAAACAAAGCCGAAATTTATTTATTATTTGTTTATTATAAACAAAGCCGAAGCGTATAATGAAACGACTGTGTAAAATTTAATTAGAAAATTGTTTTATAAATTTAACACTATGTATATTTCTGAAAGCTTTTAATACTCAAAGTGTTAACAGGAGCTTAATATTCAGATTAAAATCTAAATACGATCCGAGCATAAACAATATTTTATATTTTGCGTAAAATTTATAAAGAGATTAACGACGAAACAAAAAAAACATTAGTAATTAGAATATTATTAACGAAAGAAAAATAAAAATTTTAATATCTATTTAAAAAAAATACAAAGAAAATTTCATATAAGCGCTGAAAAAAATGATTCTAATTTAAGTCTAGACGATGTGAAATCGAATTTTATATTACTGAAGATCAAATTTCTATAGTAATAAAATTGATTCCGTTATATAATTACGTAAAATTCGGATATTTTTAATAAATATATTATATATATATATATATATATATATATATATATATATATATATATATAAATTGTGAATTATTTTACCATATATTTATATACAAAAATATCATTCAATTTTCATCATTTGTGTTATGAATTTATAAAATAATCAGATTTTCATTTTAATATTATTTTTTCAACTTTTCTATATTAATATTTTAAAATTCTACGAAATTTCTTGATAAAATATTAAATTTCAGCGATGATATTTAATATTAAATATATTTTTTGTATACATACAAAGGTGAAAATATGAAAAAAAATATCAATATTAAAATTTCATGTCGTTTCATGCTAATAAACAATAAAAATAAATAGAACCTTTTATATTTAGACTATTATTAATACTCAATTCTTGTCGGTATTTTACCTTTTGATAAATATTATCTGAATTTTTTTGATTGCGTTCTACTCAACAAGAAATAAGCCTCTATTTTTTCCTAGAAAATCCTTCTCATAGAAAATGGAGAATAAAGAAATGGTAATATAAGAGTTTTATTTACAGTGAGAAAGACAAATAAATTTTGACTGTTATACAAATCATTAGTTAGATTTTTTTTATTTCATATATTTATTTATAATATATAAATCGACAGAATGATCAAAAGGAAACGAAATTTTCTTTCATTTTGAAAAACTATTATATGTATTATATATTATGCAAACATTTTATGATAAAAACGTAAAAATAAAATATGACAAATATATATATTATATATAAATAATATAAAATTGATCTCGTAGTCAATATATTGAATTTAAATAGTTAAAATTGCCGCTTAGTTTTCGAATTTTTCAATTAGCGCTATATTACGCAACTTTTATTTTTTTTTTCGTTTTTCGTTTTTCGCGTACCCATTCATTCGTACGGAAAAGCGACAAAATGGAAAAGTATAAAGTGAACAACATTTAAAATGGAGGCATCGACGCGTTAAGAATTTTCCGAATCGAAGCCGTAAGTAAGCCTTTTTGCCGATGCGCAAAATTTCAAAATAATTCACACGTTCGACGCAAAAATATCACGATTTCCGCCCACCGTTTTGAGAACGTGTGCAATCTCCTTATGTCCGCCCATTTCGCTAAAGACTCGTCAATAATTAATCTGGAAAATCTTCGCGTTTTCCTTCATACCGTCGTCGTTGTCTGTCACCTTTGGCGCGAAAAGCGGAACGAGTTAAAACGCGAAAATTTCCTTATATTATGAGCAGACTCAAAACTCTTAGTAAACCGCTTACATGGAAAGTGAATATAGTCGTCGTCGAACGTATAATATTAATCGTTCCTACTTCAAAATAAATGAACGGGTATTGACATGCGACAAAATCCCGATTCGGGTTTATGAAAATCCCTCATTCCCATGGGAACATTCGAAATGTATTCGCAGACGCGCTTTGAAAGTTGATTGAAAACGCTGCGCGATTAATGCGATCGTTAAGATTCAATTTGAAACCGATCTCAAAATTCCCTCATACATCCATTATAATATCAAAACGATAAACAAATCAATTATTTTTATTTTATATACCTTATAGCTCTGATTCTGTTCTGATCTATTCGAATATTTTGCATATGAACTCTTTCTAATATTGAAGTATAAGGTATATAAAAATTAAATTGAAAATATTTTTTATATAATATATATATATATATATATATATATATATATATATATATATATATATATATATATATATATATATATAAAATGAATAAAAACGAATTTAAAATTAATAGAAAAATATTAAAAAATATGTATTAAAATCGTGGCGGTGAAAAGTGTTGCTTGACGCATATGGCGCTCTGTCAAAATCGAAATAAAATATAATCCTAAATGTTAAAAATATTTTACACGAAAACTTTTGATAAATATTTCGACACAAATGCAATCACAAAACGTTATGATAGCATTTGAATGGAAAAATATTAGTAATCAACGAATGTGATAAAACTGATGACGGCGGCGGCGGCGTTTTAAATTAATGAATATATATTAATTGCTACTGCATTAATTGATATATATTTATTATTAGATATATTAATTGATTCTGCATATTTTGAAAGAAAAATGCTATGAACGACTAATACAATGTTTCTATTTCAAATGAATTTTAATATCTTCGTCAATTTTATATGTAAATATAATATAAAGTCAAATAAATTTTATTATATTTATTAGAAACAATATTTAATGAATTTTTATTTCTGAATTCTGCTATTAAACTGTAAAAATCTCGTTAAATTCACTGCATAAATATTTGTACAGTCTTTGTGTCGACGCATTTTTACTATTTACAAATATGATATACCGTACGCGGCCCACTGAGCAATTTGCTCGAAAAATAAACATCGAACGCGAAATAACGTCGACAACAAAGAATACAAAAAATGAGAGAGAAAAAAAGATGGAATTTCTTTTTTTATCTCGTAAACTGTGCACCACCACCCCACCCCCCAAAGTTATATACTATTATCGGAAAAATCGTCAAACAACTCGCTCGAATTTCGTCCTAGGAAACGATTTCGCCCCTTTTGTGCCGATTCGCTTTTCCGTTATCTCCCTAATTAGTATAAAAATAGAAAAGAGGAAAATAGAATTGTTAAAAAAGAGAGAGAGAGAGAGAGAGAAATGCTCACATTCGACTAACGGAGTCGAAGGTCTCTCGAAAGTAATCATCGAAATTGTCCGCCCTTTCGATTTAATGATGCGTAAGTCTGACTTCATCCCCCTGTTTGACACGCCGGCACATTTTTTTTAATTAAAACGATTCCCTTCGCGCAAAAAAAATATATTTAACACGTTTTCGCCGGCGCGTACCACGCGTGGCCCACGCCAGACTTTCATCAGATGACGTGTACCACCGGTGGCCCACGGTAAATTGTCTCATCAATTTAAACAAAATATATATGTGTAAATATGAACTCTGCTGACTTTGAAGAAAGACTCAGGCCCACTCTTGTTATAGCGCAACCGCATTACCATAAATTCTGAAAAACCGTTTTCAAACCGCCATTACGCATAATATATACATAATATATGAGATAATTTCACTCGCACGGCAATAATATATCGGATTAATTAAATTACGCGCAATGACAATGTTCGTATTATAAAACATGATTCATTACACGAATATCTATGCAAGAACATTTATCATTATTTTTTTTCAGTATTATTATTATTATAGTATTTATCTGCAAAAAGCAGAATATTAAATAAGCGTATTAAAAGCGTTTTTCACGCTTAAATCACTCGTGCAGGATTGCGCACATATTTTTCCGGCAGTTTTATCCAGCACCCGAATTTTCCAAAACAAACACCTATAGGAAAATATTCGCAAATACGGCGTGCGCATTTTATTTATTTATTTATTTTTTGTTTTTACTGTTTATTTTTACTTAAAACGGTAACACTTTATATTAATGGATAACGCGTTCGCGAGATCGTATAAGAATAACGATGAAAATAATTCTCATTAATAAACATCGATTTTTAATATATATATATATATATATATATATATATATATATATATATATATATAAAATTATTTTATATTTATTTAACTATTATAATACAGCTATATAAAAATAAATTAATATAATTGATTACATAAAAAAAATGCACGTTAATTTCATAAATCGATTATCTCAAATTGAAATCTTATGAAATTTTATTTCGACTTCGTTCGCTTATTTAATATATCATTCAAATTCAATATATTTATAAACGAAAAATTTCCAGACATATTTTCATCAAATTTATTTTTTTTTTTTTTTGAAAATCTTTCGACATCGAATTCGATCTACGTCGACGACCAACCCCATGCGTTTTAAAAACGACGCTGCAGCCGCCCTGATTGACTTATCACGATTACCACCCTGTATATATAATATACATTTATATATATAACGTTTCGCATTCGTTAATATGCGTGCTTTATTTTATTTTTCCATCTTTCTGTCCCAATTACGTGAACCGAAACGAACAAAACGCGAAAACGTTCGCTTCTTTTTTTTTTCGCTCGTAACGAGATTAAGCCGAGGGAAAAGAAGTGGAACGAATGACTTACGAGCGAAACTTTTCAGCTTTTCTTACCCCCCTCCACCCCTCCCCAATCCCCCCTACCCCTTTTCCCCTTGGCTTTTCCGCCATTTTCCACCCTGCGCGTCCTCGAAACGACTGGAAAAACCCTCGGTTTTCGTCCGCTTTTCGCGACCTCGTGTTATTATTATTCAGATGAAAATTTTTCGCGAATATGAAAAAAGTAATGAATCACACGATCAAAACCGTGGCGATATAATCGGGCAAAGTTTTTTTTTTTTGTGATTCGATTATCTAGTCTTATTATTTTTTTTATTGAAATTCGAACGAGTTTAGGAAAACTTTAATGAGATCGGCGACATTTTTGCGATCTTGCATAGTGTCGTTCATAATTTGATTTCTTTTCTTGTAATTGAAAATGAAACGTATTTTCAGAAATCTCTGAAAATATAACGTTCCGTAATAAAATAAATTTAACATACATTCGTCGATAAATATTTCAGCAATGAAATAGTTACTGAATCACCTTTAACAATATTTTTTCATGAAAAATTTCATATGTTAATTGTGAAAATTAACACTTTTTCCTGTATAATACTAACGATCAACATACGATTTTTTATTTTAGAATATTTTATTTTATATAAAAAAAGAAAAATAAACCTAAACTTAGGAATAAAATTAAATATAAAATTGTAATAAATATTTTTTTATAAAAAATAATAAAATATTTTTAACAGTCTTAAAACAATTAAATGTAAGAAATTATTATTATTGTGATTCGAAAATTATTTATTTATTTACTTATCAGAAATGGATTCAAAATTGCGAGTTTATTATAACTTTGACGTTTGATGCGAATCGATATTCTCTAATTAAGTAGCCTAAAATATTGTTAAAGGAGATTTATGTATTTTAATGTAAATTTTAATTAACAAATAGAAATTTAATTAAGCGAAATTCTCCTAACAACCGTACTTGAACACGAAGAGCATTATTAAATTTGTAATTAAACACATCGGAAAATAATGTAAAATATTTTTACTTTTGTCGAACATTTATTTAATTAATTATTTTAAAATATAAAATTGCATATATACTAACTATGACTTAAAGTCATATATTAAATAAATTTTAATAGTTATATAATTAGTACATGTTTATTTAAATATGCAGAAATATTAAAATAATGTGATCCAAAATTATGTCGAATATGAAAATTTTGTGATTTTTAATATATAGTTTAAAAATTGAAATCTCTTCAAAAAAAGAACATAATACAGTTAAAGGACAAAATTTTATTCTTTGAAAATATATATAAATGATTAAGAGTTTTAGATCTTTAAAACTATTAGAATCAAAAATTAAAATTTAATATTAACCACTTATTCCTTGTTTTTTTTTCTCACATAAAATGTAATTATAAACATTAGGTTCTTTAATATAAAAATAAAAAATGATATCTAGCGTCCAACGAGTGTGAATCGCTCATGTATCATTACCAACTACAATCGGGCATGCGTGGCGCGCACGAGCAACGTTCGTCATAAAGCCAAACAAGTTAAAACCTACGAGCCGAACTCGGGTTAGAGCAATCGGGCACGCTTGGCGCACATGAGCAGCGCTCGTTATAATGCGCTAATCAGCAATTTCCAGAATTATAAATAATGTATTTCGATTGTCGTAAATATATAAAGAAAAAATGACTCATCCCGTATATAAGTGCACAAGAAACAAATACATGTGCTTAGTGCCGTTGGAAACGCAAAGCAAGAAACGGGTCATAATCCGTTACGGTGGCCTAAAACTGAGCGTGGAATATTTTATGGTGGATTAATTATGACCTCTTAAGGCATGAGAATATAATAATCTTGACGATATTTATGTCGAGTAATTATTATGAGGAAGTTGTAAAGAGACCTCTGCGTGTAGTTCAACTTGAGAAATTAACGCCGTTATTACCGTGTTACAAGACGATAGTTTTCCCTTAACCGCACTATATGCAATTTTCCTAATAATATAATGGAAAATATTTAATTTTAAAAATCAACGTATCAGTTTATTTTACGTGAATAATTAGGCGCCTTTAGTGTCAACGCAAGGCTTGCATTATCGGAAATGATATATTGAATGAAAATGTTTTAGAGAACTATTTTGGGAGATATATATGATTTATGACATATTGTCGCATATATTTTATTATATTATTATAAATCAAAATTTACTACACTAATTTTATTAATTATAAAAAAAAATAATTGTATTCGTAATAAATGTTACACATACACACCACACATATCAATAAATTGTCATTTTATATATTATAAACTGAATCTATAGTGATAAAATAAAATAATCACACTACAATAAAACGTAAAATACTAAAGAAGCACTTAAATTTTTACAGTCAAGACATCAGACAAAATTTATACACCGACATCGAGTTTTGATGAGATCAGATTAACCCGGAATGATCACATTAACCGGCGAACGTTGCACATTTTCCAAACGAATATATATTATATACATATATATATATATATATATATATATATATATATATATATATATATATATATATATATATAAAGAGCTTCTCCGGTTACGATTCCGTCGACACAAGGGCATTATTAAAGTTTAAAAGATTTAGCGGTTTATTTTTATAGATGGAAACGACGGTTTCGAGCGTTTTCAGTTGTGGTAGTAATGGTGTCAAGCAGAGACAGTCATAAAGAGTCATTGCGCACTCCAGGGACTCCAACATGCTCTTGCACCACGTATGATTTATAATCCGACATTAAAATAAATATTATTGCACCGCCTGCATGCCTCGAATGCAATATTGCAATGGATGCGAAGGCGCCACAGTACCGAGCTTGGAAACCCCTGCCGCCGTATATAGCGCAACGGTCTTGTCCATTCATTACTGTACGAATACGCTATATAAAAGATGAAAAATATCCAGTAAATGAATATATTTTACAACATTCTACTATAACGACGGTGATATATTAATTATAATGTTTATATTTTTAGTGTAAAGCTTTAAAATCGTTCTCGAATAAAATATTTTCTTAATTTACCCAATATATAATATATTGGCAAAAATTACAACAAAAATGTAAATCCACAATTCAACTCTCAAAAAAAAGTCAACGATAATTTCTGGTTTCTCTCGACCTAATCGCGATTTTTTACGATTATAATGCTCTTCCATACAAAATTAGCATGAGTTAAGTTTAATATGATACATTTTTTACTTTGTAGTTTCTAATAATTAAAAGTGATATTTTTATTATTAAGCATGTAACTTATTTTTTTTTTTAATTTAATCCGCTCATGCGGCCCGCAATTTGCTGTGAGTTTGACACGCCTGTGCTATACATATGTAACATATCTATACATGATGTTATCAAGTAACGATGAATAGTTGCAAAATTGATTTTTATTCCTAATTTCAATTTCAATTTTTATATGTTTTTTTACTTATGAATTGAATTTTCGCTGAACACCAATTTTATATTTTTATATAATAAAAATATTGTTTTTTATTTTACTAATACTTATATAATTTGGATTTCATTATTATTTTTTGAGAAAATATATGGGAATTTGTTCATCTTGCACGATTGTTTAAAGTTGTGAAACATATCTTCGAATTTGCCACAACCGTGTAAAAAGAGAGCTGTCTGTACTATTAAAAATATATATTTTTATATTTAATTGTCATCTTACTATAAAATTTTGTTGACATTATTTTCATGCGTTACAAACTTTTTACGACTTATTACATTATATATATATATATATATATATATATATATATATATATATATATATATATATATATATAAATGCTGAAACTTCGACCCTTAACTAAAATACGTTTATTACAAAATATTCCAGACTATTTAACTTTAACTTATCGTTTATTGTATAAGTAAAATATAACTTTTTTCATTTACTTCAAATTTATTGCGCCATATAAAATTTGTTCGCACTTTATTTAATATGTTCATTAAATTTTGAAAACATTCGATTTTAAATTAAACAAGTTTTTCTATGTCTTTGTTGTTACTTTATATTTTATATTATCAATATTACAATATTTAACACTCGTACATCATTCGTTAATATAATATAATAAAAATGAAATTATATATATATATATATATATATATATATATATATATATATATATATATATATATATATATATATATATAATCAGATCGCGTTCAACGATAATTAATAGTATAAACTAGTACCCGTTTACTTTGTGCAATTAACTTTAAATCCAATTCAACCCCTAAGAAGGGGGACGCTTACATGTTATATAGTTAAAGCACAATGAAGTGAATCTTTCGCTTAAAATAACCCGGCAATATATTTTTCAGTGAAACTTAATTAGAAAACGTTAATTAACGATTCCTTTCGCATTGTAGCGTTCGCGTTAAACGAAATCCATTATCAGCGTTAACCGGATACGGTTTATTAAGAGGAAAATATGGATAAATTTATGCGGTTAACCGTTCATGTTAGAACTATATCCGACCGCAAATTCCGCACATGCTTTAGTTAATATCAAAATTGTACGCATATTATCAATTGTACTGCTATTTCAAAGTGTCACCAATTTCGGTGTGTGCCTGTATATATGTGACTGAAGACAAAAATAATGCGAGCGAACGCGTAATGCGATATTTTTCGAATCAATTTCACCCCTTTCGATCTCATACTCACTGTCAAAATTATTAATATAATATAATTTAAATTTGTGACGATTTATCTATCGTAGTTTTTAGTTAATGTTCAGAATCAAAAGAAAAACATTTAATTTATGTAAACGAAAAGTTTCTTTTATATATTAATTAATGGACTTATATATAATTGTCATTCTGAAAATTCAACTATAAAATTGTAAAACTATCTCATTTCATAATTTAATTGGAAATTTCTCAAACTGGGACATCGCGATATTAAAAGAAAAACAAGTTTTCAAATTTAACTATGAATATTTTTGGTTTATTTGAATGAATGTATTATTACTACTATAATCAAAAATTAAGGTAAAATTGGCATTTAAAACTCCCGGGCATTAGGAAGGCAGGTAAATTGTATTTTTTTCCTAAGGCCAAGCTGTTTTTTGTCGAAAGGTTTAATTATCTCTGAGTTACACGCGTTTTTATAAGTTTTGGTTTCTTCATCACGATAATACACCGTGTCATACTGCATTGGCTCTTTGCGACTTTTTTGCCAAATATTGACTCATATCGTTCCGCAACCATTATATTCGCCTGATTTGGCTCCGTACGACTTCTGGCTGTTCGACAAACTCAAGAGGCCAATTCAGACGTGCCGTTTTAACACGATTAAGGAGATAAAAACCGCATCGAAGGAGGTCTTGAAGGCTTTACTGGAAAAAGACTATTCTGACTGTTTTGAGTACTGGAAAAAGTGCGTTTTATCGGACGGCAATTACTTTGAAGGGAATGAAATTGATTTGCATTAATAAACAAATTCACCTTTCTTTTTGTTCACAGTGTTATATAAAAATAAAGTAATTATTTTTTCAACAAAATATTCATACAAAAATACCATTTTTCTCATTAAAATTTTAGATTTAAACCGTTTTTTTATATAGTATATTTAGTGTGTTAATTAATTGAACGAATAAATGAAAAGATGGACACTAGTTCTTTAATTAAAAATCTGATAAGGGATATTTTATAAAAGAAAATCTCCTCTTGGAATAAACGAATTCATACATTATAAATTAACGGACCGCATAAAATATGCGCAAACGTGCAACTTTTCTCTGCATATTCATAAATATGCAAAGTGAAATTGCAAGTACTCAATATTTCTTCCGTTCAAATCCTGGATACGAACAAGACGAGTGAATCAGGCTTCGAAATGGATTTTTATAAATTTTCTTTTTTGAATTTCTCTCTCGTCGCTGAGATCGAATCAATCTTGTTCGAATTGTCGAAAACATCATCCGTCTCTCGCGTTTAAATGGAAACAATTTGCTCGATTAGCGCCAGACCGATGGGATCTCCTGGTTTTTCCAGACGTCAGCCAATTATCAGACGCAGTATCGACATTTTTCCACCACCTCTTCTATTTCTTATTCTTCTTCTTCTTCTTCTACTTCTTCTTCCATCGCTTCGAGCTCCGTTTTTCTCTTCTGGCGGGCTCGGAAAACTTTCTTTTGTCGATTTCCCAATTTTCGATCCCACTCAAACCTCACACTTCAGAAATACACTCATACTCCTTATTCTTCGGCTCGAGGGCGTAGCTCCCGTTTGATTTTTCCATTCGATCTAATTTTATTCGTCTGAACTACGCCCGTGGTTCTTTTAACCAAACCGTATCCATGAAATAATAAACCTCTGGATCGTGCACCGAAATTCGATACATGAGCATGCTTCGGCACCCTTAAAATTTGTATTTTGTAGTTTGATATTCAAAAATGACAATTATTAAAACATCGTGAGCCGCAGTTTTCATTTGCATTAAAGTCGCGTACCGCAAGTTTCAACTAAAAGCGTTACAAGCTTGATAATCAAAATATCGCTTTAATGTATTTTTTTTTGTTGCACACTACAACTTTATTAAACGGAACTACATACAAGTAAAAAAAAATACTTTGAAATATCAATTTTATATATGTTATTAGAATGCGCATCTAGGCGGGCCACGTGCGGCGCGCGGGCCTCATGTTTAATATGCCTGCTTTACAACGATCATGTTACTTGAACTGTTCTTTCAGACATATTGTTGTTTATTACAATACAGTGACAGTTTAATCATTTATATATATTTAAAAAAATATATTAATACTACATTTTCATCACAAATATTAGAAAAATAAGTATTCAAAATCATAATACTTTATACTAGTGACTAATTTATTCTCTATTATTATTTATGTAAAATTGAAAAAAAAATATTTTTATAATATTTTTTGTGTTATAAATAATAAAAAGGTTCACGACCAGTACCACACCCTACGCTCACATCAAAATCGTTTTCAAAAGCGTCCCCCTTATTCCTTGAATACAGCCCTCCATCGGCGCCACTCTTTTTCACATTTCAATTTATCATCAAACGAATATTTACATTAGAAATTCGCATCGGAACATCAATTACTGAACGTGGAACACCTTGTTGAAGAGTGCAATCGTTCTCGTCTATATATTTTTTTTAATCCATACACGTTACTTTTATTATGCTTGAAAAGTACGATTGTATTGTGAAGTGCGACTAAAGAATTAAATACATATATTAAACATTAAAATTGGAACACGTTTCGATTTTATTCATTTCATTTTAGTCCGCCTACATGTTTTTCAATTCCGTATTTACTTCGTCTTTATTTCATAAATTCGATTACTCTTCAAAGACAACGTTTCTCCACGCAAAATACGAGGTTGTTGAATAAATTGGGCAATTGAATGTTGTATGTTATTTTCTTCATATTTTCCTCTGTTTTCAAAATAAAACACGTACAAGTTAAACGTGAGAGTACAATTATATATTGCTTTTATATATTGTATGTATAATGTATTTATTCTGAACCAAATCTAATTTTTTTCCATATGAAAACCTTTATTTATTTAATATTATTCGAGTATATTGTGAATAAAGATTTTTTATTTAATTTTGGCATAAACGGTCGTAGAAATTAAATTACTTTATAACACTATGATCAAAAAGTAAGGTGAATTTGTTTATAAAATGAAAATTCTTTATTTATTCTTTCATCCCCTTCAAAGTAATCTCCGTCCAATAAAACGCATTTTGTCAATGCTTTTTCCAGTCTTCGAAATAGTCGGCGTCCCCACTATTGAGTTTGCTGAATAGCCAGAAGTCGCACGGAGCCAAATCAGGCGAATACGATGGTTGCGAAACGATACGAGTGGAGTTTTGGCAAAAAAGTCGCGAAGGACCAATACATTATCGTGATGAAGGAAATTAGACCGTTTGACAAACAAACGCTTGGCAAATGTTATAGACAGTCCTATCAGCCTAGGAAAAAAAATACAATTCACCTGCCTTTCTCATGCCCAGGAGTTTTAAATGACAACTTCATCTTACTTTTTGATCACAGTAGTATATCGTTTCGTGCATTCAAAATATTTACAAATTATATAGTTATAATATAATAATAATAATAATAACGATGAAAATTTCAATAATATTAATATTACAAGTCGAAAATAATTTAATGCGTTTTCGAAAATAAAACGGATTAGTCGCGATTCGAAAACGAGCATATTAAATTATTCGCGTCGAAAATTTTCAGCGTCATTTTCATCCGAAGCGAAATTTTTTCAGCGGCTGTGAAAAAAATCTACCACCGCACTAAAAAAAAAGTATAATAAAAACAACGGCAATGAATACTTTTCGTAATATTGAGGTGAAAAGCGTAAAGAAAAGGATTGTTATAAACTAAGTTTCTTAAAAACTTCCAAGTTGAGGTTTTCTCGGTAAAAAAATATACTGATTAAAAAGTTACTATATATATATATATATATATATATATATATATATATATATATATATATATATATATATTGTGTGCCTCGTTTTATGAGTTATTACTATGATACAGTATACGAAGTGGTTAAATATTTTTTTTTGTATGGAGCTGTGTTTCTCAAACTTTTTTTTATGACGGTGTACTTTTAAACAAATGTAATTATTATTTTTTTCTTGGGAGTCATCACATTTTTAGAATCTGATTCCGAGTCGAAACTAAGATCGTTATTTTTTGTACTATGAAAAAAAAATCAGTTTCGCGCAAGTTTAATTAGTGCGATGTGTTGTATATAAAATTTGTATATCAAATTTCGCATTTTATACATTATGCAATATATTTATGAATTCTCATTATATTTATATATACCATAAACAATAAATTATTAAATTTAATTTTGTAATTAGTTGAATTTGACGTGCAAACATTACGTATATATAAAAATGTTGTAAAGCCAAACAACAAAACTGTCATCGCTTTTGCGCGTGCGCAAGACAAGCGCATTATACATTGAGGTCTTAACAATACTTTTAAACGCCATAAATTAAATAATTTTTGTATGATTTAAATTCGTTTTTATTTATCGTAACAAATTAATTTTATATGTGTTTCAAAATATATTAATATTTATTTGAATATAATTTTTCATATAATTTGAACTTTAATATTAGTCTAAATATACAACATGAAAGTAATATTCTTTTTTTTAATAAAATAATTTGATTTGACAAACGGTGAAATAACGGATAAATATATTAAGATTTTCCCAAGGATTTTTCCCTAAGGGAAGGGAAAGGTTAATCGTCGTCAAAAAGGCGAGACGGCGACCCCTGCAATTGGCGTCGACAACGTTTTTGCATTTTAACCTTTAACGGTCCCCAAAAATGGGTCGGTATCATTTTGTAATTTGGCCCTAACGACCCGCGCCTCTCTGCCCATTAATAAAAAGTCGGTCCGCGCTTAGCTGCCAAAGTTTGGACCGTTCGCCCATCCCATTCGTCTCCCATCCTCTCTATGGGACCATGAGAGGACCCCGCGAATTAACAACAATACGCATTATGAACTATCCCATTTAAAACAGTAGCCTTAATTACTTTGGCTCACTTTCGGTCTGATTTACATTCGAACATTCGCAAAATTCTCCTCCAATGGTACGTCGAACAATATAAGAAATTTTCTACCGATTTTTGCCAAAAGAAAATATATATTATACGTCTAAATCATTGATATTGTCTTATATATCCTATAAAAATAATCAAAAATAATGAAAAAATAATAATGATTAAACTTGAATTTAAAAAATAATAATAATGAAACGTTTATACTTTTTCTGTGCACAAATTTCTTACACCGGATTGACTTGAGTTTATATAAGTCCTTTTAAAACTGTAGACGAATCTTTAAAGCAAAAAAAAAAAAAAAATGAAATTTCGGGTGTCGCACTGATGAAGTAAGTAAGTCGGTCGTCGGAAAAAATTGCTCCTGAAAATCCTAGTGTTTCAAATAGAAAGTGGCTTTCGCTTAATAACGAACCACTCACAAAATTGAAACTTCTCAATAATCTAAATAAAAAGCTCGTTCTGAGCGTGTGCTCCGAATGAAAGGAAAAAAAAGTAACTTTGCAAAGATAAACTAACAGCTTTTTACTTCTAAAAAAGCCTTTGTGCGATATCTTTCCTCCACTTCTTACCCCTCTTCCTAGACAGTGTCGTCTTCCCTTCATCCCATTTTTTTTTTTTGAACTTTTCAGATATTACTGAACAATTTCTTATTCGTATCTACATAGATAAATGAAATCTAAAACTATTTCTGAATGAATTTAAAATAAAATAATAATAAATATTACGTAAATGCGTTACATGATTTTCCTTCTGTTTTTTACATATCTGAAATCCATTTTTTTTTTTATAGTATGAACTCAAATAAAAATGAAACTTGTCAATTCTCGGAATACTGTGTTTGACAGTTCACTTATAAGTTTTATTTAAAATATATTTATAACGCAATATAAACTGGGTATTTTTACGCTATATCTTATTTGATAATAAAATAATTATATATATTTATTTTAAAAAATATTTAAAATCAATTTTATTTAACTCTTTCCATAAATATCTTTGAAAACATATAGATTCACCGTTGAGTATATTTCTAGTCGCTATTACTGAATTGCAGCATTTCAGTAACTTTTAGTTAGTTAACTGTTCAACACTTCAATAATACAAATAGCACAGTAATCCCGCAATTTAACACGATTAACCAGTTTCATGAAAATATCGTAAAAACCAAAAAAGAAATGGGAACGAAGATTGGTATAAAAAAATTAAATCGAAGGATTATTATATATTGTACTATACATTTATGAGTTTTTTTTTTTTTTTTTTTGATACAAAAGACTATTTCTACTAGTAAAACTTATTTTGCGATGAATTTGCTAATATTCTTCGATTATCGCACAGTAAAAATAGACAAAGTGATATTTTTTTATCATTTACAATCGAATCGAATATAATAAATTCTATTAAGAATTACTAGTCGAACATGCGAGTTGTTGGTCACAATTCCTTTGGGTGAATGCTGCAGTTGCTTGCCAAATGCAACCCACAAAATGTAACCTGTAATAGAATATTGAAGAGGCTACTTGATCCTGAAGGTAGGTCACGTTCCTACCCCAAACCATGCATACCCCATCGAAACCCATCCGACTTCAAACTTAATATTATATAATACTCGAGAAATTAAATTACCCATTCCTTATTGCACTTTATATGTATGCATGTTCACTATTAATAATTTTCACATATACATAGGAATATACTTTCTAATAATGAGTTCATAGATATACAGTAATCCCTCGATTATCGCGGGTATTACGCTCCAAGACCCCCCTCCCCCTCCGCGATAAGTGAATATCCGCGAAGTAGAGTCATACATTTTGTGATATTTTTTCATGTAAAAATTTCTATTAATATTTTTTAAAAATCCGTGATAGAGCGAAGGCGCGATTAATGAAGCGTGATAAGTGAAGCGCAAAATGGCGAGGGATTACTGTAATAAATATTTATAAAAATTGTATTTTTAAAATGATCCATTTAGCACGTACATCTTTATTTCAAACAGATAAATGAAATAATAACAGTATTATATAATACGAATGTTTTTTTTTTCTCGGTCATATGTTACCGAAAATAAATTAAAATTGCAATTTTCATAACTACGATCACTTGGCACGAAATAAACTGTTTTTAAACCGTTTCATAGTTTTGAATGTGTATGTATTTCATTTTCTTTTTTTTTTTGCAATATATTCCATCTATTCATATTTGACGTAATACAACTTTATTGGCTGACCGCGCTTTTCACATGGTCGTAACATAAAATGCAATATTCCCCTGTCGCATATATATAAGTTTATTTCGCGGCATAACCGCATGACTTCTGAGACATCCTGTATAATAAGTACGTACAATGCGGCAGCGATGCTCAATCTATAACAAAATCAAACTATTTAATTAAAAAATTGATAATCTCTATTCAATACGTTTCATTAAAAATTATTAATATTTGTATTCTAAACATATGATTTATTATAGTAAAATATCAACTCATATCAATTATATAAAAAAAAAATACTTTACAGCATATAGATTATATATGCCCTGTCGTCACGCATTTGTTAGCGCTACAACCAAAAGTAGGCCCTGACATCTGCATAGTCTCATAATGTATATGTATACCATAAAAATTGTAATACATTATTTACTGAATTCGATTCTAATAAACGTTGGTATTGTACAAATTCGCAGTAAACATTTTCGAAAAGAACGGATACTGATATCACTTTGGATGTTAGCCAACCAACATTTATGGAATTAAAGAACACATTAATTTTCAATTGTATATAAACGGAACAGCATACGTTGTTTCACAATATTTTAATGCACAACATAGTAACAATCAATTATTAAAAAAAAATCTTTACTAATATTAATTAAATTCATTTGAATGACCCATATTCCTAGTTTAACCTTTATAAAACGCCTGATTGTAAAGTGATCAATTTTTTCAGAATTAATCAACGGTAGATTAACTATTTTTACACGCATACGTTACATTTATTTTTTACGTTGAGGTAATAAAAAAAAATTATCACTCGGTTCGATTCCCCAAGTTTGAATATCGCCCAAGGCCATAGGAAAAGCGGCGAGTTTTCGCACGGAAAACGTTCGATTTTCGGCAACTTAGTCACAGTTTCTACTGTAGGGATGGGCGAGGGTGAATTATCGCAACAATTTGACCCGAAAACCGAACCCCTGACCCTTTCCCGCCCACTCTTTAACAATACGAAGCCCGCAGACTACTCTCAGTTTTGCCTAATGTAAAGCACTTCATAACAAAACAAGCATATTCATCTACAATTATATATATATATATATATATATATATATATATATATAGTATAACACTATAGACATTTCTACTTGAAAACATTTGTATACATTCGCATTTTGACTGACAACATGCATTCAATCTGAAATTCACAAATTAATTTTCATGTCTCTACTTTACTATCCATCTTTTGTACATTTACGTTTATTAACATTGTATTAAGATTGCATACATTCTGTCTTCAAAGTAGATATTAAACATTAATTTTCAATGCCATTACTATTTTCATGTCGTATGGTTTTACAGGTCTGAAAAATTCATAGCTTGTCCCAAAATAGAAGGCCATCTCAATCGATTTTTGACCACCAATGTCCAGTTGACTACTTTTAACGCTTAAGCGATTTCTTCATCTATCCTCAGTCATCACTTTCTTAATCTATTTTGAAATTTTAAATTTTTGGCAATTTAGATATTTAAAAAACAAACTAATTCGATCAACGATCAAAAATTTAAAACGAATTAGTGTATAAAATTATTTTCATCTTATATAAAATATCGATCTTCAAAGTCGAAGATTGTCGATCTTATCGTTTAGAATTTATAAAATATGCCGACGAAATTTCAATTAAGGAATAAATCTTTGCAATATACGCAAAAATTTCCGTTTAACGCAATTAATGAGTTTCGTCGTGTCTTTCATCGTCCGACTCGCATAATCAATCTTGTTTTGAGACGAGAACCGAAATATTTTCGAAAGTTCGAAACGTCGAGAAAAACAAAGTTTCACCCTCTTTTTTATGATGCGCGCGAAAAAAAATGGAAACACGGGAAAGGGTTGTAAACGAGCGAAAAAAAATAATCATTAAAATTATATAATAAGGCAACATATAAAATTTACGGATATATCTGTGTAAATTTACAATTGTAATGCACCGTTATGATAGATTCAAGACCTATAAAAACAATGTCTAATTAAAAAGCAAACACTTTCTACCTATATTAAATCATAAATGAACATTTTAATGCGAAAAACTAATGGTTTTTCCGAATCGAAATATAAATGCAAAATTTACGATCCGTTTGCAACTATCTCCATTAGTTTGTGATCCCTTTGTGTGTATGAAATTTTTATCAATGCATTAAAGATTTTGTTTGATAAGAATTATTATAATAAGATTGTATTTCTACAATATATAACATAATATTAAAATGATTATTTGAGTTTTATTTTTAAGCGTTCGTACATAGTACATAGTTCGTATATAGCAGAGGTAGCCAAACTGCGACACGCGAGCCACATGCGGTCCTTTGAAAGATTATTTGTGGCTTTCGATAAAAATACCCGAGTACGCTTTTCATTTTTGTTTTTCAAAATGTCTTTTAAATTATTTATATGTTATCAATAAATATAATTTCTTTAAAAAAAAAATAATACGTATTTAATAGCGGCTCGTGAAAAGTTTCAAATTTTGAAAAATGGCCCAAACTATCAAGAAGCTTGGCCACTCCTGATATATAATAAAAAGTGATGACCGCAGAGTATTTTTTATACTGCTTTGATATTTAAACTAATGTTTAAGGGTGTTACTGTTCAGGGGTAGCCAAGCTTCTTGATAGTTTAAAATGATAATATTTTTAATAGAATATGAAAAACCTTTTTTTCCGACTCTATGCTATGAGCACAAATGGTTAATAATTAAACAACAGAAAATACGACCATTATCTGAAGACATATGATGTAATAATGATTACTATATAATAACAATATTTTTCATTATTTATTATTAATGGAAAAAAAATTCTATATACAATTGGTGAGATGGGTGGGATAGGTGTTGTATATTGATCTATTACGTAACGTTTTTTTTTTTTTCAATTAACCCTCGGAGCGAAAAGAGTCGGATGTCAGACTCAAAATTAGAAACCAGAAACGGGCATTCGATTATATTGAACGGGTCGAAATCATTTTCCGTCAAGCACAATCGCCCCCCCCCCCACCTCCCCTCCCCTCGCCCCCCAATCAATCGACCCCGAGTTATAACGGCGTTGAACCCGAGTTATAACGGTCGAACGCCGTCAAACACGCGATCAAACAAAACGCTTCAAACTCCATAAACGACAATTCGTTTCGATTTCGCGCGATCGTGTTTATTTTTGTACCACCCATTCTCATGCCCAACACCCAAACGGGTGTCTAGCGCTTTACTTCTCTGTTTATTATTATTATTATTATTATTATTATTCCCAACTTTAAAACGTCGATATTCGTAAAATCATAATTTATCAAGAATTTCATTTCTATTGATACCATATGGAATCACGATTTTTAACGGTCGGAAGTATCAAAAATTCAAATTAAAAAATTTGAAAGTTTATAAAGAGCCACAATTTTTTTGCCAAAAATAAATAGTACTTGCATAAAAAACTAATATATTTATTTATAATAAAAACATCTATTTATTTATATTATATGAGTAGTATTTTTCAAAAACAAATTAAATAATACATATATGATATTATTTAAGTAAAAAATTAAAACAATTAAACATTTACATACAAGACTTACTTGTATTTCAGTAACAAACAATTGAGCAAAAAAATCAATGGGAGCGATGGCTTTGCATGGCTATTCAAATATAAAATATTAACTTTACTAAACAAGTGGCTAAGAGATAGAAATGGTACCTAATCCTTGTTAATTGATTCTGTACAATTTTACTAAAGAACCGCAGCTTTACATTCAAAGAGCCGCAGGTTGCCGACTCCTGGACTAAAGCCATATATGCAGTTAGATCATCTAAACAGATTTAAATTAATTTTTATAATCAAAAAGTAAAATGTTTCACGGTATTAAAATGTTTATCGGTATTAAAACATCTAATACAGACAGTTCCTTATTTTGTTATAGAGAATAATAAATTTTACAACAATTTTAACTTAACAAAGGACTGTAATACTTAATCATTAAAACTGTGAGTGCTGCAACCGATAGTTTGTTTGTCTATGAAATGCAAATTTGAAAACTTTGAGAACCGCTGATGTTGTGAAAATGTTAACAACTAAAACACCGACATCGAGATTAAAGACCGAGTTTTCAAAATACTACACCTTAAATTCGCATAAATCGACATTATTCATTTTTTGTTTTATAAAATTATATAAAATATTTCTAGAAAATTATTATTATTTTAAATAATTAATATTAATATTTTTCTAACACAACTTCATATTGTGTACAAATAAATATCATTCGTGAATATATCTGTATATCTAAGTCTTAAACGAAAAAAAAAACGAAACAATACGTTTCAAATTCTTTTTTGAAAGTAGAATTTGTTCCATAAGACCAAAAAAAGCACACAAAACCCTAAAAGCTCTGATATAATATTAATGCAGTCTCTTTATGTTTCATCCCTACAGCGTTTCGTTTTATGCACGTTTTATTTCATCATATCATGAGAAATATATGTACAACGTTATCGTGTTAATTATGCATTAACTTCAGACTGCATAAAGTCGACATAACATTAACATCAATTGTTTCATGAAATAAAATTTTCTTTTAAATTTTAAATGAAAAATAAAAATCATTTTTTATGTGAAAATCGTCCGGTATTTGCAAACTTTTATTACAATTATTTTTCCAATTTAAACAATATTAACACGTTCACTGCCATGGCAATTTTCAAAAATCTGGTCAAAAATAACAATGTGGCTTAATAGCATTAAATTATAATTCAAGTGCATAGTTATCAACAAAAATTGAATAATATGTTTTCTTTTTTTAAAAAAGGGTATTACGAATTATCTCGTAATTGTCTTCTGTTGGCTTTTTTAATTATATTTTTGTTCGTTTTTTAATAAATTTTCATCATCTCGTAGTTGACAGTCAACGTGTTAAAAATAAATTCTTTCTACAATATTTTGTTCCGCTTTATAAAACGATTTTCTATCTAATATTTTATATATGACATCATTAACTACTATTATATTTTACACAATATAAAATATTATTTGAAAATTCTTTTAAATCAAATTTTAATTCTGAAATAATTTTAATTCGCTAAACTATTAAATAATAAAATCAATATTTTAAATTATACATTATTTTATAAAAATTAAGTCCTGATCTTTATAAAGTTGTCGCCTGGAAAATTTATTAAATTTCTTATAAATATAGATGAAAATATTGATCGAATAGAAAAAATAAATATTACATAATAATATTTTTTTTTAATAATAATAAAATAATGATTCTAATTTCTTTTCACGATTTATTATATATAAAAAATAATATATATATATATATATATATATATATATATATATATATTATATAAGACGTTCGAAATTGAAATGAAATCCTTCATAATATGAAATCAAATAATACGAACCGTTTTCTATTTATTCCGCCTTTTTGTTAAACTAAATCGTTTAAAAACAATTGCCATACTAAATAATAAATCAAAACGATAAGATTATCCGAAACTAGTCTCCAGTGCGCGAAGACATATCCAGCATCTATTTTTAATTAAAGATTATCTTCAGTCCACTTCTTACATTCTTTCGATTTTTCCAGAGATTCTCAAATAGTAAACTCAAACACACACACACATACAATAATGTATATATATATATATATATACACATGTAAATATATGTGTGTGTATATATATATGGTTTCATTGTACTTTTGGGTCCACCCGTGTCGCCTTATCCTTTATTCTTTCAGCGAGTTCCGCCTACTGCCAGTTCAACTCCTTAATCCTGAACACGCACATAATAAAATATTGTTTTTAGTGCCCTTTTTCATTAACTTAGGCACTGGATGAAGGGTTGCCAGATCGACGAAATGGAACACGTTGCCCTGTGGTAACATATGTCGCCATCAAGTCACATAATAAGACAAAAAAATATATAAATTATATATATATATATATATATACTCAACAAATATTATTATTTAAAATATATTTTATTTTCTTAAGTGAGTATTATAACATTAACAACTCAATGCGATCGCACTAACCCGAGCCCCGCTCGCAGCTTTCAACTTGTAGTTGGTAATGGTACACGAACGATCTACACTCGTTGAACGCTGGATATCTTTTTTTTTAGTTTTTTATATAAAATATGCATTTAAAATACAAAACAAAGAATCTAATGTTCATAATATTACTGATTAATCAAAATTTCAGCAATGTAATCGAGGCACCAGCGACAGTAAACGCGGTTCATATATAGAATAAATTTTATGTATGACACGAAATCTCATTTTCGATTTATAAAGTTAAAAAAATTAATATTATAAGGGTAAAGTTTGCAGACGTGATCGATACAAAGCGCCGATAACGATTTCACAAATTGACGTCTACCATTAGAAACATGCTGAAAAGAAAAATATATAACGTACTTTCTTTCACTTTATCAACGAGTTCGTTGAGAAATCCCAACTCAATTTAAAATTTTAACAATGTTTCGAAGCATGATAAATCTATTATTATTATTTTTTTTTTTTTTGTAATTTTATCATAAAATTATATTATTTCAGTCGGTATTTTCTGCAGAACTTTTGTTGTTTTTAAAATAGTTCATTGCGAAGAATAATAACTATGGGCCAACAATCTCAGAGAAAAGTTCTATAACCTTATATCTATGAAGCGGTATAGTTTTTAATAATTAAATAATAATAATAAGTCATTCATAGAAGAACAAAAGTAAAAAAGACTTCTACAAAATCGAGTCATCAACTCTATATACAACCTTAAATCTGTAAAATAATGTTGACACATTGTTGCATTTTTGTATATATTAATTTTTTTTTTTATTAATAAATAAAAAATGATGTGCAACATTCGTAAAATATTTGTATTGAATTTTTTTTTCTGAAATATGAAAAAAGGTGTATACTGAAATTTTGTCAATTTTCGATTAATATTATTTTTTTTTGTCCCGCTGTGACGCTTCGGGTCTGTCCCCAACTCGTGAAGAATTGTAAAACAATCGTTACATAAAACAAAAATATCGCTACCCCTCCTGAAATATTCTCTTTTTCTTGCTCGCACTCCTGAAAATCCGAGACGGTGCAAAGTTGAGCATGAAAACTGAATACGTGTTTCGAAAATTAAATTAGAAAGTTTCATCGTGAGCGATGGTATCAGGTAGTTTAAAATTCGTGTGGAATTTTTTTTATATTTATATTTTGAGAAGCTTTGTTTTTTTTTGTAGGACGGCACATTTCATTTTCGTTTGACGTTAACTTTTAATTATTCTATTTGGAAAGTTTTTTTTTTATTTCTTCACCGTTTACATTTCTTCAAATAAATCTCGTTCACGTTTATTTCATTTTCTTTAATTTGTATTTAGATAACTTTGAATATTGTATTTATTTAAAAAAAAATATATATATATATATATATATATTTATAAATTCATTGAATTTAAAAAAAAATGCTACCACATATACTATAACTAAACTTAGCACTTCTTTTGCGGGAAACTATAATTTCAATAAATTGTAATTGTAATCAGAGTCCTTTTTATTTAAATTATTTTATTATGAGATTTTAACTTTATAAAATCAAAATTTTAGAAGTTCTTGTAACAAATTTATTATAATTTATTATATTTAACAAATCTGTGCCCGCTATAAGCGTAATCTTCGTTAAATCCAATTCCGCAAAAGATGTGTTAGATAAACATTGTTGATGCAATCGAAGCTAATCGTGATTAAAATAAATTTAAAATCGCAATTAATTTTCTACGTAATTAATAATACGTATCGTATATACAAATATATAAAATGCATCGTATTAATTAAATTTTAAAACGTAATATGTGAATTGAGCACATCTGAAATTCGTCTCGTTAATCATCATCGTAAAAGTTAAAATCTCGGTCGTTACGCTTGCAGTTTTATAACTTTGTAATGAAATGAAGTTATTAACTTCCGACCTGGCCTCAAACTCTAACGTTATTATAATTCGTTTTATTCGTATCAGACGAGCATTGAACCGCTAACACACGAGCGCCGTATTATTATTATATATATTGTCTGTTACGGGTGCGTTAAACTCGCGGTCCGCACACCGCACGCGTTCCTTCGCACTTCACAAACATATTTATATTTTATATAGAAAGTTTAGATTTTTCTACACAAAAAATAAAATAAAATGTTATTGTAAATCGTATAATAAAATGTTGCTTAAAAATATAAATCACGTGTATAAAGACATTTTTGAATACTAATGCCTTTTTTCAAATGTAATCAAGAGTCCCAATGGTGCAATTTCTCGGTGTGCCAATTCATCTCTTTTCATTTGTCACTTTGTTTTCCTTTCCAATCACAATTTTCAAATAAATGTACTGTCAATGCCGAGTTACTCACCCTCCGTTTATTTTACCTCCCGTCCTCCCGTTCCTCCCCGATGGTATATTTCTTAAACAATCAGCATCAAACTTTATATTCGTCTCGATTGTATTACGCGCTCGTTCGCAATCAATCTCGCATGACAAGAACATCTCGAACATAGACATATATGTACGTACAATCAGGGCTGCAGAATTCGAATTGAAACTTACGGTTATAATTTTATTTTCAATTGCGAAACATACGCATATATATATATATATATATATATATATATATATATATATATATATATATATATATATAATTAAAAAAAATATTTTATATCCCTGTTTAAATTTAACCATCGTACTAACAGATTTTAAACGAATTTTGAAATTAACCTCAAATTTCAAAAACGTCACATATTCCCAGTTTTACCACATAAATTCACAAACATTCCCCGAATGCATACACTTTTGAAACTATGCGATTTTCAAATTGTACGTCCATATATCTAGCATACATTTATATATGTAGATGAAACTGTTATATATTCTAAATATATATTTTTTTATTTCACTTATTTGTCAACCGAGAATTTTAACCGATTAAATAGCAGAAAAAAAGTATATTCAATTTAACGATTTATACCAATGTGTAAATTAATGGATTTTGTTAACATCGAGTCCGTTGTTACATTGAAAATTCGACTTGGCAGCCCTGACATATGTATATACCATTAGAAGTCATGTTCTTTTTTTCTCTGATTCGGCAGCATTGTCGTGTCGATATGACGCGTGTGATGAGGTCTGAGAGTGATCTGAGGGTGGTCGGTCGCTTAAGGGTGGTAAGGCTATGGTGTTTTGGTTGGTTGGTTGCCGTGGAGTTAGGCCCGTGCCACGAGAAACCCCAGTGCAGCTGCCGCCCCACCGATCAATACGGCCACCGCCTACCAGAACCGCCCCCTAAACATTCACCGTACCCCATTCCTTGAATCGAGCGTGCTCCAGCAGCTTCAACTGGCAGCCCACTAACACACTGTCCCCCTTACGGTTCCACGCGTACGAAGCCCCAACTCCATTCCTGCTCCCCCCAAAGTCGCCTTTTATCGCTTTTTAAACGGCCGTTGCTCGTCTCAATCCAGAACCCCGTGATGAAATGCATGCGGTTATCCAAAATTACAATTTAAATAAAATTGCAATATTACAACAGGCGGATTCTTCGCTTCATTATTCATATATGTTCGACGATAATGTAACTGAATAATATAAATACGATGCGACAAAGGTCAAAACCTCTAATCTATTATATAGCTAGATTTTTTTTTTTTAAACTAATTTAAAATAATTCAAAGTTGTTTTTGGTCAGATATCAGAACGATAAACAAGCACCTGAAGAAAATCGATTCATACATTATCTGCAATAGGCGAGGTCGGTTGAGCTATTGTCGAAATGCGGTCGGCCAAAATATAACCCATTCAATGTCCAAGTGCACTTAATTTAATTTGAGGGTAGTTAAATCGAAGACGGCAAGTTCCGGTCCTATTTTCAAACCTCTCGCTTCCCCCTTCCCCCCATTATACCTTATCCGTCTCGGTTTTCGCCGATCTTCATCTTGGACGAGCTTAATGGTCGCGTATCAAATTCTTGCTCAAGACTTTGCTAAACAGTGCTACCGCCCTATTGGCTCCAAAGATACCATCTTAATCGCTTTAGAAGTAGTCTCTCAACAATTTCTCGATGCCAACCATAATAACTTCCACTTACCGATACGCCAAAGTGATATATTGGCTCTTCTAATTCGATAACAACGCGTAATTGACAACAATAACTAGTTGAACTGAATTTTTTTTTTTTTTTGAGATATCTTATGAAACATCTCATAATCCATTTGCGAATATCATTTAAATAATTTAATTGATAGCACATTGTTGAATATTAAAATAGTTATAATGGCGAATCTTTTGATGAAAATGAACACTATAAAGTTATTCAAACATTCCGAAACTTAAACCATGAATTTATTTTTAAATAGACTGAATTCCTGTTTATATATTTACATTATTTTATTATCTTTATAATAAATTTAATACCCTAATTATCGAAGAATTTTGCAAAGGCGTTTTAAATTATAAAACGTCTATCTCTATTCAAAACAAAACGAACGTTTCATTTAATTAATTATCGATCATTTTGTCTTTCTTTTGACAGATTAAAAATAAGGTCTACCTGCGTGACAGTCACAAATGTTTCACTACAAACTTAATTTAACCAACAGTTTGAAGTGTATAATTTTATTATTCGAGTGTTTTCAAAATTCTGTCAAACGGAGGCCAATTCAATTAAGTGTCGACTATATAGGTATATATATATATATATATATATATACTACATACATTTTTTTAATAAATTTAAATTTCTTGCTCTTCTTAAAGCAAAACGAGAGCTCGAAGCTTAAGTTTCATTAGCTTTTTGCACAGGCCCTTTGCTGATTATAATTGAAAATTAAATAGGAATTTTCCATCTCGCCTTTCGGAGGAGTGACGCGAAAAATTATGCGGAGAACGTGAAATTTCATTAAATCGTCAAAATTCCACCTCAGTTAGCGCACTTTTATTTGTACGTTATATATATATATATATATATATATATATATATATATATATATATATATATATATATATATATATATATAATAAAACAAAAAAAAACTCAAAACTCAAACAAACGTTTCTATGAAAGATAATCGTCAGCCACACTATTCTAATCTATTGTCTCGATAAATTTTCAAGTTGTTTTCGCTTGATATTTTTAATAACTTTTTTCTATAAAATCATTATTAAAGTTTTCAACTTAATTTATAACATTATTTCGATGAAAAACTTTACTCATTTTCAACGACGATCAAAAATTTACTCGAGCAAAAAAAAAATACAGTTCCCAATATTTTTTAATATTAATTTATATCAAAATTTTAAGTACGTCACAAAAAAATACTATTGTTTGAATCAAAATTTACGTGTACTATTATAACATAACTGCACTTTAAAGATATACTATTATGAAATGAAAATGCCCTTTAAAGATATTTTATATTTTTGTTCATTTATGTCATCTTCAACTTCCCTGTTCCTCCGACGTTTCCACCAGTTTTTCATGCCATCAACTTTTTATAACGTCAACATCGTTGCTGCAATATATAATAAACTTAATTAATTTATAGAAGGAGTCATGAAATGGCGGAAACTACCTTCATTCACCCTGCATGCACATAAACGTAATTTACACGCTAAGGGATGAGAAAAATTGGTTATATTTACAAACACGTTGTTAAAAACGCTGCCGTATAATTTACGAACTCCTTCATTTAACACGGGACGTTGCAGTTAATTGATATAAATTTATTACAAACTTTAACTGGGTAATTAATATACGTAAAAAATTAACATAAATAATATTTAAAATCAGTGGCATTAATATATATAATTTAAATTTATTAAAGTTTAAAATAATTTGCTGAAATATCATCCATGTATATTTTTAATATACAGTCAGATCTGTTTTTGTGCGGCCTTTTTGTATGAAATTATTTTTGTGCGGTATATAAATCATAATACGACTTTTATTGTGTTGGCATCACTTTCTTGCTAACGGTGTGTATGTACATATTGCATCAGCTAATTTCAATACATAATGCGCCATCTAATAACTTCAATTAGTGGCCGCCGACCTTTTTTTATACGGTTCCCCTCTACCGCATAAAAAATAATGTTTTGTATTAAAATTATTTCTTATGGCTATTTACAAAGCTTCTGAATATTTTTGTGTGCGATTTTTTTCTGCGGTCCCTATCTACAGCACAAAAACAGATTTGACTATACTGAACGATACATTTGATTCGATTGCATTATTGATTTATACGTCAATCCGGAAACTTTTGAATCTCTTTTTTCCGGTTAAAAAACAATGTGAAAACCACAAATGTCAATAATTCTGGTTGATTTCTTCGTAGCAATCGTTCGTTCAAATATTGTTTCGAACCGGAAAAATAATTGGTTGTCATTCACACGTCGGTCAACGACAAGTCCTCGACCTGTCAAACTATTGAAGATAGTTATATACCAGTTTTATAAAAGTACATAGCAAATTTTATGTATATATATATATATATATAGTCTTTTTCAAAATATACTTGCAATATAAAATAATCGTAATTAATGAAAACATATAATTTTTCAGAGCTTTTATGTTTTGTTATGATAATTATATACCATATTATGAACATGAATAGGGAGGCAAAACGATGAGATATAATGTAGACCACGGTGGAGAAAAGCGAGAAAATTGTGCAAAAGTGGTCTAAATCGCACGAAAGACGAGCGTTTCGTTTCGTGTAATAAGTTTTCCGGAATTTACTTTTCGGGAGTTGAAATCTGAAAATCCTAATAAAGCAACACGATATTTTCGCAACGCTCGCAAAACTTTTTACACGGATTAAGTCGATCCGAAGACGAAATACGAAGCCGTGTAAAGTTTCTACTTTCGTACGGCACGAAATACAGCGTCGTAAGTCGCGAACGTGACGTTGTATACGCCGTATATCTGACTCGAATTACAAATAACGCTTTATTGTGCAAAATTTTATTATACAATAAATATTCATTGTTGAATTATTAATCAACTTATACATGAATAAAAATATGCGTTTTTTTTTTGTGAGTTTCGATTAATTTTTATTTAAATTATATACAACACAAAAAATATAAAAATTGAAAGTATTTTTAATGCGATCAAAATTATATTTTAGTACTGCATTGGTTTCTCGTGACTTTTTTGTCAAAAACTCGACTATATCGTTTTATCGTTTTTGATAAAAAAGTTTCGACTATATCGTAATATCGTTCCGCAACCATTGTATTCGCCTGATTTGGCTCCGTGCGACTTTTGACTATTCTACAAACTCAAAAGGCCAATGCGAGGACGCCATTTCTAGTCTGATAAAAGTGCGTTTTATCAGACAGGGATTACTTTGAAAAGGATGAAATTAATTTGGAAGAATAAATAGAGAATTCACATTTTATACATAAATTCGCGTTACTTTTTGATCACAGTGTTATGTTATTAAAAACAGTGCATCTAGGCGAGCCGCAATTTTCACATTGGCGGACCGCGTGTGGCCCGCGGATCTCGTATTTGACATGTCTGATATAAACGTTCAGTTTGCTTTAAATACGGCTTGGAACAATCGTTTTAATGAATAACGTATATTTTAAAATTAAAAATCATATCATTGCGAATGCAAAAATTTCTATTTATATATTAATGAAATATTTAAAAATGCAAATCTAAATATGGAATATGATACGTGACAAGCATTTCGAATAAATTTTTATGAATTTTCCGACACAATTCGATTTTAACGTGTCTCTCATTAATTCCGAAACACTTGTGAATAGTGTGAAATGATGTATTCAATTATTTAATTTGCACACTCAATTCAATGGTTGGCAATATTTGCATAATTTTAAATTTCATTTGCGCTCTGATTTGCGTATTTAAATAGCGTTAAAATTTTATTTCAACTATTTTACAAATTTCAATTTGTTCAATAGCGTATCTATTTTTTTTATATTTCGCATATTATACAAAAAAAAATCTAATCCGATCCGATCGCAATTATTAATATAATTATGACATTGGAAACTCGTTAGAAAATAAATTATAATTTAATAAACCGCCGCTGAGCCACAACAAATCATAATTATATTGTAATATATACTTGTAAGCTGTGAAATTAACTAAAGACGAATACGAAATTGATTAAATTTTCGACATTTTTCGAATACATGTAATATAATTAACATCAACCCGAACTCAACAATATGCTGAACAAAGCCAACCAATATTCCGATAATATTGTAATTATTCATGGAATATAATGTTTCATGCTAAAAATATTTACATATGGATATCATGAAAACGCCGTTCCAATTAGTACTTTCCAATAAAACACCCCTCGATTATTAATATTAATATTAGAGAACTTTTGATCATTACAAAATTTAAATAGGTTTCATATTGAATATTAAAAGCCTAATAGAGATAACGATAATAATATATCATTAAAATACACTCGTATATATCATTCATATTTATTAATCAAATAATATAACTGACGATGAAAAAAAAATAATGTTTTTCTTTTTATTAGTTATATTAAATTGTCCGAATTAAAAAGACAACTATTTTATACTCTTAACGCGTTGATTGTCAACTACGAGATAACTCGTAGTTTGCATTCTTTTCAAGGACGCCAATAACGAGTTATCTCGTACTGTGTTTACTTGTCGTTTTTGTGCAGTCACGATTAAACGACTTCTATGAAAAGAATAAAAAATCAATACTGACTTACTTAGATAGAAAATTTATTAAAAAAAGAACAAAAATATAATTATGAAGCCAACTACAAGATAATTCATAATACTTTTAAAAAATATACTTTTTGCTGATAACTATGCACTAGAATTAGAATTTTTAATAATATAATACTATTAAATCACATTGTCATTTTTGGACAAATTTTTGAAATTGCCTTGGCAGTTAACGTGTTAATAAAAAAGAAAAAATATGTAATTTTACAGACGAAAACAGATATTTATTTCAAAATCATCTATATTAAAATTTGTATTGATTTTCAATATTTTAATCTAGTGGTAAAATTTAAAACTAATACAAAAGAACAATAGGACACATTGAACAAAATTCAATTTATTTTCATTTTAACTTTTAGTTCTACAAAATAATATAGAAACATTTCATTTACGAAACTTCATTATAAATTGATAATCGCAATATTTTTCATTTGCATAATTGAACGATATAAAAAATAACGAATTTATTGAATTTTGAACTACGCCAAAAATAAACCCTGAGAATGTGTTAAATTTCGAATCAAAAATATATGAGTTCAAAATATTTATGATTTGAAATATATAAAAGTGCTATCTTCATTTAACTATTTTTACTATTTTTTTTTTGAACGCCAATACAAAATTGATAAAAATTGAATTGTGCCAGTTGAATAATTGAATTGCTCGACGGTGATTAGTTCTCTCTCGGTTGAACAATAAATAACCATTCGGCCGAACCAACAAACCAAAGACCAACAGTGACGATTCATTTTATCCTTTACAAGGAAAATTTTCTAAATCAATTTTTTTTATTCTTAATAGTTTTAATATATGTATATATATAATATATTTTTATAATTCAAATACTTAAAAAAATATTTTCGAATGTTTCCAGTGCAAATAAAATTATTACAATGATAAAACATTGTATATTTGTATATATATATATATATATATATATATATATATATATATATATATATATATACCATATATATTATACTGTGATCAAAACATAAGTTGAAATCGTCATTTAAAAGCAGGTAAATTCTATCTCTTTTCCTAGATTGGTAAGACTGTCTATAATATTTGCTAAACGTCTGTTTGTTAAAAAGTTTAATTATCTCTGTAAATGCACCATGTCATACTGCATTGGTTCTCATAAAACTCGACTCATATCGTTTAGTAACTACCGTATTCGTCTGATTTGGCTCCGTGCGACTTCTGGCTATTCGGCAAACTGAAAAGGCCAGTATGGGGACACCGTTTTAACACGATTGAGGAGATAAAAACCGAATGGAAGATGGTCTTCAAGGCTATACCGGAAAAAGGCTATTCCGATTGTTTCGAGGACTGGAAAAAGCTTTGGCAAAAATGCGTTTTATCGGACGGGGATTACTTTGACCGGAATGAAATCGATTTGGAAGAATAAAAAAAAGAATTTACATTTTATAAACAAATTCACCTTACTTTTTGATCACAGTGTTATATGTGTGCTATAGAGAAAGAGGGAGAGTTTCAATTGCGAAATTTTCATAAATTGCCCAGAAAGAGGTGATGCCCTCCCATCACGACAACCGGATATTAGAAAGATCCGGATACGGTGGAGTTATGACGGTGGTAAAAGAGGGTTAGACTCGGTACTTTGAAGTCAACGGGGATGAGAAGGCGCGAGTCAATTTTGACCAGGGTTAATAAAGTAAAAAGGTCAATAAAGGGGTCCGTTTTTCAGCGCTGACGAGGAAAACCGTCGTCGTCACTGTCTCGTCTTGAACCACCCCTAATTGGTGTTCGACGTTTAAACTGACCGGGTCACATGACGATAATTATACAATGTTTTAGTTAAAACAACTACTATTTTTTTAATAATATAATTTTATACTATTTAAAAATGATTCTGATTATTTTTTAAATTACTGAACCCAATATTTTTTTTACTAGATGTGGTCATCAACTATAAATACATTTAAATAAATTATAAAAATCTAATTTAAATTGTATATTAACCACGTAATGCTTTTAGACGAGCGTTGCTCGCGCGTACCACGCGTGCCCGATTGCACTAACCCGAGCCCCGCTCGCAGCTTTCAACTTGTTTGTAGTTGGTAATGTTACATGAACGATCCACACTCATTGGACGCTGGAAATTATTCTTATTTTTTTATAAAACATACATTTGAAATATAAAATAAATAATCTAAAGTTCATAGTCATATTTTTGTGGCATTAAGTGGTTTCAACAACGAAATATACTAAAAACACAACATAATTTAGATATTTCATACATAAAAAAATAATGTTTGATACAAACAGATTAAAAAATCATATGAAAAAAAAAACACTTACAGAACTCTTGCTCGGCTGTGTGTAAGTCGAAAAAGTTCAGATTGAAGTTTAGATGTGTATGATTTTATGAAAGCGATAAGTTTATCAAAAGTTGAAAAGTTTCACGTAGATTCCCTTTATTATATTTTCAACATATATTTCCTAGTGTTCAATTTTCGATAAAGTTTTCAATTCAGAAATGGGGAGAAAATTCAATGTTACGAAAAAGTATTTCGTATATATTCATGCGTTCGGGCGAAAAGAAGCGAGCATTTTTTTTTTAGATTTATATCTCAGGTTACTTTTCATATTTTAATTATTCATAAGACGAAATACATATAGTATAAAATAGATTTTATTATTATATTATAAAAATTGAATGAGCGTTTTTCTTAATTTTCCTATTGCTGGTGTAGATTTTTTTATAATACTGTGATCAAAAAGTGAGATGAATTTTTTTATAAAATACATTTTTTTTTATTCTTACAAATCAATTTCATCCCGTTTAAAGTAGTCCCCGTTTAATAAAATGCACTTTTGCCAACACTTTTTCCAGTCCTCGAAACAATCGGAATAGCCTTTTTCCGGTATAGCCTTCAAGACTTTCTTCCATTCGGTTTTTATTTCCTCAATCATGTCAAAACGGCGTCCCCGCATTGGCCTTTTGAGTTTGCCGAATAGCCAAAAGTCGCACGGAGCCAAATCAGACAAATACGGTAGTTGCGGAATGATATAAGTCGAGTTTTATGAGAACCAATGCAGTATGACATGGTGCATTAACTTGATGAAGGAAAAAAGAAATGTAAAAACACGTGTAACTCGGAGATAATTAAACCTTTTGACAAACAGACTCTTGACAAATGTTATATACAGTCCTACCAACCTAGGAAAAAAATACAATTTAACCGTCTTCTTAATAACCGGGAGTTTTAAATGACAATTTTAATTTATTTTTTTATCACAGTAGTATATCAAATTTGTTTGATCTAAAATAAAGATTGTAGCGCAAAATTAGCTTAAAAATCAAAAACTTTGTAATCAATTCAAATTATGTAATAATATAAAAATAAAAAATGACGTCAGCGGTTCAAAAAGTGTGGCGCGCGTTTCCGCAAAGCGGTAGCGCCTTGCTTCCATGTTTGTTTACGGGATCCATTCCGACGAAAGCCTCCATGGCGGCAATATAAAGGTTTATACTGCGTGATAAAAACAACCTTAAAAGTTTGTTGTTGTCATCAAGTTCGCAGAATGAAGAGCTTTTCTCGTATCCGTCTACGCACACCGGAGAATATCTATTTATTTTCCAACCCCTCTTACCTCGTTCCCATATACAGCATGATAAAAAAAATATACACCTACTATGAATAATTTTATTATTTTTTTAATAATATTTATTGTATATAAACATATCGTATATTATATATTATGTTGACAATAGAGTTCTTAATGTCAAAATTACTGTTTGAATAAGCAGTATAAACAACATTTTCAATATATAAAAAAAAAGCAATTTTCACATCATCCTCTATATCAATATATGTACGCGAACATGCGTAAATGTTTGCGCGTATATAAAAATTTTATATGTCGTCTTAAGTGAATACAAGAATGGAATTCGTAATATTGTAAAAAGTTTTCGATTCTCAAAAATGAGTAAACCTAAATATAGAGTCGAGTTTACCAGATTCGAGACGATCGCAATTTTTGACTTTCTCTTTCCGACATTTTGAAGATTTACTTTTCGTCTTCTTCGCATACTTTATATGACGATCGAAGTAATTGAGACGATTAAACTTTACTACATAATTTTATTTCTCAAAAAAATACGACTTTCTGCATAATCGAATGTCACGCACAATTTATTTATGTCTAGAATTGATTCTCTATTCTAAATTAAAAATAGAACAGATCAAATTAGAATAAAATTTAAAGTCATAAATCATTATGACTCTATAGAGTAATAAATTTGATGATGCATTATTAAAATAATTTATTAACTCATTTATTGCTAGAACTTTGTAGGAAGTACATTCGAATAATATTATAATTTTATATTTTTTTAATAATATCTAAATGCTGAATTCGCTGTATTTAAATGAATAAAATAAACTATGGATTTATCCTTGAATATAAGAGAAAATATATATAAAAATTTCACCTTTTTTTAAAATATCACATAATTTATAGTTTAACGTTTATAATTTTATTTCTAATACAAAAAAGCAATCTTTTATTATTTTTTTTATCGCTGACACTTAATATATTTATATTAAATAATTTCTGAAAGTTTTGCGGAAAAATATTAACAATTAAAAAAGTTACAATATCTTTTTTGCACTATGCAAAAAGCACAAATGCTATTTGACACGCGGTCGCTATAGTGTTAAAGTTATTTTAAATTTATAATAATTATGAAAATTAACATTTATCTATTTATATTACAAATATATGAAATTTTAAATGAAAAAAAAACATAAAATTTATATTTCATTCGTCAACTTTATGCAACTGTTTATTATGTTCGGCTAAAGAGAAAAAAAATTCCAACATATTTACGACCGGATTTGGGATTTGAGACACGATTCGCTCATCTTTAATCGCGGACTTTACGATTATTAATCCCATGGGCGTTGTCAACCCCTGACTTAAAGGGGGATGGAGATGAAGATTGAGCGAAGCTTGTCGATTATCTGTTACAACTACCGTTGAATCCTTAATGTCGTCACATATCGAACAAACAGACTGACGCATTTATATTATGCTAAATTAACTATTGAAATTATATAATTATAATTTTTTTTTGAAATTTGATATACTACTGTGATCAAAAAGTATGGTGAAATTGTCATTTAAAACTCCCGGGTATTAGGAAGGCAGTTAATTTGTATTTTTTTCCTAGATTGGTAGGACTGTATATAAAACATTTGTCAAGAGTCTGTTTGTCAAAAGGTTTAATTATCTTCGAGTTACACGTGTTTTTACAACTCTTAGTTCTTTCATCACGATAATGCACCGCGGCATACTGTATTGGTTAAGGCATACACCTTATTCGCCTGATTTGGCTCCGTGCGACTTCTGGCTATTCAGCAAACCCAAAAGGCCAATGCGGGGACGCCGTTTTGACATGATTGAGGTGATAAAAACTGAATCGAATGTCTTGAAGGATTTACTGGAAAAAGACTATTTTGACTATTTTGGATTATTTTAAAGGGAATGAAATTGATTTGGAACCATGAATGAAGAATTTACATTTTATAAACAAATTCACCTTACTTTTTGATCACAGTGTTATAACATTGTACTATTTTAATACACAATATATGATATTTTCATATACAACATATTGGTAAATATTCTCTATAGAGACGTCTGTTTAATTCAAGTTTTACTAAACTTTTGAACGTAATCCTAGACAAGCTTGTAACACATATTCCAATCAAACTTCGTATTATTATACGTTGCGATAATATCGTGTTTTGATTATAATATACGAACAAACTGACGTGTAATATTATTTATAATGTTACGACTCAATTTTATATTTTATGGTGAATTTTTAATGAAATTTTCTCTTTAAAGTTACATTTTTGCATGTCTATTTTTTTTTTAAATTATCAAATATAAATTAATGTTATATATGTATGAGACGGTGTTTTATAGTCAAAATCAATGATTTTTTTAGTCATTATATATGGTATATATATATATATATATATATATATATGAAAAAAAATTAAATATTTTAATTCTTATTGTTAAATATTTGTAATATAAAATAATTATTTTTATAATATATTATATTATTCTTATAATTTACCAAAATTTTCTCAAAGAAATTCTGTATACGACCATTAACTGAAAAACTATAATATTTTTTAAATAAAGCTCTTGGATTAGATTGAAATCGTTCGTTTTTATGCTAGTCACTATTTTCCATACATAATTTCTAAGTAAATTGCTCTCTTTTATATTATGTAAGACGGAATTTATAAAAATATATAATATAAAACGTTCATTTTCATTCTTTATAATACGTAATTATTATTTTCATATATAAAATTTTACTTAAAAAAAATAATATATGTAATGAATCAATATTATTTATCTAGAATTATTTGAATTTGAATCTTGCATAAACTCAAAATCAATCTGGAATTATTTTTCTATTTTAATTAATTATTTTATTTATTCGACTTCATCGTCACGATTTACGGTCTAGCAATTTGTACAATTCACTGATATATGGGTCAAACGTACCGCAAAACTCATGACGATGATTGGAACATAAAAAAAAAGCACAAAGGTGACCCTTCAACGTCGAATGGATGCTAGGGTTGTAAACTGGGGGTGAAATGAGTACCCGATGTAAGAAAACTTTGATGGCAATGACGACTTTGGTAATAATGTCGACGATTTCCAAGATGACGATGGTAAAATTATATATATATATATATATATATATATATATATATATATATATATATATATATATATATATATATATATATATATATATATATATATATATATATATATATATATTATGAAATAATTAATTGAAACAAAACGTGAATATTTTTGTCGAAAATAAAGCGGTTGAAAGTGCTCGTGCGAGTTTTACGCAATTTCAACACTATCGAAACGTGACGAGATGAATAATGAAATTCTTCATTATGATTCACTTCCAATAATTTGGCACTTACAATAAACGTGTGTATATAGAATATACGGCAAGTATGTAATCTTTCATATAAATATTTGATTTTATTGCCAAATATTTGCGTTTTGCGACGCACGCGCGTCGATATATATATATATATATAGTATATCGACGCGGAAAACGCACGCGATTTTACACGCAACACTTGTTTCATAACTGAAATACACGAAATTTATTCGATTTTCAGCAAATAGACGACAATTTTCCGACATTCCTTTCGTCGTACAAAGCGAGCAAATATTGCTTTCATTTCTGTTTTTTTTTTTTTGCGATTTTTTTCTGAAATATTGCGCTGACGCCGCTTACCGCAAATATTCAAAAGATTCGCGTCTCGTTTTGATCAATTTATTATGATGATAGATTATTAGAGAAAATTAATTTATATCAAGTACTTCTATATATTTATTTAAAATTTCGTATATAAATATATGTAATCATCCAATAATTATATACAGTCAAACCTTTTTTTGTGCGGTATACGAATCATAATACGACTCATTGAATTACGAAAGTGTTGCCATCACTTTTTTGCTATCAGTGTGTATGTACAGCATATTTCATTAGTCAAGCTCAATATTCTTATATATGGTATATATCGCATCAGCCAATTTCAATACATTATGCGCCGTCTAATAACTTCAGTTAGTTGCCGTCGATCTTTTTTTGTACGGTCCCCTTTTACCGCATTAAAAATTCATATGTTGTGTTAAAAAAAATCTTATAGCTATTTACGAAGTTTCTGAATATTTTTTTGTGCGTTTTTTTTCAAAAAAACGCACAAAACAAAGAATTTAGTAATAATATAATATATAAAATTATACTGATATTTTTAAAAAATATGACATATTTCAATTTTGATAAATTTGAATTATTATAGATATTTGAAATATCTAAAAAAATAATCCATGAAAAAAATGTACCGTGATTTTTTGTATTTCATTTATATCTAAAATAAATATAGAACGAAACTATAGACTATTTATAAAATGAATGTAGAATATTTCATTTTTATTCGAAACGTTTATTTGAATCCTTTATATAATAAATTTTATCCTCGTGCCACATACACACATATGAACAAAATTGAATTTTCACGTGTAACGAATGCACTTTATAAACGTGATAAAGTTTTAAAATAAAAATAAAATACATATCAATAGTTACAACAAGCGCACTGCACAAAAATTTGATTTTCCTTTGAAAAAAAAGGTATTGAAAAGGAAACCATGATGAAAATTTATCATTCATTACTTTAAATCAAAAACTGAAAAATATAAATATTGATATATGGTTATATCATTTTTAAATTATTTTAGAATATATATTTTAAATCATTTTTACAAATACAGGACATTTCTATTTTTTTTTTCTTTTCATGTTTCCAACCTTTTTTTTTATTCATCATCTAAAATATTTATTTTGGTAGAAATATTACATGATCTTACATCAGGCGTGTTATACTCGTGGCATATTGAGGGACGCAAGTTTCAACTAAAAACGTTACAAGCTTGATAATTAAAGCATCACTTATTAAACGGAACTATATATAAATTAAAAAAAAACAAAATTTACTTCTAAATATTAATTTTATATATGTTATTAAAAACAGTGCATCTCGGCGGGCCGCAATTTTCGCATTGACGAACCGCATGCGGCCCGCGTGCCTCGTGTTTAACATGTCTGCCTGACATCAATTGCATAGTAAATAAAAGACTATTTTGAATAATTTTATTAATACTTTATTATTAATATTTAAAATAAGTGATTATTAGGCATCCAATTTTTTTAAATTTATATTGCCATATATATTTAAATAATCTCAAACGTTAATCGTTAATGGTAAAAAATGCTCATTATATTAATAAGTGTGATACATTTACAATCGATAATTTTGACTATTAATAATAACATCAAACAAACCGACAATTGTAAATCGTATATAGAACAAAGGGCAAGTTGTTGACAGACGTGGAAATGCTGAATGTTTCAACATGAAGACGAATTGAACTCTTAAAGCATGATAAGTAAGTACATAAAGGAAATTCCCAGGTAACACAATAACTGATCCCGTGTCGTTCCTGTCAAATACAATTTAATTCAATCAACACCCACTATTAATCGCATTAATCGACTAACTAGTCTTTCTAACAAGGGTGCTATTTGTAACGGGTTAGAAGTTGTTCGGATCTATTTAAGCATAAAATCTCGATTCGCCAACGTAATTTCATTAACACGTTTGTTTTAATATATATATATATATATATATATATATATATATATATATATATATAACTGTGATCAAAAAGTAAGGTGAATTTGTTTATAAATTCTTTATTTATTCTTCCAAATCAATTTCAACCGTTGATAAAACGCACTTTTGTCAACGCATTTTCCAGTCCTCGAAAAAGTCGGAATAGTATTTTTCCGGTATAGCCTTCAAAATTTTCTTCGATTCGATTTTTATCTCGTCAATCGTGTAAAAACGCAATCCTCGCATTGGTCTTTTGAGTTTGCCGAAAAGCCAGAAATCGCACGGAGCCAACTCAGGCGAATACAGTGGTTGCAGAACGGCATGAGTTGAATTTTTGGCAAAAAAAAAAGTCGCGAAAAACTAATGTAATACGACATGAAGCATTATCGAGATGAAGGAACCGAGAGTTGTAAAAACACGTGTTATTGACAGTACTACCAACCTAGGAAAAAAAATACAATTTACTACGTCACTGTTCTCGAAACCCCTGAGTGTTGTCCACGGAACCTCGGGGTTCCACGGAACATAATTTTAATATATATGGTATATAATAAATCTTGAAATCATTTTTATATGATTCAACATTATTTCTTAACTGCAAAATTGAAATGAATCGAATTTTTTCTTCATAAATGAATTCAGTAATAATGTAATCGGAATACGCAATATTCCGGTTTTATGAATTTTCATCGTGCAGTTGTCAAATATGAAACCTCGCGGTTTTTTTCTTTGTTTTTCCGGATTCAAACGATAATTCCCCATGTTTTTCCCGCCTCGTCGACGTGATAAAAGATTGATGGAAGCACGTTTTATTGGAATTCGTCGGATGAAAAGGATATCATCTCATTATTTTTAAGCCTTCCTCTTTTGCTCGTGTGATAATATAATGGCGAGGATTTTCGAGCCGCACCGGAAAAGGTTTATTTATACAATTACTGGGTACGTTTTTATCCCGTTTCGGGTAATGCCAACATTTTTCTTTTTTTTTTTTTTGTTTTTCACCCTCTCATCCCTTAGCGTTTTTTCGAGTAGCCATTTTTATTTTTTTTTTGCCCCGTTCGTTCGGTTTGCTTCGCTCATTTTCGGCTTGCAAAAATTTTTTGCATTAAAAATACACGTTTAGCTTTCGTCGAAACTCGAATAATCCTTTAGCATTTGTATGTTCTTTTCGGTGTTTTTTTTAATGGATGCGAAATGTCGTCGGCAGTGTTGAGGGGTGTTATTTTTTTTTCATGTGAAAAAAAAACGATGTTTTAACGCTGATATTTTATTAAATTTGCCTTTCACTCCGAATAAAAAAAAAAACAGGTCGTATTTATGGATTATTTCGTTTTCTTCTTCGTGCGCAGTGCTGTTTTATAACTTCATTACTGTAACAAAAATATTTTTAGCTACATTATTCTACGAATAAATTTATATTAAAATTATTTTATCCCTAACAATAATACCTTTGATAAAAACGCAATTTTAATTATATAAAGAGTCTGAGCCCGTCATTGACAATTCTATATTAATTTTTACAATTTACTTAATTTTCTTTTCATACAGACGACATTCTATAATTGAACAAATAAATCATTTATTTTCTATGCAATTATGATAATATAAAAAAATTAAAGACATCTATTTTTCAACTGAAAATTTGACATTGAATCAAACTGATATGAAAATAAATATTTTCATGCTTTTCAACAAATATATTTTTGCATCAAATGTAAAATAAAATATTTCCACAATTCCTCAAGTTATAATTATAAAATATATGTTATCATAAAATTTTGATCGTTTAATATCAAAGTAAGAGAGTTTTAAAATATTTTTTCATGTAAATTTAATTTGTGTAAAGGTAGTCTAAGTCTTATATTTTATAGTGAAATAATTTTTCATTTGCATATTATAAAGATTTTAAATTGCTATTTTTTTCAATTTATGAGATGTTAGATGCAAAAGAATTAAATAGAAATATCACTAAAATTATTACGCAGTTTTTAACATAAAATAATCGATAAACATAGGAATTTTTCATCCCCAGATCAATTTTCGTCTTGGTTATTTTAAAATTCCTAGAATATTATAGTTGTAGACCGATATGTGACGACATAGAGATCAAATTTTCATAAATTGACCCAAATTTTACAGAAAACTGTTCTGCTGGAACATTCGATATTACCTCCGGAAAGATAAAATAATTTCATTGAAATATATATATATATATATATATATATATATATATATGTGTGTGTGTGTGTGTGTGTGTGTGTGTGTGTGTAAATGTATGCTTTCATATAATATTATAAATACCTTAAAAATATCGACAATTTTCAAAAAACGTCAATATTGTCCAAAAATAGAACAAAATAAATTAATAATTAATTGAGCAGCAATTTAAAATAAAATTAAATAGATAAGAAATATAATAAAAAAACGTCTATATTCATTAATATTGATTTTTAACGAAAAATTCTTCTTCAAACAATTGCAATAGAAAATTGTCAAAATAATTTAATATCGTTTATATTAACATAAAATTTTATATAAATTCTAAAAACTAACTTCTGATGACTTCTGGGAAAAGAATAAAAATCAATGATGGCTTGCAAGAATAGAAAATTTATTACAAAAACGAACAAAAATATAATTATGAAGCCAACTACGAAATAATTCGCAATACTTTAAAAAAATACATCTTTTATACTTTTTGTCGATTACTATGCCCTAAAATTAGAGTTTTTAATAATATAACGATATTAAATCACATTGTTTGTAATTTTTGGCCAGATTTCTGAAAATTGCCGTAGCAGTCAACGTGTTAAAAGTAACTTAACAACTATATACTATATATATATATATATATATATATATATATATATATATATATATATATATATATAGAAGGTAACAAGGAACGTTTTCAGTATCCGCATTCGATTAATTTTACTAGTTTCGCTGTCGAAACTTATCTATTTCGTAACATCGAACAGTTTGTCAGCTATGAAATAAATCTAGTTAATAATAAACGCATTTTCGTCAAAATATAATTTATAAAATTATATTATCCAATTTTCGGCATATCGAATGCTAAAAAATTACGTATGTACATTCAATACTCATAAATTCAAATCAAAATCCGAACTAGAATTTGTCTGTGATTTATTTTGAACGATATTCATTCCGGCAATAGTTATTTACCGATTAACAAGTTGTATTGAATGCATTAGCCGTCGTTCAATGCATTCAAAATCAACTATATATATATATATATATATATATATATATATATATATATATATATATATATATATATATATATATATATATATATATATATATATATATATATATATATATATATATATATATATATATATATACTACTGAACACAAATGTAGTAATAAAAATTGGCATTTAAACTCCCGGGATAATTAGAAAGACAGGTAAATCACGATAATGTACCATTTCATTCCGCAACCATCGTATTCGCCTGAGTTAGCTCCGTGCGACTTTTGGCTATTCAGCAAACTCAAAAGGCCAATGAGGCGACGCCGACTATTTCGAAGACTGGAAAAAGCATTGGCAAAATTCGTTTTATCTAACGGAAATTACTTTGAAGGGGATGAAATTAATTTGGAAGAATAAATAAAGAATTTACATTTTATAAACAAATTCACCTTACTTTTTGATCACAGTGTTATATTGGGTATTGCTCATTTCAATTAGCGTAATAGCGAAATCAGCTCAATTATATATGTATATTCCATTGTTGACTATTTACGATAGATGTCGTAATTTTAGTTAAAGCAACTTCGAAATCGAATAAAAAAAAACATAAAAAAACTCTCGTTTTCAAAGACTAACATTCACTAATGAAATTAGTACTTTAGTATTAAGAAAATGTGATTTATTTCGTATTTTCTTCATTGATATACATATGTTATATATCTATTATACTTACAAATCCATTAATCGATTAACACTATTTCACATTTGAATCAATTTAATTACATTTTTTTACAAATTAATTTTATTTTATTTTTTTATATAAAAAAAAATAATAGATTTATTTTAAAATTCTAAACTATGAAACATTACTAAATTATGATATAGTTCAATTTAACTGATGTTTAATCACTTAATGTTCGGTTTTTTTTTCACAAAAATATGACTATGAATATTAGATTCTTTATTTTATATTTCAAATGTACATTGTATAAAAAAATAAAAAAAATGATTTCCAGCGTCTAACAAGTGTAGATCGTTCGTGTAACATTTTTAATATATTTAACTGTATATATATATATATATATATATATATATATATATATATTACTCGTTATTTTTTTGCAGAAATATTAAATATGAATCGTTTGAAAGGAAAAAAATTGTTTAAAGAGTCTTCGTTGAAAAAAAAATAAATATACGTAACAAGAAATTATTAAATATAAAATTTTATTGGCATTTTCGACATTCGATATAAGACTCTTGGCGTCGTAAAGGAAATTCAAACCGGGATATCTTATAACATTGCCACGTGAAAACCACCCCGAGTCGGGTAACGTCGACATCGAAACCGTATAATAATAAAACGGATGAGAAATCGCTAAAAAAACGATAAAAAAAATCTTCAACGTATTACAATCTCATAAATTTAGAAAATATTAACAAAAAAAAATCTTTAATAATGAAAATAATAATGATTTAAGGTAAAAATTATCATATTTATTTCAAATTCATTAGAGCATTGTAGTCAGGCTAAATTTCTAATTTCTCCATTAGACAAGGATAAATTAGATCTTCGCGTTATTATATTATTTCGTTGTTTCAACGATGATTTATTATATATGCTGCTACTAGATGTAATATTTCACAGACAACATAATTCATCAGGCGTTCTCAACCTGTTGTGCGCGATAGTTAGAAAATCCGTAAACGGTGAAATGAAGCTGAATTCCAGACATCGAAAAAAATATAGAAAAATAACATGAAAACGTGAATTGGAGCGGAGACAGGTAGGGGGGGATGAAAAAAAAAGGTAAAATATTCGCTCGTTTTTTGTTTAAGTTCGATGCACGCGTACAAATAAATTGCAATCGTACAAAAATGTATTTTTTTTTTTTTTGTTGGAAAATGGCGAGTTTTCTTTTTTCCTCGGCGTACAAAGATTTTCCATCGTTATAATTGAACGTAATGAAAAAATATGTTAGACTCGGAATTTGAATGCAAAACTGAAAAAAAAAATACATGTAATTCATCGTGTTCAACAATATGTACAATTTTTATATGTACGTTTACAAAAAAAATATTTTATCTGTAAAAAGGAAAAAAATATTTTTTTCTCACTTAAATATTGTATTTTTTATAGTATTTTTCGTTATTTATAACTCAATACAATATAATTTGAGTATAAAAATTAAATTCACCCAGCTCTCGGTAACCAAAAAAATGCAAATCTAATTTGAACATGCAGTTTTGATATTGAGCAACGACAATCTCCATAAATATAACGCTTTCTGCACTTGAATAAATTGCACTTAACGGTTACATTACAACCATTTAAGACAAATAGAATGGGGAACGGGTTGCCATTTAACTCGTTCAAAAGTCAATTAGCACCGTCGAAGATGCCTTCGCATCCTGAAATATATCACCTGGCCTCCATTTTGAGAGAAGAGGTCCATGTTATTGCTATACACAAATACATATATGTATATTTAATTAATAATTAGTGAACATAAATAAACATCAATATTTGACTTACTACTACATGTAGCGAGGGTGACCAAGCTGGTTGATAGTCTGAGACATTTTAAAAAATTTGAATTTTTCAACATTTTGAAACACATACAGAACGATAATATTTTATTTAAATATAATATCACAAAAATGAAAAGGGAATCTAAGGGTACATTTATCGAGAACCACAAATAATCCTTCAAAGAGCCGCATATAGCTCGTGAACCGCAATTCGCCTATTCCTAATATATAGTTTGAATTATTTTTTATTTCATTTTAATCAAAATATTTATAATATAATAAAAATAAAATATTATCGTTTATATGTAAATAATTGGAAGTGATTTAATTCTAATCTCATTTTTTTTTGTGATATTGCTTTATGATCCAAAATAAAATCCGTATCTGAACTATTTTACAAATACAAAAAAAAAAAATCAAACCGATATAAACCATCAAAATCGTAACCGCAAAAACCAATTTAAAGGTGATCCTATTCCGGGGCACGTTTTCGATGAATTCCGGCCCCGCAAATCTTTCGATTATTCAACGCCCCCGAAAAAGTCGCACTGACACCGTGGGGCACGCTGTTTGCACAAAAGGCGATCCCGTTTCATATTTATATACAGGCGTGTCGAGTACATTATTACGTTTGCCGGGGCACGTTCGGACCAATTTGGACCCCACGATGCCATTTTGTAAATTGCCGAGACCATTAACGGCCCCGGGCCCCCGTTAATTGACGTCGGCGAAAGTGCCGTTTTGCAAGTAAACGATACCTCGTAATTGAAACACAATATAAAATTACTATATAATTGTCTACGTGTATGCTTCTAAGGTTTCCGCACCCAGAATCTCGGTCAGAATCCCCGACCGTCAAAATCCTAACGGCCTCGAAATTCCGACATTGCACAAAATACAACTAATTCTAACAATTTGTTCGTGAAATATTATAGACAGTTGAAAATGATTCATAATTGTATACTATCATGAATAATTAATATACAATATGAACTTAATATTATCTTTCATTCTCTCGATCAATCTTTTGTTGCTGAAAATTTTCATTATGATTTTGAATTTTATATATAATACTTAATTCACTAAATACTCCAACCAATTTATGGGTCGCTGAAGACATTCAGCAATTCTTATTGCTGAAACGAAACTTCCTTCTGTCATCTTCTTCACTTGATAGATTCTTCCTTTTCATTCTTACCCAATGTCTTTCGTCATTTTTTCAATCTGACTTTTTCTTCGCTATGAACAATATATTAAAAAAGGTTTCTTTTATATTATATTATAATAATTTTATATTATAGATTATATCTATGAAAACTAACTATGAGATTTCTTAATATAAAACTTTAAAAAAATATTTATAATATATAATTTATTCACAAATTCATATATTAATCATTTTATTTTACATGTATATATAATATATATACAAGGAAAAAAATTCTATTTAAATAGTGAATTTTAAGAGAAATCCGATATGTATATTTTTGATTGCCCTACGGCAGGCATTTCAAATACGAGGCCTGCGAGCCGCATGCGGGCCGCCAATGCGAAAATTGCGGCCCGTCGAGATACGTTGTTTTTGATAACATATATATATATATATATATATATATATATATATATATAATAATCATTCATTATTTATTAAATTTCTTCGTCTAACAAACACAGAAAACAGAGTGAAAATTCGACGATCGCACGAACACATCCAAAAGGTTATTAGATACGGACTAAACTTGAAAATCTTATAAAGTTTCGAGAATTTTCATGCAGAAGTGCCCAACTATATTGCAAGTTTGTTTAGAAACTCATTTAAAATGAACGTATCTTCGTGTTCGTGTCCAAACAGGTTGAATAGTCTTTTTTTCTTATTGAAAGCAATGAAAAGGTTCAATATTTTAGATTAAATAAAATCATTTTTGATACGTGAAATTATAAAATTAATTTTCATCGATTATGAATGAATTTATTTTAAAATTTATTATGTCGTCTATTTGTAGAGTTTATATATATATATATATATTTTTTTTTCATTATCTATTATAGAATATTAATCGAGAGTTAATTTCGATATATTATGAAAATGACGCTATATAACTAATAAAATCAATATTGATTCAAATAGAATATTATTCAAACAATTCGGATCGAGCAAATATTGCTTTATAATTAGCTTAACGCCGTCGAAAATTGCCGTTTTTCGATGAAATGACTTTACGAATTTTTAATTACTGTAATTGCGTTTCTTTTTTTTTAATCCAGGACTAATTACCATCCGAAAGATATAATTCGTCCCATTTAAAAGCATAATGAGATAACAACACATTCGCCACAATGCAACAAATCACTCCTAATGCATTTTTCATTACGGTATATATTTTACGTGAAACGCACACGCAAATATGAATATGTATATACAGCGTGTGCCGCGAAAATCGGACCGCTTTTAATACGATATATACGATATTTATTATCGCTACGTATAATAAAAATGATAAATATTGCCGTATTATATTTACGTTTCAACCGGTGATTCTTCATATTTTTTTTCAAACGATTAAATGTATATAAAGTCAAACCTGATTTTGAACCGTAGAAAAAACATCGCACAAAAAAAATATTCAGAAACTTGAAGAAAAATTTTAACATAACATAGGATTTTTTGAGGAGGACCGCATAAAAAAAGGTCAGCGGTAACTAATTGAAATGGCGCATTATGTATTGAAATTGGCTGAATATATATGTAAGAATATTAGGCATGACTAATGAAATAAGTTGATACAATGTGTACATACACACTGATAGCAAAAAAAAGTGATGCCAACACTTTTGTAATTCAATGAGTCGTATTGTTGTGATTCATATACCGCACAAAAAAAAGAATCGCACAAAAACAGGTTTAACTATATATAATATAAATGAAAGTCAAATTCAAACCAAACCAAAAACAATTTTTATTAATTTTTGAACGATATTATTTAATAAGAATATAAACGATTTCGATCGCATTCAATATATATTTATTGTATTTTAAAATTTTCGCGTCACACAATTCACCCTATATAGTGTTTTATTCTTATTTTTCTCACGTATCCAATCTTCTAAAAGCGTCATTTATCTAAATACATACGCGAAAGCTTTTCAATTTCATTTCTTTTCAAATTAATATCGCGCGTTTATGGCGTGTAAGAAAGAATGCTGAAATATTTTCACCAAATTATGATGATTACTTTACAGCGTTAACTTTTCTTTTTATCTTTTTTACATAATATTTCACACCTTTTAATAAAATCATTAATTTTATTTAGCTTGTGTGTGTATTTGAAAATTATTATTTTTTTATTCAAATTGTTCTATTGATTGAACAAAAAAAAAATAGTTGTAATCTCGCATATCGTGTGTACGCGTAGAATACACGATAAGCAATAAATTGAATAAATCTTTTTTTCTTTGTATAATTAAATAAAGCTTAATTCATTCGGATGTTGAACGTTTTAATTGCGAATGAGATAAAACGATTTGTTCCGATCTAATTTTGTTGCGGAGTGCAGAGAAACGATGCTGGCACTTTCGTGTTTTGCTGCACTTTGCGCACATTTCAATTAATTTCGAAATTGCGCAAAATCAAAATTGTACATGCGCAATTTAATCTTTGGAAACTTTTTCTACCGAAGACACCAATATTATATTTTGATTTTATATATTACATATGTGCGGTGTGTCACAGTGTAACGTTGACCGATTTTTGAATACTCATTTTCAATATTCAAAAACGGCTAATATGTCTAATATTGTATAAATTAATAGTCATTTTCATGTCTATTCAGAAAATTATATTTATTTTGTTTAATTTAATATTTATCAAATTAAATTTAATTATAATTGATTTGAACTCGTGACAAATGTTATCATTATTCAGTCTAAACCAAGGGTGAACAACCTTTTTGGGTCAAAGGGCCAATTCAAATTTTAAATTTTTTTGGCGGGCCACACAAACTACAGTGATAAAAAATTAAGGTGAAATATATATATATATATATATATATATATATATATATATATATATATATATATATATATATATACAGTCGTGTGAAACTGTGATTTATCGACTTATTCTACGACTTTGAAATTTTTGAATTACAAATAGAAAATTGCGAAACAAATTGAAACAATTAAATTTTAAGGTGATTTAAATTATTTTAATACAGTTAAAAAGTAGAATTTCTCCTCTTTTTAATTCGTCGATTAAAGTCGAAAAGTCGATAAAATAAATTCAATTCTAAAAATGCTTGGCGGACTGCATAAAAGTGCTTCGCGGGCCGCATATTGCTCACCATCCACTGCTGAACAAAGGACTCTTCAAGCTTCTTCTATTCGTCTCTATCCGATGCCTTCTTCATCCAATTAATTCCATACATCTTTATTCTCTTAAACTCGCTTAGATAACAGTTTAACACTTCTTTCGTCCATTTTACATCATTTCTCCCAACTACGTGTCCAGTCAATTGCCATTTCAGCTTTTAATTCTCTCTATCAAATAGTATATTTTCATTATTTTTCATCTAATTATATCAATTATATCCTTTTTATTCCTCGTTAGGCATATTGTAGTTTTTACACGTAAACACAGTTCATACTCCATGTCTCACTACCATACGTAAGTACCAAAAGTTCACATTGATCAAACACTTTTCTGCCAATCTCCTAAAAATCTACTATTGTACTTCTAATTTATACTATAAAATATTTTTTCCCAGATAAACAATATATATATATATATATATATATATATATATATATTATATGTAGTTATCGATATTAGCATTCATCGTATAACTGTTTGTAGGTTTTCCATTAACATGGCAATAGCTGAAGAGAAAACCTTCATTTTATTCGAGGGCACGAACCCTCCCTTGATAATCACGCGACCCTCAATCGCAGGGGGAGGGGGCAATGATGGTGGTGAAAACCGCTTTCCCTGATTTTAATTGCGCGATGCTCGCGAGGAGGCTTTGCGTAAATTCACGCTGAATGCTTCGTGCACTATTATTTAATACACAACGGATAGCATGGAAACGTTTCATCTGTGGCTGCAAATGTTTCTTGCACGTGTATAATGATATATATATATATATATATATATATATATATATATATATATATATATATATATGACAGTAAATGATATTGCTATCCAACATCACGTACAACTAACACTTGATTTAATGAAAATAACGTACTTCCGCATCACAAATCATACGATTTTACTAAAAGCTATCTTATAATTGTCAATATTTCAATTCGAATACTGGATTATTCAATATTAGTTTAGACTCTATTAAACGTTCATACGTTTGGTCACCCTTGTTCTCATGTCATCACTAGGACAAGGGTGACCAAGCTTTTTGATAGTCCGAGTCATTTTTCAAAATTTGAAATTTTTGGGCGAGTCGCAATTTTAAATACGTATTAATTTTTTTTTTATTCATTTAAATAAAAATACGAAATGTGTGTATTGATTTTAAATAATAAAAATTAAACACGTTTATTCTATTTGTGATATTTTTTTTAAATTTGGTGACTTCTAAGTAATTATTTTAAATGTTGGTTGTTTAATACTAATCGATGTTTGGATTTCATGAATTAAAGTATAATTTGTTACAACGTTGCACTTAGTCTTTCACATTTGTTGTCAGTAATATGAAAGGCATTTTGAAACATATTGGAAATTTTTGTTTTCAAATATAATAACACAAACATGAAAATGCGAACTCGGGTACATTTATCAATAGCCAAAATTAATCTCCTAAAAAACCGCATGTGGCACGCGAGCCGCAGTTCGGCCATTCCTGAACTAGAATATCTCTATGATTAAATTAATATATTTACATTATTATTGTGTTTATTATAATGTTTTCCTTTACATTTTCATCGTATTCACCTATTCAGTCTTTCAGCTATATCTATATTAACTATCATAAAAAATAATAATAATTTACAAATTATAATAATACAATCTCTATATATTAAATTATATTATGAAAAATATAATACATTGCAAAATTTCTTTAATTAGTTCATTGTGAAATATTTTCAGCTGAAAACAGACTAATTCACAAATCACTTTCGATACTTTAAAAATATATACAATACGTTCATAATGAAAAAGCACTAAAAAATAAAACGAACAAACCCAATAAAATCGGCGCCGAAATTCGAACGGTTATTTTATTTCAAAAGTTTAACTGTTTTACAAAAGTTTTCTTTCACGATTTCAGAACAATGAACGCGAAATATAAAACGGATACATCGTTCGAATCGTAGAAAACAATAATAATAACTTTCAGTTAAATTACAAACGGATTTAATTTCCCTCTTTCAACACAAGAAAAAGCGGTTTCGTATTCTTCTCGACCATTAATTAGATATTATTATACAGCCACCTTGGTTTTTTTTTTTCGATTCTCCATTTAAATTTTTTTTTTTGTTCATGCACAATGAACGTTAAACTTTTCCAACTGCACGTTGTAAAAATACTCGTTATTAAGTAATTGAATATTTCTCGTGTTTGTTCCTATACATTGTATAAATACTGCTTTTTGATATGAAAAAAATCTTTATATTTTCAATTTATAAAGATCATCACTTTTTTGATGTATATATATAAAAAAAAATATCCAAATAAACTAGAAATGGATGCTTCAAAAGTTATGCATATAAAATTCCAATTTCATATACACCGACTAAAAACCATCTGGAAAATTGTACAACATTCAAAATATAATAATAATAATAATATAAAAATAATAGCAATTACCGCATGCAGCGTAAAATTTTACGCATGCTCGCTTGTAATGTGGCGGTGCCGCGTTTTAACAAAGACGAAAGGATATGAATTTTATGTAAATATTTGTGTAAAATCATCGACATTATTAAAATCGCTCAGATAGGCTTGAAAACTAATTGCTATTCATTTTCCATAATAATAGTACACAGTTTATTTTAATAACTTACTGTTTCATATAATATTGGGGAAAACTACATGTTTCAATTTTCTATGAATATATATATATATATATATATATATATATATATATATATATTATTCAAAATATACTGCCAATTATAATAAAAGCTGCACAATTATTTTTCTTAAATGTTTAATAAAAAGATTAAATGTTAAATTACATTTATTCGTGTTAAATCTGTTCAAGTAACAAACTGTTTCACAAATTAAACTTATAAAATGAACCCCCCCCCCCAACACGCTAAACGCACTCAAACACAACAGACATCAATCCTTTTCATGAATTTTCAATTTAAATTAATATTTTATGCATTCAAATTATGCTAAATGCGACCGAGCAAGAATTAATTCATCCAAAACAAAGGATGGAATATAATTTAACAACATCACGAAGAATTCTAACAACGTTTTAGTTAAAATAAACCGTTAGTTAAATTACAACTATATATATATATATATATATATATATATATATATATATATATATATATATATATATATATATATATATATATAATTAAATATTATTTATATGTTACAATTCTATTTTTCTATGTTAAATTAGACAATATTTGTATTTAATATATGAATTAGTTGATATTGATATTAAAATAATTATTACTAGACTATTATAATAATTTTATCAAAGACAATTGGACCCGTGAATGGATTCTCACACCTTTTATTACACATATATATATATATATATATATATATATATATATATATATATATATATGTATGTATATATATATATATATATATATATATATGTATGTATGTATTTATATATATATATATATATATATATATATAATTTATTAAAATTAAATTGAAAATATGATAAAAAATAATATAAATTAACAATTCATCTGTCGATCATTAGCGTAATATTTTATATATATGATTACGTTAACGTGAGAGCGTGAGTCGTTCGGCGTGCAGCGTCGTCGTCGTCGCGCGACGGCGCTAGCATTTTATATATATATATATATATATATATATATATATATATATATATATATATATATATATATATATAATTGGTAATCATCAATTTTAATTTAATATTTAATACTGTAATCTCAAAAGGATACCTCTATATCTTTTCGAATCACTTGCACAATTTACGAAGACAAGATATCTTCTATCAGAATGACCCAGGATTATATTTTAAGAGATTTCTCATAACATGGTAAGAGTAAACAAGTTTCTTCGTTTTAATGAATATCATAAGCACCCTTTTCTCTATATTGATTTTTGAAGCACCGTTGAATTGGTGACTTATTGGATATACGAGATTCATAGAATTTATCTGAAAGGCATCAAATCTTCTTAATGTGTTCCACATAAAATTAAATAAGAAAAGCAAAATTGGAAAAACGCAATAATTCAATATTAAAAATATTATTATGTTATTATTATAGAAAATTTTTTCTTCAATTTGCTAAAAATCAATAAAATGATACGACTGTGATATAATAACTATTATTATATATATAAATTTTATTATTTTTAAGCATTCTATAAGTACTCATTAATAATTCTATCAAACGGTAACGATGTAAAATATATACTAAATAATGATGATATTTTCTATTCGGATAACAAATGGCGAGTTTCAATTTCACGTTAAAAATAAATAGACTACGTGCTCGAATTACACGTCAAAACAATATTAAATGTCAAAACGAAAATATTTTAAGTCACTACACGATATCGTATTTTATGACACAAATATTATTAAATTCGCACGATTCAAACACTCTTTCCATTTTCCCAGTTCGATTTTGTACGTCGCCTTTTTGCTGTTTTTTTTTTTTTTTTTTTTTTTTTTTGAACGTGGGATGAGAACAGTCGGCGACAAGGAAAAGCGTTATTCCACGATTAAATTTCATCTTAGATTATAGAGAAGACAGGGAACGTTCGTTCGCCATCGACAAGTTCAACTTGGACGTTGGATTTATGGCGTTAATAAATCAATTCGACTTGGAAATTCAATGCACGAGAGAAACAATTAATAGATTGAACTTTGCGAAGAACCGGATTCGACCGCGCCTTTAATCCTTTACCGCCAAACGTTACCCTCCTTTGGGGATTTTCTTTTCTTTATATTTTTTTTTCTTATCTTCCTCTTCTTCTTCTTCGCCATTATTCTGCCCCTTCGGATAACCGGAGGGAAAAAAGTAAATAACCGCGATACTGATTAAATTTCTATTCATTCAGACGAATGATTGGAAAACAAATCCGAGATGGAATACCGTTTATTTGCATCGGTTTCCGAGTATTTCAAAAGCAGCACACATAATTCGGAATCTTGTTTCTGAATCTATCGTAAAGGATTCGAATGTTTAATTAAAATTTTATATTAAATATATGTGAAAGCGAATTCATCTACTAAATAAATAAAGAGAACATATTTTTAATATTTATATCAAAAAAAAATACCTTTATTCTGAATTGAGCGTTTCAAACATGAACTATGGATAAATATTAAAAAAAAGTCTTTAGTCGCATATTGAAAATGAAGGATATTCATTAAAAGAAAAACACTTTATATCAATTCTTCCTTTCTTTCCTTCTATAGTAGACAGCGTTTTATGATGAAAGATGAATATATCAAAAATCAATAATTAAAATGGCATTCCTTTCAGATTGATGTAGTCTATACATGCACATTTTCACTGAAATCTGAAATCGATTTATAACGAAAAAAATTCCATCTCCACATTTTTGATATAATTTAATATTTCATTTTTTACGCTGTAAAAAAATTCGATCAAAGTTCAAATGACTTCAAATTATCATTCGACCGTTATAAATGCATCAAAGCCCACACACGATATTTTCTTTTAGCCGGTAGACGACTAATTTCATTCCCGTCACTAATCTAATATGCAGTGCATTCATTAAAACTGGTAATTGAATTTTCTTCACTTTTACGAGTCACATGACACTCTAACGTCTGTCGAAAAAGTGTCATAATTTTTCCGAAGGCTATTTTCCCGGATATTCACGTTGAAAACTCCATAAGGTCACGCGTGGTTATTATATGAGACACGTTTGGTCTTATGGGTCAAGTAATACCATTAGCCAAACTGCATATCCGGTTTAGTCGTAAACAATTTAATAATAACGATCTAAACGTCCCACGTATAAAAGTGCATGTTATGCATTTTCCCTTAAAAAACCATAAAATTGCATCAGACTTTATTAAATTTTTGTACGTTATTTTCTAAATTTAGAAAAATAAAATATTTTTCACTACAAATGTTATATATAATATATAAAAAAGAAATTTTGTTGCATAATTAACAATTTGACTATGAAGAAATCATTAGCTTAATAAATAATAAATAGTAAAATATTTTTTTTTACCACTTAATGCTTTTTTTAGACGAGCGTTGCTCGTGTGCGCCACGCGTGCTCGATTGCACTAACACGAGCCCTGCTCGCACGTCTCAACTTATTTCTAATTGTTAATAATACATGAACGATCTACACTCGTTGGACGCTAGATATGATTTTTTTATAAAATCTACATTTAAAATATAAAATAAAGAATCTAATATTCATAATCACATTTTTGTTAAAACAACGAGAGCTTTAAGTGATTAATTGAAGTCGCCAGTTCTACATATGTTAAATTAAAATTCAACATATAATATAATAAAGGATTAATTCGAACAAATATAGAAGAAAATTTAGATAAAATCGATATTTCCAATCACTCTCAACACGTCGTAAATCTATAGTCAATATAAGTCCACGGTCTGAACGTTAAGCCAATAGGTAGCCAAAACGCTAATAAAACAGACATGCGATAACCTTTAGCCGCCGGCCATAGTTTAGAATCTCTCCATCGAAGCCTCGGACAAACTAATAAAATTGAACGACCACTAAATCTGGCGCGGTTGCTGAAAGAAAGTGGCGAATTTAGATCGAATACAAGGCAGATCTTTATAATATATATATATATATATATATATATATATATATATATATATATATATATATATATATATATATACCCGAACCGGGCACGGACAGTGGTTGGCGTACGACTCTAATTGAAACTTTATCGCCAACGTCGATGTTGACGAATGACACGTAACAGTGTACAAAATAAATAAATAAACAAAACGTGGCGGCACGGACTCGTAAAGCGGATGCGAGTCGCGCCATTAACCCTTTATCGGCCGGGTATGAAACAATATTGCGTGTAAACAGCCACTGTTGCTTGCCGACAGCGTTACCTCAAAAATATAAAAAATAAATATACGAATATTTTTATATTTCTTTATAGTGCAAAAGTAACATTGATATATACCATATATTTATATATATTCTACAAGATTATGACTATATATTTTCCTTATAATAGATGCATTATGTTTAAATCTTAAATTGTAATATTATATTTAAAAAAAAAGACTTTTATAATTTAATATTTCACTGTAAAAAGACACTCTCAGATTTTTTTACATATAAAAAATTCTATATACACTAAGAACAGAAGGCGACATTTATGGTGGTGAACTCTCGTCGGTTGGTGACACGATGACGGGGATGCAGACCGGAATCATTAATTAATAATTATTCCCAACGAGCCTGCGTCTCCGCTCATTAGGACCCGGGACGAGCATAACCATCTTCTCATACCCCAAACATCCACCGGCATCGCTTAATACTAAAACTCCCAAAAGACTCGCCGTCTTAAAAACAGATTTCTTTTTTTTTTTTTTTTTTTTGATAATAAAAATTTCCTAGTAATTATTATTCATAACGTTTTCAAATTCAAAATTTTTAAATAATATTAATATTAAACCTAATGACACTTTTTATATACCTATTCCTACCGTATACGGTCAAAATGTTCGGTCAAATAAATATTTTTTTTTTTATAATAATCAATTTGTTCGAATATTCACAACCCAATCAGGATTTCAGACCGTCTCTCGTGTTTCCCACTCTCTGTCTCTTTAATCTACGTTGCGTTATTAGACACCCTCAAATTGAATAATATCACCTCTTCCGTTAATGCAATCGACCATGACGTCGCCGTTCTCACTTAGTGCTCAAATTCAATTATGAATTAAAAACGAGTTTAAATATCAACGTGGACTATCGTGCGCTTCCTAAATCATATATTTTATATAGCTATTTACCTGACCGAACTGAAATTGCCCAAACAAGCGTTAACAATTTACATATACATAACATACCATATATACCGTACAGTGTGAGCACATGTGTAACAGACGGAGAAAATTGAGTAAATTTAAATTTGGGTAAATTTTCATCTTTTTTTTTCATATATAAAACAGAATACAACTATGAATATCATATTTTGATATATAGGGGAAGTAGAAAAAGTTTTTTTTTTCGTCACCCGATAACTGGTACCATCGGACGGTCTGCAAAGCGCGTAAATAATTCATTCGCAAAAAGATTCCGCCAGAAGCGACTTGGTTCCGAGGATCCACAATGAAACCCACTACTTGCCGGCAACTAATAATTAATCGAATCGACCCAAAGGGGTCGAACGCACCCGGGCCGAAAAAAAAAAGGGAAAATGACTAACGGATTCGGGAGGTAGGGGAGGAAAAAAAAAGAAAAACCCGGTCGGAAACGACGAAAAAAATCCGGACGGACTCCTGTGGTGTAATTTGTCCGATAAAAAGTTCTAAAGCTCCAAGTTTTCTCGTTAAAAATACATACATATATGTGTGTGCGTGTGTGTGTGTGTTGTAGGTAAGTAGACACACGTGTGTGTACTAGTATATGCACATATCAGTCATTCTCAAACAAATTGACATAACACACTATTTAAATAAGTTAAACGATAATATAGAAAATTAATATTTAATAAAAAAAATATATATATTATACAAACTGAAATATTCCAATATATTTATATATACGTTTGTATTCGTATTTTATATTCTATAAACATCAGATACTGAGACAAAAACTTTTATATATGGCATAAAGCTGGCAATTTGACACTGAAAATTAAATCTTGCTTTAGTGCACTAACTTACTTTATTTTATAGCAAAAAAAGATGGCACAAACTAGAAAACGTGTCGGCTAATTAACGGCAAACTTTCATCGTACCAAAAACGTCCCGATATTTTTAAATTATATTATTATTAAAAAAAAAAAAAAATATATATATATATATATATATATATATATATATATAACAAATTCTTTTCGAGTGCTCTAGTAAATTTCACAGATACTTCTCTTTAGAGCAGCGGCACTATTTTAGGTCCAAGTCACATATGACAACTCGATAATTTCAAGATATGGGTCATCAGATATAATTGTTTTATATATTATACAAACACAATTAAATTTGTGTTGAAATTTTTGAAATAATCACACAATCACTAGCAAAAATTTTCAATTGAAAAACTGCTTAATAGATTATAGTTTTATCGTTGAACTTGGTCTCGTTAATGAGCGATGACCATCAGAAATGAACGGTATCTTGGGTGACGTCTTCTGCCTGCAGAGCAGCTCAAAATGTAAATTAAATGTTGAACGGGGGATGATGGGGATGGATGGGCGGTTTCGACATCGCAACGATGGCAACGACGGTGTTAATGGGGTGGTTTCTCATCGCCGCGTCGCCCGAAATGCTCGTAAAAAATAACGTTTCAATTAGAACCCATCCCCAAATTTAGGATCCGTTTAAATATGTAAAAGCTCCACGAGAAAATCCGTCACGATCAGCTAACACCGCCGAAATAAAATGTTACGATTAAGTAATGACTTATTACACGACGACCACGCAATTTTAAATTACACAGTTTATTATATATATATATATATATATATATATATATATATATACATATATATATATATATATATATATATATATATATATATATATATATTTTAAATCGATTTTATATCTCAATTAAAAATTCTTCGTACATACACAAATAGAACTGAATCTCATAAACTTATAATAAAGTTTCACCTTTTTCGAATTAAATGAATAACAATGAAAAGCCAAATAAACTCGAAACTAATGGCTCCAGAAGACAATAAAGTTTTTCGACAGCTCCAATGTAAATTCTAAATGAATAAAATATTGACCCAAGTTTCAAGACGCCGATTTATTTATTTTTTTTATTAAAAATAATATTTTTTATACATTATATATTACTATTTTACTTAAATTTTTACTACAAGCTGAATAACAATATTACAGATATCGTGAAATACAATTATAAATTACTGTTCCATATTTAACCAATATTGATTTTAGCAATCGATGCACGTTTTTAAAGCGTGAAAAGCTTTTTTCGTGTTACGTGTTATTATTTTTAACCCTTTACCCGCATCTTATATTTTATTTATATCACAAACTATCGTTGTAAACAATAAAAATCGCTGATGAATAAATTATTATATCGTTTTATATAATTTTCATATAAATAATGGTATGTGTATGTGTGTGTGTGTGTATTTTTGCAAATGTATGGACATAGGCGATAAAACTTAATATCATCCACCTTTTTAATATCTAATTAAAACTTCAACGTCGGTCTTTAAATCAACTTAATCACACCGACGAACGAAATCGGCTCGCAATAAATATTACAATAAAATTTAACGATCGTCCCGAAATACGACGATGAGACTCCTACGAATTATATCTGGAATCCTGGAAAATAAGAGCCTCGATTGCGATCTTCTTCTTTTTTCTATCTTTTCTTTTCTTTTCTTTTTTTTGCTTTTCCCTTAAAGTGTTTAAAGTTTTTCGAAGCGAACGAAGTGGGGGAGAAAAAAAAACAAGTCGTACACAACAAGCGAAGAAGAAGAGAAACTGCAAAACACGAGCAAGGAAACTCACGAGCTATTTGCTAAAGACCTCATAAATTAGAACCCGTTAGATAACACCCTATAAAAATAAAGCGAGAGTGAGTAGGGGGTGATATTTTTTACTTCTTCTCTTTCTCACTCTCCCTCTCTCTCTCTCTCTCTCTTCGGGAAAGGCGCGAGTGTAGGGAAAATTATGGGAAATACGTGGGGTTGAGAAAAAGCCGTATCGTTCGACCGATTCGAATACACGTGTTATACAAAGTGCAAATGGATTTATTTCTAGTATTTTTGAATAATTAAAACGATCCTGCATATTTTTATACTTTCATAATAAAAAAAATCATTAGAAAATATATATTATTTATTCATTATAACCGACTAACGAAATGATAACTTCAACGCTTACCTTAAAATCATTATATATAAATTAATGCTGTCTATTTATCAATTTTTAATTTAAAATTCTTCAATTAAAATAAAAAATCATCACAAAATTTGACTAAGCGTAAAAAAAGACGACACTTTAAACATAAATTGTAACTTGTATGAACTATGATTTAATTTGTATATCAGGTTTAGTCGTCAATTAATTAACGATCGTATTAATATTTAAAAATGCGATTCACATGCAAAATACGTATATTTATTGTGCGCGTTATTTTATGATAAATTCCATTCTTCCGACTGCGAAATTGTGCCGCATTGTATTTTATAAATTATTCATATTTAAATTGATGGCTTGCAATAATTCTTCGGTGCGAAATTAATTCATATTTTTTGAAACGAAAATTAAAATTATTTTTGCCGCGGCGGTGGCGTTTTTAATTCAAAAAAAAAACCGTTAAATTATTATTCATTTTGCGGCGCTAAGCGAGAGAACGAAAAACACGACCATATATATATATATATATATATATATATATATATATATATAGTATTTGTGTTTGTATGTGTAGGCACGTGTGTGTACGAACATCCCTTTACGTTAACGTGTGAGGTCTAAACGAATTTTTCCGGCTTTTCATCGTGGAAAATTGAGGTTTTCCAAGTGTTTACAGCGTCGAAAAATGATTTTTCAATTGAAAATCACGGGGAAATATGTTTACTTAAAAAAAATTCCGCTATATTCGTTTTTTTTTTTAGAATAATTTAAAATATTAAATTATTCCCATTTTATCTCCTTACGTAACAAATGATTTGAACGAATTCATAAAAATACAAATTATCAATAATATTTAATAAATCACAAATCTTGATATCACTGTAAATTAATTTGAGATTGATAATCGTTAAATATGAAATTAACCACTTAGCACTTGAAAAAATATAAATCAACTTAAAAAAAAGATATCTTTCATAAATCGGTTGATTACACTTAACACTATACCTACCGACACTTTTTATATATCTATTCTTACCGTGTATGAACAAAATAAACGGTCTATATAAAGTAGTTATTATTTTTATTATTGAACGCATATAATAATTAATTTGTTGTTGATGAATTAATAAATAAATTAAATAACATTAATAAAACAGTAGTTATGCAATTTTATGGTTGTAGTGATAGATTTAGATTTAAATGCATTTTTTTTTTATGAATAGATTAAAATGATTTTTATAGAAATATTTAATTAATATATTTTCAATGCATGAAAAGAGTTTTCCCGGTGACGATTTTGGGAAAAGTGCGCTTTTCCCATTCGTTAGTTACGCCCCCACGGCGCCGGCAGAGGATTTTCAATATTGTGCGAGCCCGTCCTGGGGTGGGGGTATAGTTGCACGTGGCGCGGGTGGGCGGGACGCTGGTCGCGTTCGCAGGCCACGTGCCGGCGCATCAACGTAGCGCAACGGCAAGGCACGCGTACAACGGACATACCTCTTTTGGGGATCTGCCTGGCGGAGACGACCGCTGGCAGCGGCGATAAGATAGAAATCGCCAGCTGCACGATGGGCAGCAGCGTGAGCAGCGGACCACCGCCGTGGCGCATGGCTCAAGCGCCTGCCGCCATTTGTGTGCGCTGTTGGCGATCGGGATCGCGACGGTTGACCCTCTCGCTGTCGGGAGAGCCACGACAAACCTCGTATCGACCGGCTCGACCGCGCCACGGACCGACTCCCCGGCTCGCTACCGACTGCCGGCAACGCCACACTAGCGCCACTTTGCTCACGTGCGCGCGCAAAACGCACACACATATCCACCGGCGTTTTCACGCACGTGCACATGCACATACACTCGGATAAGCCGGCGGATCCTATAGCGTTTAATACGAACGCACGCACACACGGCGAAGGGCGCGTACGTTTCTTACGTCACCAAAAGCACCCCGAATACGAGGCGAACGCTGAAAAAGCTCGACGACTAAATCAGCAGGGTGTGTGTTAATATCACGCCTTGGACACGCTTTTTTCCTGAAATTTGTATTAATCGACGTTACATCTAAGTTACAATTTCCGAAAAAGAATTTTCTTCCATTCATTCAGTGATCTTTACAAGGACATTTATATTTTATGCATTTTTTGTATCTATTTATGAAAATAAACATTAGTTATTAATATTTTTAATTGAATTTCTTTGAAGAACAAAACTGTTATTGACTAAAATCGTGTGCTTCAAATAACTATCTCTTTGAATTCAAATAAATTACATTACAATTCTATTTTTTATAATAAAAATTATAAAACGCCTTCGTAATTAAAAAGACTATAAAGATAGCTACACTCTTAAAATTTGAAATCAATTACATTTTCTTTAATAAAAAAAAAACATATTTCGTATAAAAATTCAAATGTTTTCTTTGCATAAGCCCTTGTCTTAGATTAATTTTTAACCCAAGATTTTTTTTAATATTTTCCATCTTTGCATTTAGAATATTTAAAACAATTTATTTATTTTTGATTAAATTTTCTATAATTTTATTGTTCATTGACAAGATCAAAATACGTATCTTAAACAAGGCCGAGACATGAATCGTTTTTCATATTATTAAACAAAGGTGTGCTTAAAATCAAAAATTTTCTAAAATCTCTCCTATATATGTGCGCGGCGAACCGTTTGCCTCTTGTTTATCTGCGTAAAGTCTACGATTGACCAAAGTTGCCGTGACGTCACGGGGTCAAAGTTTCGAATGTAAAAATGCGAATCGACTGCAACGCGAAGGCGCTTTAATTACTCCAATGACCCGCGACCCACGACTAATGACCCGGGAATACCCGACCCCATTAACTGCAAATAAGTGGAAGACAACCCAGCTAAACCGCCCACTTTGCCCCCAACTTTCACCTACCCGTTCCCATTTTCCCATCTCCCATCAACCCTACCGTCGTAACCCTTTACGTTGTACGCTTCAGACTTTCGAATCCTTGTACATGAATAAAATATAGACGCTCACCGCTCAACATATATGAGTATAGATTTATTTGCTAACTTGTGTGTAGCTTGTGTGCGCAAAATCCCTGACATTCGCAAAACATGCTTTTTGACATTTCGAATTTTTATTTAGATTTGCCCGCTCGATATCATAAAAATTATATTTTTTTTTTTCTTTTAACACAACATCCGATATTTTTAACATTAATAAATATTACAGAACAAAAACTGGGATATTTCATATACATCAATATCCCAAATTGATGTAAACATTTAATTTTCCTCTCTCTTCAATATCATTGTATTTTACACGAGAATAACTATATAAACAAATAGCTGTATCGAACACTAAAATTGTTAATTTTATAAAATACATAAATTTTCAAACAAAAAGTTAAAAAGATAAATTATTAAAAAAAAATTAATCTATCTATTTTTTTAATAATTACATGAATAATTAATAATTTATATGAAATAAAACAACATTTATAAAACAATTTTCTCTTTATTTAGAACATATAGTTAAACTGTAATATAAAGTGTCTCATAACAATATTTAAATTAAATATTTAAATTTATCACATATATAAGAATATAATAGACGCATCTATTTTACGAATTACAATTACTAGACATGTATTTTCATTACTGAAAAATCGTACATCATTTTTGTTCTCACTGCATCATCGGGCGTTTGAATATAAAATATGTAATTTCATCTCAATTTAATCTAAAATGGAGTCACTTTCTATACATTAAAAATCACTATGAACCAAATTCGTTTTTTTTTATTTCAATTCAAAAAATAAACTTATATCTCTTTCAGTATTCATCAAAAAAAAATTAAAACTTAGTAAAAATAATTTAAAAGTTTCCACTATAAAAACGTTGATTTTTTAATGGAAAACGAAATAACATTATATAATATCAATTTTTATAAAATTTCTTAAACCTAAATCCCCTACTTTAAAAAACCACCGTACGCCACTGCTTTAGATACCTCGTATATTTTTACATAAATCACGTTTCTCTTTGTCAGAATAAAAAAAATATATATATATATATATAAATATATACGTAAAATTTTCTAATCGACAACGACTCGCCATATTATTTATCGTTTTGTAAAAAGATAAATGGAGATTTCCCCGTAATTAAGTTTCGATGGTCTACTTCATTCATCATACTCGAGTAACTCTGCATCCCGCTGCTTGAACGATAGCCTCCACTTTTCTTATCTTAAGATACGACTTTTTTTTCTTTCGTATTTTTTTTTTCAGACTTTGGATAATTGAAATTCATCGCCGTTATGTATTCTCGATGTGCACATTTCGTCCAATTATGTTTTATAGTTATTTTTTTATATCGGTCAACTTTAATACACTTGGTTCTCAATCAAAAGCAATATATATATATATATATATATATATATATATATATATATATATATATATATATATATATATATATATATATATATATACCTAACTCTTTTTTTACTCGATTTTGAAATAATGCGATTCACCGAAATATATTGTTTACACGAATTTTTTATTCTAGCACGAATCCCTAAAATTTTCATTACATATTTTTATAAGTTTCACTTGTATGTTTGACTGGGTGGAATTTTGTAATCGATTTTTTGAGCACATCCCAATGTTTGATTGAGTTGAAACTTTGCATACTTGCTCATTCTCGATGACAATGCAAGAATCAATTTACAGATTTTTAAATATGGATTTCATTATTATATTTTTGCACATTTTTTTGGAAAAATGTATGGAGTTTTTTAATCTTTCAATATACCATATATCATATGCATTCATTTGCACGATTTTTTTTCTACGTGTCTGCATAGGAACGTATCTACCTTGTAAAAAATAGTTGGATATATATATATATATATATATATATAACATGTTTTACCGTAATTAATTCTGTTCGATTTTCTTCAACCAAAGCTGGACTTTTTCGAAACGAAAAAGCCGTTTAACAACTTTCAAATCAAGCTATCTTCCGAGAAACTTATCCATTCGTCTAAGTGTATCTTTATTTTCGAAGTTATCTCAATATACGTTTAAAAAATATTTCTTAATTTAAAAACATAAAAATATATAATATATATCGTAATATTTATCCGTGTATGAATTTTATCAATTATATTAAGTTTTGAATGGATTATTAAAAACAGGAACTCTGCTCATAGACATATCTCTTTCAGCAGCCAACTTTTAGTCATACTGTACATAACCACATGTTAGATCAATTAGCGAATTTCAATTAATTTAACGTCTTTCGCATGCTAGCGAGTCGGAAGTTTCTTCACGAGCCCTTCTTCAAGATACGAATCGGAGTTCAAACATTTTCTCAGAAATTATTATTACATAATGAAATTTTGACTTTCGACAAATGCAAATATTTATTTTTCAATATGCATTTTTAAATACAATCATACAAAAGCAACATTTTCAACATTAATAGTTAATTATGTAATTGTAAATATAATATATGATCTGAATATATCGGATAATATTCAACTCACACTGAAATTTTCCAAGAGGACAATGCATTCATAAAATTCAAATAGAATCTGCTGAACTTTCTAAGATCAGATATTACTTTTATAACACGATTTCAAAACTGCGCCGAATCCGAACTTCAATGCATTTTCAAATAATTGAATAATCAATTTTAACCCGTCGCCTCTTTATGACTATCAACTGTATAAGTCATATATACCATATATGACCAAGATCTGTATCGCATAAGCCTATTTGTAAATTATATTTAGACGAAAAATCGTTCATAAATTTTAAAATAAATTAAATTTGCCGTTAAAAACAATCACATTTAATCGAAAATAAATATATTAACACATCTTTTGCGGGGTCGGATTTAACAAAGACTACGCTTGTAGCGGAATAAATTGAACGGATATATTAAATAGATTTCAGAAAAAATTTCGATTTTAAAAAGTCTCCCGCATTTGATGTCAGCGTTTCGTAAACTGTGATTACAGTCTCCCGCATACGGCGCATAGAACCGTAATCAGTCTCCCGCAAAAGATGTGTTAATTTAATATTTTGATATTTCGACCGTTTTAATATAACGGAAATTTATGAAAATCGTAAACATTTTGATTATATAATAATAAATCTATTAAAATTTTATTTTTTATTGATATATTTATTTTTATATTTACATGCAGAAAAAAAGATTTTTATATTACCTAAAAATAACAAACGCGTAAAATATAGTAAAAAATTTAAACCGATTTGATTGGAAAATCATATCGACTTTAATAATTTATCCTACAATCAAATACAGAGAGAAAATATATAAAACAACCGTTCAATATTTAGTTAAAAACGCTTGATTGTTCGCTAAAAAACAATTTAATTTAAAAGTTTTCGAACGTTTTCTAGAAAATAGCAAACATTGCAAATACTAAATACACGTAATTTCGATCGATTGAATTCCGAGTAATTGAAATTCTTCATATATAAAAATTACATGTGCACACATTCATTAAACTATAACTAACGAGCGAAAACGATAAAATAATAAAATGTCGGAAAATTCCTATTCGCGTTCTATTGAATGTGTGAAAGTATGCGATTGTGCATACATAACGTTTCGCGTGACACGTTTTTTTTTTTTTTTTTTTGCTACAATTGAAAATAAGGTGCGAACGAGGAAAAACGCTTTCCCATTTTCTCGTTTGACGAGTGCGGCCCGCGTGCAAATATTGCCAGGACCGCATTCAATATGTAAATTTGTTTCGAAAAAACATACACACAATTTTCCCATTCGTGCTGAATTTTTAAAATACGAAGAGAAATTGAGAGTGGTTCCACCACCAATCTCATACCATTTATATATATGTATATATATATATATTTTTTTTTTTTCTGTCTCGCATATATCGGCTCCCCATAAAACGATTTTATGAATAGCCTATTCCGCATACTTTACGACCCCTATTTACATTTAAGAGACGTTAAAAAGGAAAGATTAAGACTTTTACACTGTTTGGCGTTCAATCGTTAACAGTTTAATAATACCAGTTAATATTGAAGATGAATGTTGTGATTGTACTTAATTTTTATTCGAAATTAATTAATAAGCTAGATAAAAATTAAATGTTATATACGATACGAATTATTATTCAGTGAAATCGTATATTTGCTGTAATCTTTAAAAATTATAATATATATATATATATATATATATATATATATATATATATATATATATATATATATATATATATATATATATATATATATATAGTATCAAAACTTATAAAATAATGTTAAATAAATATCTAAAAGAAACACTCTTGATGATACAATTTTATATTTATTCACTGAATATTTCATAACAAAAGAGATTTATTCATCGGTGCATTTGCATTTCAGTAAAATAAATTTTCAGCGGACGCCGGTTGTAATTTTTCCCATTGAAATGGAGCCAAAACATTCAATGCGCCCAACGCCCAACTTTAATTTCTTTCGAATCTGCAATGGAAACTTTTTCTGAAAATATATTTTTAACACGCGTACTTTGAAAAAACCAACCTTCCCACCAAATGAACCGTCGATGCGATTTCAATCATAAAAACAGAGATGAGAAGAAAAAAAATATAACCGACCGAAAGGAAACTCTGCAATTTTTATTCGGCGACAAACGTTTTTCGCGCAGCCAGCAGTGTCCTCTTAATGCGCGATTTCTTTCGCCGAAAAACCGGGAAGATGAGAAGAGAGAGAGAGAGAGAGAGAGAGAGAGAGAAAGCGAAAAAAAAAACACGGAAAGAAAGAAGGACATTTTCAGCAAGAGAAAAGAACACGAAAAGTGCCGAATGAAAAATGGTGTGAGCACGGAAAAAATCGGAAATTTCATTTGTGCACGGCGCCCGTAAAGAGTTGAGCACTCGATATCGAACATCTCGGGGTGCCCTTTTGTGCGCTTCAAAAGGAGGGCCGCTGTCAAAAACAGAGAGGACCAATAATGGGGTGAAGAAGGTGTGCGATTGGAAAAATATGGACCCCCAGGAACATAAAAATAATTTAGTGGTCGTGAGGCTCTGACACTCTTCCGTCGTACTTTTGATTTTTCGAAACTTTCCATACCAGTGTGTGCGTGTACGTTTTTAAAGTATATACATCTTTCTAGCACATTACACACATGTATAAATTTATAAGTATAATTTATCATGATTTAAGTATTTCGAATGTCATTGCCATCAAAAGATACTAATATCCAGACACGTACTATTTTTCATAAAATTTTCGATGTTTAAAAAGCTATAAAAACTAGGCACAAAATGGTCAAATATTCGAAATTAAAATAATAATATATTCTAATCATAAAATATATAAATTATGACCAAGAAAAATTTAGGTGAAAAGATCAATAGAAAAACGTCAAAACTCATGACTTAAAGATCTTCGTCATTGGTTTAACTGTAGGACTCTTTCAAAAGTTTCTCTAGTTGTACAGATCATCAATCTCTTTGAAGAGACGACGTAAAGAAGTTTATAGGTAGATTTATATAAAGGTTTTTGATTTTTTTTTAATAATGGATATTAAAAATTTTGTGTAAAATTAAAAACATATTATTAGATAATAATCTAGTGATTAGAACACTTCACCTAGGAACCGAAAAACGTCTGAGAAAGCCTTCGAGATGTGATGCTACTGGTGCTAAATATATATTGGACTAACAAAATTAAGGTTTTCGAGATAAATAGTGAAACTCTAGAAATACCAAAATTGATATATGCAGACTTCTCAAGACAATTTTGAAAGAAAAAATTCAGGAGAAAAGATCAATAGGAAGACGTCAAAACTCGTGGCTTCGTTAATAGAACTCTTTTCAAAAATTTCATTAATCTCTTGTGAATCGTCAACCTACTTGAAGAGACGGCATGAAGAAGAAGAAGAATTAGAAGAAATGATTAGATTCACTTGCCTATTGACGTAACTTTATACGTGTTTGTAAATTTTTAGCGTTCGCAACGTTTCGATCGTTATCTGGTAAGGCTGTTGCGATTAAGACTACAAATTACGACGTGTGCAACGGCGATAACTATATACGACTAATCTTCGTGTTGTTATTTATTTAATTATGTAAATCCGTATATGGCAACTTCGTTGTAATGACTAAACTTTGGGTCCCCGGAACGCCGTTACAACACCAGGTATTGCCCCACTAAAATCTCTACAGCGCAACGTGACCAGGTAATATTTAGCAATTTCGCACATACGTAATATAGCAACACGGTCCTAATAAACGCATAACGACAACCGTAAATAAAGTTTAACACTGTAATAAACAACAATTTCAATCACACAACAATTTCGCTAGCGCACACAAACGAGACTTATATTATTATTAAATATTTTTTTCGAACGCAAAAAATAGCATATTAACCAAATGTCTATTGTTCGAAGGAATCGAAAATTTATTTTTAAATATTATCAATGTTTGAACGTGTTTTAGGATCTTTCAGAACCACAATAGATAACTATGTATAATATTTGAGAGATTACATATTGCGGTAACTTTCATTTCAAATATGGTTACGCTGTAACAGGAATATTTTATAAGATTTAAACCCATAACTGAAACATGTCAGTGAAATGCATAGTCTCTGAGAAGGGTAAAATATGCAAAATTCAAAACTATAACTAGTTATATAATAACAGTCGGATTTCGCTAAACGAATTGATACAACATAATCATATACGTATAACGTTATGCGGTCTCGTGCTAGTTAATTTTACCCACTTGTATCCATCGTTTCTCAAGCGCCTCATTTAAAAAGAGCGAACGTATATCAAAAATTTCCACATTGATCGTTCGCAAATGGCTACGAGGGTGAAAATGAAAAAAAAAAGAGAAAGAACTCACGTTTGCGGAGAAAATAAAAAGCGAGAAAACACACGAGCGCGCACGCACGCACACACACGCGCTCACAAAAAGAAACCGAACACGTTTGTACGAGAGTAATAAACGATCGAGAAACGTGCGAGTTTTCATGCGTGTACGATTATTATTAACTTGTTTGGAAAATGTTCCGCGGACGGCAGGAAAAAGTTCAAAACGGCAGAAAAACTTCTCGTATTTAATATCGCGAACTCGGTTATTTATGCGAAGGCTTTCATGCTGAAGCTTTTTTTTTTACATACAGTCGCATATTTCGGCTCCCTCGCGCAACTTTCAGCCGTTCGTTGTCTCCGTTCGTGAAGCCTCAATAAATATATATATATACATATATATATATATATATATATATATATATATATATATATATATATATATATATATATATATATATATATATATATATATATATATATATATATATATATATATATATACCATATATAATATAATATATTTTTTTTCTTCGGTCGTCGATCGAATATTGCCCGAAAGGGATCAAGCGAAAGAAAAACTCTGGGGTGTTTTTTTTCTTTCGCTCTTTATTTGAGGAAAACGAACCGTGGAAAATCGTTCGTCGTTTTCCTTATCGTCGTCGATTGACAGCAAAACGCGCTCCCGAGTGATTTTTATTCCGATTACGTCTTCTCGACGACAAATATCTATTTGCTACATTCGTCAGGTAGATCGTTATATATTTTTAGAAAGATAGTTTGTTTAGATTTCATATTATTATTTTCTCGTAATATAACACTGTGATCAAAAAGAAAAGTGAATTTGTTTATAAATTGTAAATTCTTTATTTATTCTTCCAAACTAATTTCATCTTGTTCAAAGTAATCCCCGTCCAATAAAACGCACTTTTGCCAACGCTTTTTCCAGTCCTCGAAACAGTCGCAATAGTCTTTTTCAGATATAGCATTCAAGACCTTCTTCGATTCGGTTTTTATCTTCTCAATCATGTTTCCGAGCGTCCACGCATTAGCCCTTTGAGTTTTTCGAATAGCCAAAAGTCGCACGGAGCCAAATCAGACAAATACGATGGTTGCGAAACGATATAAGTCGAGGTTTTGGCAAAAAAGTCGCCAAGAACATGTTATAGACAGTCCTACTAAAATAATGAAAAAAATACAATTTACCTGCCTTCCTAATGCCCTGATGATCACAGTAGTATGATAACAACTGATAAATTATTAAAAAAAACAACAATTATTTGTTATATTATATATACTTTTGAGAATATGCGATATCTTGACTTTGCATTTGTATACATTTACAGATTTTGACAATGAAATCTGAAACTAAATTAAAATGCCAGTTGACTACGACTAGACTGTTGTACACCAAAACTAACTAATTCGTCGCACTTTCAACTTTATTATAACTATATATGTCACATGTGCAACATTTTATTTGAGTGCTTTTCAACCGTTATTTCGTAAACCGATTCTGGTTCATTTTCTTTTTTTTTTTTCAATTAAATAGTTTAACGTTACCGATTAATGATAAATCTCATTGTATTGTATAAAAGCAGTTTAAATTTTTAATATAATAGAAGCTTTATACATTTACATACTTTTATATAAGTTTCACTCGTTTGTTTGTCAGGGTGGAATTTTGTAATCAATTTTTTGAGTAGTTCTCTGTGTCCAATTGAGCTGAAACTTTTCATACTTGCTCACTCTAGATGACAATATAAGAATCAATTAATAGATATAAAAAATAATTAAGCCAATTAATGAAAATTAATTGCCACTAATAATGCGATAGTGCGATAATGCGATATGACGAATAATAATACATTTATCGATAAACTTATATGATAATGCGATTGTTATTATTAAAAATATTTTTATACAATTAATTATTTACTAATTAAATTTAACGACACATATGAAAAATATGTTGAAAATTTACATTCGTATAATTTTTTTGTCCTTCTCTTTAACTAGATCATTGAATGCGACTGTAAAACTTTATTTTATCTACGCATTATTTAAAAATATCATCAATAATTCAATTAAAAATTCTTCTTTCTGTTCTATTCACTGCTCAGATCGCAACACTATAAAATGTCAACATGTATTTAAAAGAAATTAAAATACAGTCATACCGGTTTTTGTGCGGTCTTTTTCTATGCGCTTTTTTTGTACGGTTTTTTTTGTGCGATCGTATATTGTATATACAAAATAATATTGAATATTTTGTTTTATTATATAAAATTAATTAAGGTTTTTAAAACCAGTAAAAAATTCAATCACGTCATAGATAGTCAATATAATACATAAAAATAACAATATATATTATAATACAAAAAATAAATAAATGTTGTGTGTGTAAATGTGGATTAAAATGAAAATGTAGATTCAACAAGCGATATTATTATAGTTGCACATGCAATTCAGCAAAATACATATTATATATGAGAAAAATATATAGTATGTGAATAGTAGTTTTATTTACCATTGTATAAATCAGGCATGTCGAACGCGGGGCCCGCGGGCCACATGCTCTGTTTTTAATATTTAAAAATAATTTTGTTTTTTTTTTTTATTTGCATGTAGTTCCGTTTAATAAAATTGTAGTGTGCAGTTTAAATAAATTAAAAGTGATATTTTGATTATCAAGCTTGTGTAACGCTTCTAGTTGAAACTTGCGGTGCGCGATTTGAATGAATATGAAAACTGCGGCCCACGACTTAGTACACAAAACTCGTGTGGCCCGCAATATGTTATGAATTTAACACGCCTGATATAAATAATCTATGTTAGTTATAAGGATTCTTATATGTATGTATCATATATCTCTTTTGTGAATAAAATAGATAATAATAAATTGAAAATATGTTAGCTATATAAATATTATATATAAAAATAGATAGTAAAGGATGATATTAATGTGCACGTAATATAAACCTTTATATTTATGACCGCATTAGTCGGTCATATGACACAGTATTCCGGGTCATTCAGATGCGGTCATCGGAATCCGTATTGAATGGTTAATATTGGAGTGCGAGCGACTCGGATGACTCGTTTCCACCTCGTCGATGTTCCACCTATCCGACTCCGATTTCAATTATTTTCTCATTAGTACGGCATTAGGGTTCACAAATCCATCGGATCTGCTATAATCCCCAAATCCGGTGACAGAGTAATCAGTACAACGCCTCCGCGAGAGTCGGCTTTTCAAATTGTATGAAATATAAAATCCAACTGAAATAATCTTCTCCGTGGTTTTTTTTTTTTTTGCCCCAAAACAACCTTTACGGACTGCGAGTATTAATCCGGTATCGATTTATATTATTCTTCTATATTCACAATCGAATAAGTGTATAAGGATTAATATTAATATATATACTACGAAAAACTTTCGACTTTCACTCGTTAAATGCTACTTTATTTTTACAATTCAATATATTAAATTATTTTTACGAATCAAAATATGCATCTTTTACATGATGTACATGTTTTTGTGCGGTCTTTTTATATGCGCTTTTTTGTGCGGTATATGAATCACAACACGACGCATTGAATTACAAAAGTGTTGACATCACTTTTTTTTACTATCAATGTGTATGTAAATATTGCATCGACCTATTTCTTTAGTCATGCTCAATATTCTTACGCAAATATTGCATCAATCAATTTCAATGCATAATGCACCATCTTTTTTTTATACGGTCCCCTTCTACCACACAAAAAAAACATATGTTATGTTAAAATTATTTCTTATACTATTCATAAAGTTTCTGGATATTTTTTTTGTGCGATTTTTTTTCTGCGGTCCCAATCTACCGCACAAAAACATGTTTAACTATATTATAGAATACTTTTCGCCGATACTTTTCACCATCATGTTGTCATTATATATATTAACTATTTAAAATATGATAATTTGAAATACACCTTTTATTTATTGCGATAGATCCAAACTGAATTATAGTTTTTTTTCAGTTTGGATCTGTTTACGATTTTCATCAATTATAAAAAAAAAAATTATTATTAAAATATGGTATATGTTTTATGTTTTTATATGAAATATCTTCAAGATTATTCATCGAATACAAAAAAATTAAATTGTTCACCAATCTTTTAGATATTTTAAATCCAACTTTATAATCTTTTCTAATATGCATATAAGTTTTCACAAATAACCAAAAAAAACAATAAAGATAAAAGTTAATTTTATGTTTTTTTTTTGTGGTTGTTCAAAATCAGTTAAATTTTTTTATATTAATCAACTTTTAAATGATTTCAAATTAGACGTATATTTTTTTCTAGAATTTATCTGCTCAATTTTCATACAAAGATTCAAAGCAACGTTACAATTATATTCAACTTTGAATAATATATTTTTAAACACCACAAAATACATTTATATTACAACAACTCAAATATTTTTTTTTTCAAAATATAAATTTCACATTTAATTCGTCGTTTCGTGAGTCGCGTCCACATTATTTCGTCGTATATTTTACCGTATATTGAAACGTATATTTTTAATAGTTCAATTGTATTAATGTGTCCGTTTTGAAACGGCGGATAAATTAAGAAACAAACGTTAAATTTAACTGTATCGTTTCATTTTGAAAAATCGCACAATTTAACCGCATTTAGCTCAGTTTTTCATGCATATGTATGCAAAATTCGTATGCAAATTTGAGGAGTTTCTAAACGTTGCAGCAGAATTCAACTGCATATATATATATATATATATATATATATATATATATATATATATATATATATATATATATGACATGGTTCGTTATCTGGTAGAATGAAAAATAAAAAAATAATATATATATATATATATATATATATATATATATATATATATATATATATATTAACTGTAAAATTCGCCGAGAATAAAATTTTACAATGATAAAATATTTTTGGTCGATTTCATTTATTTTCATATAAACTTTTTATCATCTCAATGAATATAAATATGAATTGTCGTTATAAAATAAATAAATCAAATTGTTATAATTTTTAAAATAAAAATGAAAACTTGTCCGCTTGTCTCGAATACAAATTTTACTTGATCAATTAACATATAAAATCAATTTAAAATTATTGTTCGCAACATATATTTATAATATTTTAAAATAATCCGAAAAGCCCACATATACATATATCAGGCGTGTCAAACTCATAGCATATTGCGGGCCGCAAGTTTCAACTAGAAGCGTTACAAGCTTTGATAATCAAAATATCGCTTTTAATTTATTTAAATTGCACATTACGACTTTATTAAACGGAACTATATACAAATAAAAAAAAAGAAAATTTACTTTTAAATATCAATTTTATACATGTTATTAAAAACAGCGCATCTATGCGGTCCGCAATTTTCGCATTGGCGGACCACATGCGACCCGCGGTCCTCATGTTTTACATGACTGATATATATTAATATGTCGTAATTTGACCATAGGCATTGTTTTAAAATTTATATATATATATATATATATATATATATATATATATATATATATATATATATATATATATATGGTATACATTATGTTTAATTACGATAATTCATATAATAAAATCGTCATAATAAATTCACTTTGCAAATTAAACTTGATCAGTGGTTGTCAAAACTAGACTAATTCGAATAGTTCAAATTAAACAAATCTATAAACCGTCAATGAATCAATTTCATTCTATAAAAAAGCAATTCAAAACGCGATTGAATAATAAATAAATAAATAAATCACAATTCAAATCGACACATCGCTAATTGGTGTAAAAAATAATCGATTCAAAAGTAAAGCAAAAAAAAAAACATTTATTTTTATTTTACGATATAAATGAAAAATTTCAGTATAAACACGACAGGAGCTTTTCGGGAAAAAATAAAAAAGCTGTTCCAATTAAAACTTTCCGCGAATTTCGCATTGTGAAAATTTAAAACGCACATCGAAGTGATGAGAAAAAAGGGTGAATAATCGCAATTATAAATAATTAATTGCGAATTAAAAAAATATATTTCCACGTGAAAAAAAACTATAAATGCGAATATACCATATTAATAATTTTCAACTAACGAACTATTTATAAAAATCTATTTTGAAACAAATCTCATATTGTTTATATGAAAAATAACACGTTGACTGTCGACTACGAGATAACTCGTAGCTTTCGTTCTTTTACAGGACGCCAACAACGAGTTATCTCGTACAGTGTTTACTTATCATTTTTGTGTAGCTACGATTAAACTCGAAATATATCAATGCTAAAATAGATAAATGACTTCTGGGACAAAATAAAAAAGCAATGCTGGCTTACATGAACAGAAAATTTATTAGAAAACGAACAAAAAAATATAATTATGAATCCAACTACGAGATAATTCGTAATACTTTTTTATTTTTAATAAAATTTATTTTTTAATACTTTTTATTGATTACTATGCACTATAATTAGAGTTTTTAATAATATAATGCTATTTTAAATCACATTGTCATTTTTGGACAGATTTTTGAAAATTATCGTGGCAGTCAACGTGTTAACGATTCAACAATCCTGTTCATCAAATCAAAAGATATTGTGTCTTTCATTTTATATTTAATATATATTGAGTATATTTATTTGCAATTTTTTTCAGTATTTTTTTCTATATAAATTCAATCAATCTGTATAGAAAAAAAAGTAATAGATATTTTTGATACACTCGAAAAATATACTCTTAGATATTAATATTAATTTCAGTACTTATCTATAAATGTCTTTCTATATTATTGTCAAATATATTCAATTCATAATATAATAAAAAGTGTATTCAACAAATTAAATCGATACTAAACGAAATTGTCCGAAATGAATCGAAATTTTTCACTAAATTTAGATATCGTTCGTCCTTATTGCCCAAAAAGACACAACTCTAAGCTCTGATTATCATCTGAAAATTTTTAATTTTCTTCAACGTCTACGACGACTAATCCCATATAATTTGGAATATGCCGTCGCTGAAGATATTTTTTTTCTTCGTCTTTTATTTTTACTCTAATTTCAGATTGGAGGATGACTGAAACAATTTTGTTGTGACATTAATCTCTCGTGAGAAATTATACTTCTTGTATGAGTAATTTTTCAATGCCTTGCCTCGAGGAAGATTAGTACATTTTTTTTAATATAATATTTAAAACACTCTGACCTTTTTTTATATATTTACTTAATTTGAAATATATTTACTTAAAATATATTTAATAAAAAATATATTTACTTAATTTAAAATATACATAATACACTTACGTATATTTTTTTTTAACATTTAATTATTTTCAGAAAATTTCCGGTTGTAAAATGTTGCATATTTCACAAACCACATTTTTATTATTCAAATCTCGCTTTATTCTTCTATAAAAAAACACGTTTTTTTATTTTTGAAAATTAATGCTCGTTTACTTTGTAAACATTAAAAAATCACTTTATACCAATTTTATTAGTAATTTGCACTTACTATGAAGCAAACCGGAAAATTGTTTATTGTTAATTCTTCGTCTATTTAAAAAAAAATATTTATATTTCATTTTACGTATGATTTTAGTCAATTGAAAAATTTCTATTTTAAATTGAACAAAATTATTCACATTACATTTTTAAGCAATTTAACTATTAGATTGTTTTTAGGAATCTATTGTATTATAATATTTATTACATATGAACATGTTCAAATATCGATCGTTAGTTTTTAAACACCCGACAACGAGTGAAATGATAAGAGGGGAGGGGGAGGGAAAAATAAAAAATGAGCAAAGAAAGAAAAATATGCGGGGCAAATTAAATTTTAGAAAATGGCTACAAGCTTAACATGAATCGTTTCCGGGTTTTTGCGGTTTCGCTTGTACGCTTTTATATAGGGAAATATTTTTAATAAAGCTTTGAGATAAACCAAAGGGCCTAATGTAGTATAACGCGAGCGAAAAGAAAAAAAAAACATATTTTCCACCATTTGCACGTGGTATAAATTAAATTTTGCGTTATTTAATTACCGTAAACGTCAAAACAATATCTCGCCGGAATTATTATGGGTAAATGTGTGCACCCAGAATAATGTCTTTGAAAATGTACAATTTATACTTATATATATATATATATATATATATATATATATATATATATATATATATATATATATATATATATATATATATATATGTCTATATATATGAAACGTACATATTGTATATTAAATGTACGAAAGTGCGTAGAATAATGTTTATTCAGAACTGTGGTCGAATTTTTTTTTAATAAATTTAAATCGCCTTAAACCCGAAATTTATATATATATATATATATATATATATATATATATATATATATATATATATATATATATATATATAATTTTGCATATTTAATTTCAAAATTGTCGAGTCATCAGCTCTAAATTCAAGTCTCGTGAAATGATATTTTTTTTAAACGCTATATATATCATTACTAATCGCTAAATATTTGTATAAGAATTCCGCGTCCGATAAAACGCACTTTTTCCAAACGTTTTTTCCAGTCCTCGAAACACTCGGAATAGTCTTTTTCCTGTATAGCCTACAAGACCTTCTTCGATTCGATTTTTATTTCCTCAATTGTGTCAAAACGGCATCCCCGCATTGGCCTTTTGAGTTTGACGAATAGCCAGAAGTCGCACGGAGCTAAATCAGGCGAATACGGTAGTTGCGAAACGATATGAGTCGAGTTTTTGGCATAAAAAATCGCGAAGAATCAATGCAGTGTGACATGGTGCATTATCGTGATGAAAACCGAGAATTGTAAAAACACGTGTGATTCAAAGATAATTAAACCTTTTGACACCGAGACGCTTGGCAAATGTTATAGACAGTCCTATCAATCTAGGAAAAAAATACTATTTACCTGCTTTCCTAATACCCGAGAGTTTTAAATGACAATTTCACCTTACTTTTTGATCACAGTAGTAAATCATTTTCAGCAATAATTTCTTTACCGAAAAAGACATAAATGATCGATGAAAAGAAATCTTTTTTATTTTAATATTACCACTCATATATATATATATATATATATATATATATATATATATATATATATATATATAATTATCCAAATAATATTCTATTTATTCAAAGTATAGACGTTTATATTTCGTAGTATATTTTCAACATATAAAATGTGCTTTGTATACCATTTTCAAATTTGCATCCGAATGCGGAAGCTGTGATTTATTTATTACAAACATCTAATAAATTATGAATCACAGAGAAACACGAAAACACCCTATATATATTCACTCCGTGAAAGTGTTCCTCTCTAAGAAAATGCTTCGCATTAGTACAACTAATTAAGTTTTATTTTCATCGAACGCATAAATGTTGTATATATTCATATTGTTAAGAATTTTATTGTATAAATTCTATGTTATTATTTGTACCTTTTTCAATATATATAAATTAATGTATATTTTGTTAATATATTGATTGTGATCGTTTTTCCGTATAAAAACTATTATATTTTAATCTATAACGTTTCTCAAATAATTATGTTTTTTATTAAAATTTATTTCTAAATTATAGTTTATATATTATTTACATAATTTTATTTTTAGTAATTTATGTAATATTGAAAAAAGTATATCAAAATAATTTTCATTTAATTTTAATATTAAAATATATATTTTCTGTGTTTTTTTTATCATTTAAGAACATTATTATTTTTTTATATATTTCTTATTTTTTATAATTTTTATAAAAAATAAGAAATATATAAAATATATATATTTGAATAATATTAAGTAAAACATATTTTCAAATTTAATAATACGGCATGTAATTTATATAATACTATAATAATTATTATTCTCTAAATAAAATAAAACTTATTGAATAACGGACTTAAATTAATCGATATTATCGATGACAAGTATTATAAAAAGCAATGCGTATATGGAAAACAATCGTGGTGTTATGTTCAATTAAATGTCAAATATTGACGGCATGGCTTGTGACAGCGCAATGTCGCTGTCAACTGAATATATTTGCGGGGCAGTTTCTCGCGGACCTGAAGCTGTCGATGTTAAAAATGATGATAACGAAAAATCATATCCAATTATTTTGGCATTACGTAATGCCATAGGGCTAATGAGAATTGATGTAAGTTAAGCGTATCGAACATAACCTATAAAAATTTTGTGCAAGTTTATCGAAATATAATATATTACAGGAAAACGGTTCGTCCAAAATTACTAACACTTTTGCTGGCCACACGGACAGAATAAACTGTATTCGATGGATTAAATCGGCGAATGATGAAAAAATTATCACCGGTTCTGCGGATTCAACTGCCATTATATGGTCTAATAATGCTTCGGACGATGGAATAAATTTTGTACAATTTAGTAAACTAGTAGGACACGCGTGCGGTATCACGACTGTTGATTCTTTTTTCAAAAATACCATATATGCCGCAACGGCTTCTTCGGATTTCTCAATTAAAATATGGAAAATTAACGACAACGGTAATTGTAATTAAAATATGTTCCCGGTTTTAATCAAAATTAAATGACGCGAAAATCATATCGTTGAATATTGGTCAATAATATTAATTTATTAATGCGAATCTTAGGTGAGAACGATTGTGTACAAACCATTAATTTAGGCTCCGGTCTTTGTCTAAATTTATATTTCTTCGAATTACCATCGACCGACGTGCCTATCTTAGCATGCGCTCTCGATGATGATAAAGTGCACTTATACGGTGAAAAAATCAATAATCTATATGAAATGACTTTCACAAAATTACAAAGTTTAATCGGTCATGAAGATTGGGTTCGTGGCATTGACGTCGTTAAAATTGGTAATATTTCTACAAAAAAATATATATATACTATCTTATTTACAATAATGGCTAATCTTCGATTTAAACATTTAGATGAAAATAAACTGATGGCAGCTACGTGTTCGCAGGATACTTACATACGTTTATGGTCAATTGAAAAATGGGAAGAATATTCAAGTGATGACATTCAAATCGAAAAAAAAAGCTTCGTGATATCCGATGTAAAATGGAGTATTTCCTTGGATGCAGTGTTAAGTGGACATGAAAACTGGATTTATAGCGTTCACTGGTATTTTTCCATTTCAAACGGTATGTATTAATAAATTATAACAATTAAAAATGTTCTTGTTATTTATCAAAAATACTTTCACGTTTGTTCTTCGCAGGTTTGAAAAGCTTAAAACTACTTTCGGCATCGATTGATAAAACATTAATAGTTTGGCAACCCGAAAATCAAACCGAAGGTGTATGGATAGAGAAAGTTCGCCTGGGAGAAGTTGGTGGAAGCGGATTAGGTTTTTATGGTGGAAAATTACACAATAACGGTAATACAATTATTGGACATAGTTATTTAGGAGCTCTTCACTTATGGAATTATGATATGGTATTGAAAGTACCTAAAATATGAAGAATTAATATTATTCGTCATAAATCAAATTTATTGTTCTTCTAGAAAACGGATAACTGGATACCCGGTATTCAGTGCGGCGGTCACTTTAACGAAGTCGTCGATTTAGCCTGGGAACCAAACGGTCAATTTATTTATACCACTAGCGTGGATCAAACCACTAGAATACATGCACCATGGATCAGGAAGGACTTGCCGATAACGTGGCATGAAATTGCGCGTCCTCAGGTTCACGGATACGATATGTCTTGTTTAGCAGCAGTATCGCGATACTGTTTTGTTTCTGGAGCAGAAGAAAAAGTTATACGCACATTTGAAGCACCGTATAATTTCATAGAAAATTTTCATATAATTTGTAATATAATGGAAGAATATAATTTAGAAAATGCTCACAGTAAGTCGACACAACAAAATATAATTAAGACTATTTTGTTTTTAAAATATCCTTCAAGGACCTTTTTTATTTTTTTTATTAACAGAAATTCCAGAAGGAGCTTCAGTACCTTCATTAGGACTTTCGAATAAAGCTGTATATTCTGAAGACCAACAAACTGTTAGCAAAAAAGATGAAAATGTAAATGCGCAATATCCTGATCACTACTTCGTTCCCACTAAATTGAAAGGTATTGCCATAAATCAATTTTCTTTTTATCCATAAAATAATTTCCCTTGAATAATCCACTCATATTTTAAACAAAGAACCGCCGACTGAAGAAACACTGATGCAAAACACTCTTTGGCCTGAGCAACACAAACTCTACGGTCACGGTTATGAAGTATATACAATTGCTGCATCGAGTGATGGTAAACTTTTGGCATCAGCGTGTAAAGCTACAAAGCAACAGCATGCATCAATATTACTATGGTATTTAATTTATATTTATACAATTTTATTGTTCATTTTGTAAATAATACATCTTTTAACACTCTTCTCACAGGGATACCAAAACTTGGCTGCAGATCCAAAATTTAGAATCTCACAACTTGACAGTCACACAGCTTAGTTTCTCACCAGATAACTTATGTCTCTTGTCAGTATCGCGCGACAGAAGATGGACGATCTTCCGAAGAAATTCGACAGATTCGCTGTTTGAATTAGATGCATCGACAGATAAAACGAATGGAATACATAGTAGAATTATTTGGTGTTGTTCGTGGACACATGACTCTAATTATTTTAGCACAGGATCAAGAGAAGGAAAGGTAGAACTTTAATAAATAGCATATTTTATTATTTGAAAAAAAAATAACCAAGAATTCTATGACAATTCTCAAAATGAATAATTATTTATCGAAGTAATTTACATTATATAAAACGTTGAAAATATGAATAAATCGCATGTTCATTCATAGATCGTAATCTGGAGCAAATTGGATCCTAATACTACCTCGTGGATGCAGTTTAAAGCAATCGCCCCAATTATAACGTTAGATGATCAATCTATCACAACACTAGACTTCGCTAAAATGTGTGTAGAAAAAAAATATTTGCTAGCAGCGGGCTTTGAATCTGGCGTGATCCACATATATTCTATTAGTATATCGACGACATGTGAATGGAAATTACAAATACAACTAAATAATAAGTAAAATGCACAAATAATTAATACAATATCATTAAAATGTCACAATTTTAATCGTATATATTTATATGAATTACAGCATCGCACATCATTTAACAGTTCGAAAATTATCCTTTCAACCAATAACAAATCAAGACACTAATCAAATAAAATTGGCAAGTGCATCCAATGATTCAATGGTTAAAATATTTAATATATGCATAAATAATAAATAAAAGATAATTTAATATTTTGTATCTTTTTCTTGTATTCGCATATTATATATATATATATATATATATATATATATATATATATATTGTATTTATAAATATATGTACAAAATATCCACAGTAATATCTGTACAGAGATCAAATACGAAATGACTATATTGACGTATGTGAAAATTCTTAGAAAAATCTGTAAAATATTCTATCTGTTATAGTACGTCTCCCAACAGTTTTAATAGAAATTCGTTATAATGACTTTCGGATACTAAACAAACATATTGTACATTTAATTTATAGACATGGCACATAATGCAAATATCAAAATTGTTATACTTAATTAACTTGCTATATTCATTTAAAAATATAAAATAGTATTATAATACATTAAATTGAAAACGGTAGACGCAAACTACAAATATTAATTATTTTATATATAATTATTTTTACAGGTACCTTTTTCAATAATTTTTAACGAAATTTTATATTAATTTACATAAACATTAACAAATACAATATTTTAAAGGAAATCGTTATAATAAAAAAAAATCAATATTACATATTTGTACAAATATATGCAACGACATTATATTTACCTATAATTGTGGGTTGTAATTATTTACATATGTTCATATATAAGGCATACGATTGACTATTGGCCCATAAAGCAAATTGAAAGATTTGCAACTAGTCTATGGGCGGCTGTCGATTATTCATTGTTTACCATATATAACAGTGAATAATAAACTATATATTTAGTTGCATTGCCTTTTTTCTAACTAATTTTAAGGACCATCAATAACCAATAGTCATGAAAGTATTTTTTGTCTGAGTTGCAAAATTGAATTATAAACTTTAATTGCCGGTCCTAACTTCATACCGACTGTATTTACAAGATCCTCCTGTGATAACATTAAAAATGATTCTCCATCTATTCTATGTTTAGAAAAATTCCATGTAAATTCTCCACAATTTGCAACGTTCTGCACAAAACGTTGTACTTCTGATGGACTCCAATTTCGAGGATCCACCCTAAGTGACTCCTTTTGTAAAATTTCACTTATAGAGAAAAATTCGCTTTTACAAAATGGACCTATTCTATTTGGATTGGGCATATAACCCGGTTGTAACGCAGAATGTTCAATATTTTGTTTACTTAATGATGGTATATCACATTTCTCTTTCAACTCGCATGTTAAATCTTCTTCGTCTGATAACTGCAATGAGAATTAAAATTTTATTTAAATAGCTGCAAATAACGTAATAATACAAATAAAACAAGTTATTATAAAAAATAGTTATGCATACCACTTCGGGTTTTATAATGTCTTCCAATTTTCTATTTTCCAATGAAATATCATAAGGCAGCGACCTATAATTGTATAGAAAGAAAAATAAATGTTTTACATATATAATCTCATTAAACCTTTATTTCATTTTATCTTACTCGTCATCGACTTGAATCTCGAGTTCACCATTTTTATCATGTATATCTATATCCATATCTTTCAATTTATTGCAGTTATTTATTCTAAAATACAAAATAAATTTATATTTAATATTACTGGTATAGCGCTTAAGAGTTTTTTTTTTTTGAATTGAATAAAATTTTTGACTTTCACATAAAAAGTACTATCATAAAACACTAATAATTATTTTAACATAATGCTATAACGGATATTTTACAACTTAATGCTTTAAGACGAGCACTGTTCACAGATTTCAACTCGTGCTTTGTATGATACGTCAACGATCTAGACTCTTTGGACGCTATTGAACGTTTTTTTGAGCTAATGGATATCATTTTTTTTCTGCAATCTAATTTTGCGAAAATAATCCAAAACATTAAGTGTTTTTAAATAATAGAAATAACTATTGTTGCCAATAGACTTACTATCAATGTTAAAAATAAACAAGTAAGTTTATTTGTTTTCGTCTGTTTCTGTTCTAAAAAATTATATTCTAAATTGTTTCTGAAATTATTTTTACAACTTTGATAACCAAGTAATTTGTGAAGCAATGGACTCGAGTACATTTGCACCCTAATTATTTTGATTTGTTTACTCAAGTGTTTATTTTACATATATAATTATAAATTCTAACGATTTTTTTCAATTGTAATTAAAAATATGCTACGTAAAATTTTGCATATGAACTGGATTTGTTTTTGAAACTAACTACGAAGAATCGTTTGAAAAATTGTAAATAAATTATATCAAATAAACTTACTATGTAATTTAGTTTACAATAAAATTATAACCGAAAATAAATTGAGAAATTTTCCTTTATCACTAAAGAGAATTTTACTTACTTTCGTGGTTCTCTAGATCGGGGTTCGGACAATTGCGGAGGTGGACGAATTCCGTCGAATCTATCGCGAACATGAGGACTAACTGGTGGTAAACGATACGGACATTCTTGTGCTGTAGAATGAGTATTAAGTTTGGCACTACATAAATTTCCCAATCCATGGCAACCAAACGTACCACATTCACCTTGTGTTCCTAATTCTTCCTCAGCTATAAAAAAAAACAAATGAAAATAATTGCAAAAATATTTCAAAAATAAATTTACATATATAAATAAAAAAATATTTTACTAAGAGGAGGTTCTAAGAGGTGACCAGTTTTTAAGCACCAACCAACCGGATGAATATCTGTACTATCGTCATCCACCCAATATGATAATTCGTCTGGCCAGCCATCAAATGATATGCGTATTTGATGACTTCTTACATCAGAAATAGTAGCAGCTCGAATTAAAAATGGAACCTAGAAAATGTTTAAAATTTCAAAAACTTAATAAAACACGAAATACAAATTTACGACATTAAACTGCTTCAATAAAAAACAGTAACATATTTATATTCTGAAACTTACTCGCTTATCTACTGCTTCAAGTTTCATACCAATTTTAAATTTATTTGGCGAACGAGGTTTAAAAGCTCTAGCAGGTGCTACTACTGATCCAGTCTCTAACAAATACTGTTCCCATGTAAAATTCTCTGGATCTTTAATAACTAAAAGAAAATCAAAATTAAAATATTTCCAAATTCATCATATAATTGTTTTATTAATTTCATTTCCATACAATTTGGAGGTGTTAAGCTATAACCATTCTCATCACACCAGCCGACAGGATGTATATAAGGAGAAGTTGGATCAACCCAATAATCGTAAATATCATCCCAACTGTCAAAATGTATCAAAATTCGATTATTTATAACGTCAGAAATAGTAGCCACACAAGTGAGTGAATTTTTTCTATCTTCTGCTTCTAATTTCATACCCACTCTAAAAGCGTTGGGACACGAATTCTACAATATAAAAAAAATATTACCATATAAATTCAACATTTTTTAAATGATAATAGTATATATATATATATATATATATATATATATATATATATATATATATATATATATATATATATATATAATACCTCCGATACGTGTGGAAATAAGTTTTTCGGTGCAGCTATGCCTTTTGTTTGCCTTATATATAATGGCCAAGAAAACGTATTTTGATCAAACCCCATGGGTAATTTCAAAATACGTTTGGTTTTTTCACACCAACTCGGTGGAAATATGTCGCACGATTGTGAATTTACCCAAAAATCAAAATCTTCATGATAACCATCGAAATGCAATCTCAATCTATGTCCTTGAATTTTTGTTACAGTAACGACAGCGAATATCGATGGATGAATGGGATCAATAGCCTCTAATTTCATGCCCTTTTTAAAATTATTTTTGAGAGATGTTTCCTTAAATAGCTTCGGAGGTGCCACAAAAGCTTTACTATATTCTAAATATTTTAACCATGAAAATCCACTTTTATTACATAGCCAAGGTTTATTTCTACTTTCTACAATTTTTGAATTATTTTCTGCTACAACGTAAATGTTTTCTTCAGATTTAGATTGAAAATTTTTCTTTGATGCTGGTTGTTTATCATCGATATCGATATGTTCATTCTCATTATCCTTTGTTATTATAATACGTTTCTTTCTTTTTCTTTCATTTATTGATGTTTTTTCTTTTTTATGTTTTGAAGATTTTTCAAAACTCGACTGACAAGCCAGACTACAAAAGTTTGATGTAACAAATTCTGCAGCCATTCCATGACAGCCACATTCGTCACAGCAATAAAAATCATCTGGAGAACTAGATTTTTTACCGCGATTATTATTAAATGAAGACCGTTTAAACGATTGTGACTTATTTTTGGAATCACGATTCTCTAAAATATCTATTAATCCAAATTCATTTACATGAAATTTTATTGAACTTCCCTGTAATACACCAACCCCGTTAGTCCATTGCAAATTAGGAGCATCGTGCATCACTAAAAAGTCTAATTTCTCTTTGTGATGTTTTAACCAACTCTTCTCATACTTGTTACAAGAATATAGGCTTTCCTCATTATTTTCGTTGATTGTATCAAGAGAATGATGAGTATCTGTATGAATACGACTTTTCCGACGATCCTTAATAGTGTGATTATTAATTTGTTGACTTGGGGGTTTAGAATCCAAATCCATATCTAATTCTTCATCACAAAATAATGAAGAAACTTTAGAGTGCTCGTTACTAACATTTACCGTTTTCATAATTTCAGATGAACAATCCGTTGGTCTATTTTTGATTATATCCAGCTTCGAACTAGTATTTTCTGACATAATATCTGTTCCTAAAGAAATTCTTCTTCTAGCATTATTTGCCTTCTTTTCATTACTCTCTGAATTTGACCGCCGCAAAATCGCAGGTCCATGACTAGATCCGCCAAAATTTATATTTTGAGATAATCCAGACTCTAATCCTAAATTGGCTCTATTTAATAAACTTTTACCTCTTTCAGTTATAGGAGTGGTAAATTTTTCAACTACATTGCCCATTGTATTATCTGATATAGACAAAGTATAAACATCATCACTTATAGATTCCTCTGTTTCAGGAATGGACAATGTGTATTCATGTTCGCTGATGGGTTCAACCCTAGTACCTGGTATTGAAGAAGAAAATTTATCTGTCGAATTCGATTTTTGAACTGTTACACTAGAATTTAATACTGTTGTATTAGAGGAAGCGGCATTCTTACTGAAAGGCTGTAATGGAGGGACATCGACTGTTGAATTTTGCATTGTATTTACATCTCCCATTACAGTTATTTTTCCCTGAGGATCACTCTGTAATTGACCATTAGCTATTTGTAAATTAAAAAATGAAGCTTTTGACGACAACGATACGGGTGTATTCATAGGAAGATATATCTTATTATTTTGTACCTTCATAGCCGCTGCTAAAACAGCAATATTTTGTTTAGTAGGTATAGAAACGGAATTATTCGTAGACGGAACTAATATTTGACTATCTTGACTAGTGGGCAAGTTTGGTTTTTTAGTAGAATTTACATACGTATAGGTTAATGTATTTTTCCCACTAACTGTTGTAGTCATACTTGCAGGAACTTGTGTAATTTTACTAGGTTTTTGAATAACTATAGGCGATGATGTATATTTGGGCGCTAATATTGAAGACTTTGATATTGGAGTTGCTTTATTAGAAATATTAAGCAATTGACGGGAATTTATAGGTATACTGGAATTTTGCTGTAACAAAATAAAAACATACATTGATCAAAAACGATACCACAAAAAAATTACCAATGAAAATTGAAAATTTTAAACAATCAAAAATGTCATATCAAGAAATAAAAATTCCTGAAAAAATTCAGATTAATAATTTTAGTAAAATTATTAACTTACTTGTTTACGCACGATTATCTGGGGATGAGAAGTGGACGTATTAACCACGTTATCGGCGGTGGATTTCAATGCTGACGGTGTTTGATGATACACAACGAGAGGAAGAGTCCGAGAGGCCGTTCTAATTTGCACCGAGTTGGCAGACGTCCCCATTTGTAATTGTACTTGACTATTACTGTTTGTAGTAGGAACCGAATGCAACTGGAACTGACTGTTGGATAATTGCGACTGGCTGTCTTGATTTTTTGCCGGCAAGGGTGCATTATTCGCATGGTCCGATTTTTTATGCGCAACATTACTTATAGCTTTCACAATATTTGGACTTCGCTTTTCAATATCCGATAAAGTGATACTTTTATCTGTTCTACTGGCATTTTGAGAACTAGTCATTTTTAAATGAATAATGGAATTCTGAGTTCTCAAATTAGGTAACTGAACCGGCAAAATTGTCGATCCGGACGAATTACCGCTCGTCACTAATGTAGGTTTTTGAGGAACGGTAGAGGAGCTCGCCGGAGCCGTTGACGTCATCTGAATACTGATCGCCGGTGACGATATTTGCAATGGTAACGCAGACGTCTGTTCGGAAACGAGCGTACCTCCTGACGTGTGCATAGAAATATTAGAGTTCAAAAACTGAATAGGCACATTCACAGTTCGCGAGATATTCGACGACGACGTGCATGGCATTATATGAATCTGCTGACTACCGGGCAATTTCGTCAAACCGGCTTGCTGGGAAGCCATGATTCTTCAGACGAAAAACCTAAAAAGACAAAATATCGTTTTATTTTATATTTTTTTACTTACAAAGTAATAAAACTGTGCAATTGCACAAGTGTATATTACATAAATTTAATAGTATTAATTTTCAAAAGAACGTATATATCATAATATATATTTGGAAGATATTAATGTTAAACGAAGCGAACAAATAAAGAAATTGTCAACGATTTCTGAGACATTTTATTCTCGATCGTAACGTCTCATGAGTAAATCTGAAATTTGAAAAAAAAATTATGAGATCTTCGTATATTTGGGCCGTTTTCTCTTCACCGTGACCTAGAGCGGTTTCTCGTGGTAGATGTCGTAACGAGAAGGCAAAAACGTCATGAGAGTATTTCGTGGATTGTTCGTTTGTTATTGTTCGAAGGCGCGAAAGTTTCCTGATGGATAACGAGCGACAAAAGCGAGAATTATTCATTCATATAAGCAAATATGTGCGCATTCGAAAAGAGTCCGCTAAAGGATCGTTGACGCATTGAAAGGGTCGCGTTCAACGCACCCAACAAACTTTGTCAACGCGAATACTACAAAAAATGGCGGAGACAATCATTAAACGCTGGCGCGCCTCCGCTTCCGCTTCCGCTCGCGTCGTCGTCTTCTCGTCTCGCCCGAGCAAAAAAAAAGGCAGGAGACTGGAGACGAGCGCGGGGGCGACCTAAACGCGATTGCAACCGCCGCTTCGACGCGATCGTCTGTCGTGAATCGCGGATCGCATCGATTGTGAATAATAAAAAAAAAGCGCACCTTCCCCACCTGATCGAGGGGCACCCGCGACAACCGCGAATCCATACAAACTTGAGTGCGAAAACGCACGTTCAACGACAGCATACAAAACGACAACCACAAATCGTAACGGCCAGCAGCCGAATGAGACGATCGTAAATGTAAAACTTAAGAACCCCATATACGACATCAGCGATAAAGATATCGACGATAGCCTTTCCAAATATTGCCATCATATATCGTTACCAATATTACATTTCTTCCATCCCGGATTACGCAATGATTTATCCAATATATAATTTTCAAAAATAAACACTTTCCAGATGGGTATACTTCAAGTCAAATTTAACATTTTTCTAAGAATATCAAAAAATGAAAAAACCAGAACGAAAATTATAAATTTCAACTTGTAAACGCCTATATTTTTTTGGGTGTTTTCAACCACCAATACCTATAATTCTTAACGTTTTCGTGAATTCTTTTAATTTTTGTTTTTTCCTTCGAAAAATTAAAAAATTTAAAGTATCATCATTGAAAAAAACACATTTTATCCTATATAAAAGATTAATAATAAAGTATAATAATAACTAAAAAAATACATACATTTTTACATTATAATAAAATTACTATTATTTAAAAAAGAAAAAATAAGATTTACTATTATTTAAATATATATATTAATCACTCCTTCATTAAACATTTTATTATTTCAATATTTTGAACATGAAGTATCAGAAATTGTATATTAATTATGATCATATTGTTTTCGATTTGAATTTTTGAGGAAGAAAATAAATATCAAAAATTCTGATTCTTTGACTTTAACAGTTCTACAAAAAATACATTATCATCCACGAACTGAATTAAATAATTATAATCAACAAGTTAAACAGAATACTATAAATATTACAGGAAAGACACCAAATATAAAAATCTATCAATTAGTACTTAATTCTAAAACTAAAGAATTAAAAAACGAAATCGTGATATTTAAAACAAATTAATAGTCAAATAGAAAAGCATAATAGCAGATTAATCTTATTAATACAAAAAATACACATACAATTATATATATATATATATGGTAAGATTACAAAACAATTTATTGGACACATGCCATCATATACATATGCTATAGTAAACAAGTTGGAGATAAATATAATAAAATATACTGTTATATTATAATATAATAGTTTATCAATACTAACTTTCCACAAGAAATTTGTCCATTTTAACTATCACAGCACAAACTTTTCGCGAAAACGTACGAAACACGGCAACTGCGATAGAAAGTGTTGCCACTAAGAAACGCACGTTTGTCATTCTATAATGAGACATTATGCTTTGCACATGGCAACACTGACGTAAGAATATAACAAAATATAGAACATGTATGAGGTGCTTAAGCTTTTATTCGACCAATCAGAGAACGAGCGTTCTTGGTCAATGGCGGACTGCATGAATTGATTTGTCCGTTACACTTAAAATGAATAGGCTAATAAATCAGAGACTCCCGATTTATCCGCCTAAAATATATTTTTAAAAGAACTTATATGTACTCTAAAATTAATTTATATTATAAGAAGCATACAATAAAACTATAAAAATTAAAATAGAAATTATCAGTTTAGAAATATCAAAGAAATGATTTAAAATTATTAAAATCGTTAAAAATACCTATATTTCTTACAGTTTCGTGGAACTTTCGTAAAAATCACAAAATATAAAAATTCGTAGTCTGCGCCATCATAATGTCAAAATGTTATCGGTAGCACAAAAGTCAGATAAAAGCAAAACTGTGATGAAAACATCAAAATTAGAAAATATCGATAATTAATCCGTAAATACAAATGTTTTTTTAATCGCATTGACATAAACGCACAAACCCAAATCTACTCACAATCGCACATACGCGTCGCAGCAATGTTGCCTGTTAACAACACTATCTTATAAATAATACCAGTATGAAAATATTACATCGAAATGCGACATCTATATGATTATTTTTTTAAATACCATTACTTGCTAAATGCATATACCATATTAATCAAAGCAATCAAATTTTATATGATTGAATTTTTCACATCACGTATATGTTTATAACTATTTAGTTTCTTCTATCATTATTTTATGATTGAAAAAAATATAATAAAACATATTTAATTCCATATAAAAATTAATAAAAAAAAAGATATATAAATAAAAATATTAAGATAGTTTTATACACGTTTATTCTAATTTAATCTGTTTATTTAATTGTTTTATTAATACAAATTTATTGATTCTTGACAATGATATACGAATCAATTAACCGATTAGTGGCAATTAATTCATTAAATATAATATTTTATAGTAACATTTATTATTAAATTAAAAATATTCTACATTTTTAAAATACATATTTTGTGAGTATAAAATTTCTCTCCTATTTTTTTCATTGTCCCCTTCTTTTTAAAAGTGTAATTTTATATATTATTGTACTTTTGAAAAAATCATTAGTAAAATAATATATATATATATATATATATATATATATATATATATATATATATATATATTTATATATATATATATAATTTATCTCAAAAAAATATTTTTTTTTTTTACATTGAACATGATCTTAAAATATTAATATTTATATGTAAATGATATAGTTATAAAAACGTAACGTGTTGAAATGTAATGCGATAAATAATTATTTTAAAATTATTTTGATTCATCTTATTAAAACTATATTTATATTTAAGTATGTATTTTTCGATATTTCGATTAATTATGAAATTTTGTCCATAAATTCTTCGTCAGTGTATGAAAAATTTGTTATCAGTTCTGGCCAAGTTTTTGACAAATAAATAACCTACAACACGCATCTTACTGCTTATTATGACGCTATATGAACTGTATCCTTTCAAAGTTGAATTAATTTAATTTGTTGTCTTCTTTTTATATATCGAATATTTCACATTTAATAGTTTAACCAGCGAACGTAGTGAATTTTCTTTCTTCAAGTTTTAATTTTAATGATGATATACATAGTTGTTAAATTAAATAAACGAAATACTTATTTCACTTTTTTCAATATCCATATTTGACTATATATATATATATATATATATATATATATATATATATATATATATATATATATATATATATATATATATATATATATATATTGTACGCATATATTGTCATCGTTTTATTTATTTATTTTTTGCTAGAAGTTATTAATTTCTAAGAAATCTATTCTCAATTAAAATTTTTTTTCTACTATTCATTAACAAATTTCCACGCTTCCTTATAATTATATCAAACATATTTGATTAATCGTATATTAGATCTACTGAAATAGCTTTCAGTAACCAAAGGCTAGCTGAAATAGCTTATGATGTATTAAGGGTTGATTCTGAACCAAAAAGAAGTCAAGTGATAAAGACTCTCGCTGTAAACGAGAACAAATTATCAATGTAATATTTATTTAATTTATTATTAACTGCATATTATTATTATTCTAATTATATTTTTTATGTTTTAGAAATCTTAAATCTCAAAGTTTGAAAAATCTAAGAGTGGGTTCAACCTCACTCTTTGATCATTTACTTTTATCAGTGGAGACTATGGAAGTATTTGGTCCTGCTGTAAGTGAAGAATATTCACATTACAATGCCTGAACATACGCCGGCACCAACTCATGCAAGATCCATTTACGGTTTCGTGTTGTATCTTGGTTCCAGCACGCTTTTGGTTATGTATATTTGTTGGACTTTAATCCCTGATGAAATATTGAACAACATGGATATATATTACTATCCTCAAAAATACTGGGCTATTGCTGTACCAATACAACTCCTTTTAGCTTTATCATTATTCGCATTCATAATATATCCGTGCCTTAATATGTTAATGACACCTAATATAGACAGTATCGACACAATTATTGATAATTTCTCCATAAAACAAAACAATAAGTCAAATTCTATCAGTAGTTTTTGTGATTGTCAAAATAAAGAAAATTGTTATCTAATATCCACTTTAAATAATGATAGTGATAATTTATCAAAAAGAATTCCTCACGTTGAAGACTTAAATATTGTGGATATATGTAAAACATTATACGACTCATAATTACATCACATAAACGATTTTGTTATGAAAACCCGCTTCGGATTTTCAAACAAATTTTTTGTAAATTTTTATCAATTTTTCTTGATAAGATATTCATTGTAACGATTACTTTTAAATAAAATAAAATGTAATTATGCATTTTATTAAATAATAAAACGAAATGTTATTTCCCATAAGTGTATTTCTTCTGTAATATGAAACATAAATGACAAAAATGAAATTATATTAAAAAATATATATATTTAATGTGAATTGACACCAAAATTATTAAGTATAGAACTTTTTGGTTGTGTTATTCACAAATTAATCAAAATTTTATAATACATTTCACTGAAAACAGGTTAAACTTATTATATGCTAATTAAAGTAATGACATTCATAATTAAAAAAAAGAATTATGTAAGAAAAAAAAGCAATAAGTTCTATAAAAGGTTGCA